>JAPWDM010000006.1:20122304-20722304 GCA_035578155.1 Brachynemurus nebulosus
AATGTCGCATTTGATAGAGGACTCTCGGTGCTGGATCTCCGAAGAAACACTGAGCGCTAATTGGTGCTGTGTACATCTGTTTTAATCGTAATTATTAATTTTAATTTTATTATTTTTTATATTTATATGTGAGATTATTTTCTGAAAAAAAGTTATTTATTAAAAATAAATATTATCTGAATTTTTGTATTATTAATTTCTTGTTTTATTTCATTTTCACTACTAAATATAGAGAAGGTATAATTTCGTTATACTACGTTATATAGAGACTTATCCAAGGTATAAGCATAATAAATACCATTTTAGTTTCTTCCAAATTGACAGATGGCATGTAAATAGTGGTTCAGCAAATTTGTACAGAGATAACATTCTATAACTTAGTTATATCTTTTCGACGCTACTAAATGAACAATGGTGGGGAACTGGTTGTGTACCAACCGTACCAACCTACAGAAAAATAATTATTCCATTGTACTCAAGATTGGCAATAGTTACGTCACAATCTTTGGATCAAAAATTTTTAAAATTATAAAAAAATATTAATAATTTTGTTCAATTTTAACATTATACGAGGGGATGTTTCTATCCCTAAATATTCGTTCAAAAAAATGATTTGTAATTTCAAACTTTTCCACAATTTTGCTTCGAAAATTAAACAAAAAAAATTTGAAATGTTAATTTCATAAAAAAAACAGCGCCTTTTTCGCATTTTATTCAAATCAAGACACTTTTGAATAATTAAATAAACAAGAGTCTATTAATATGTATGACGTTTTTAAATATTTTGATATATTTTAGAATCGCTTTTATCAATTGTATAATTTTTTTTCATAATTTTTATTTCTTACGTTTGAAATCAAGATGAATTTAAATGAGGGTGAATATCAAGAAATTGATTCTCCTCTTAAGATGATTAATAATAAAATTGAAACTTTAAAAGCTAAGAAAGACGGTATGTGTAAAATTTTAAATTACAATCTTTACAATTACCATTTTCGCATTAGGTTCTTGATTCTGACACTAGAGACACTAGTGTTCCCAACCGCATAAATAATGTGCGTCAATTTTAAAATAAAATTAAAAACTACCTAACTTGTTTTAATTTCAAATATTATCGAGTGCTTCTCGAATCAGAGAGAGTACTAATACACATAGGTGATTGAATGGGTGTCCGACTCGGCCGCGTACCGAGCATGGGATCGTTGGTGTAGAGGTTAGCACGTCTGGCTAGTTACCAGAAGATCCTGGGTTCGATTCTCGGCCGATCCGGATAATTTTTTCAATCACTTTGTGATTTTTAATTTACCTAACTTGTAACAAAATATTTCAAGAAAATAAAAAATTGAATCACAATGACCCCAATAACAATTATGAGCCTGATATCGATATAAATATGTTTCGTTATTTTTCTGAAATTTGATCTAAAATTTAGTTAATATGAAGTATTTTCGAACAAAATATTACAAATTAGAAGTTATTATTTTTTTATTACTACTAAAGTTTATACATATTAATAGAAGAATTTTCACTGAAAATAATGAATTTTTCCACCATTTTGTGTGAATATTTTCTGTAGCATTTGCAAAATTTTTGGTTTTGCTCAAGTCTCGTCATTTCTGAATAATATTTTAA
This sequence comes from Brachynemurus nebulosus, assembly GCA_035578155.1. Lineage (NCBI taxonomy): Eukaryota > Metazoa > Arthropoda > Insecta > Neuroptera > Myrmeleontidae > Brachynemurus > Brachynemurus nebulosus. The sequence goes on from JAPWDM010000006.1 coordinate 20,123,937, forward strand.
ACGCAACCTAACGTAATGTGCCCCTTTAAACTAGAAATATTAAATTATTAATTAATTATTACTGGAATTAAGGAATGGTGAAACTTCTCAAAAAAATATTACATCAATATGAAGGAAACATGTCCGGGATAGATAGAGAAGAACAAATTATGCTTATTAAAAATCAGATTGAATGCTTAGAAAAACGATTTCAGCTCCAGTACAAAGAATTGGTTAAATTAAAAAATAAATATAGTGATGACAGTGATGATCTTCAAAAGTACACAGACGAACTCAAAAACTTAAGAGAAAATCTTGATGAACTAGAAAAGTATTAATTTTATTTCGAATTTTAAAATAAGGATACTGATTTTTGAGAGGTATTAACATTTTTAGATCTCTGAAAGATTTAGCTGATCTTTTAAAGTCACTATTAAATGAGTTTAAGATAAAAAAAGAATCGTTGAAAGCTTTACTGAATTCTTTACCGTTATCAAATAAACTTTCAAATGCTTTGGATGATTGTATACCTGAATTGGAGATTATAAGAAAAGAAATCGTAAGTAAAGTAAGTAAAATTTTATAAATCCTTACGTTTTTAAAAAAATTATTATTGTTTTATTAATAAATTGTTATTATCAATGACGTAAGTGGATTAAGTCATTTTATTAGATGAACTGAAGTCAAACGCTGGTGCTCGAGCTGTCAGTTTTTTAGTAGCGTGTGTTGTTTGCATTGATAAAATAACTGCATCTCGTTTTTATTTTACATGTGTGTGAATATGTGTGTAGGCTTCATTTCTGTAAAGCGGCTTCTACACGATGCTACGAACGTTCCTTCCAACATTCGATCGAACGTTTGAGGCAATTAAGTTCGATAGTTGGTGCGACGAATGTATCTGCTACACGGTGAGTCGAATGTTTGATCCAATACGAATGATGATGTGTTGGTACTCAGTGGGCGACGATGTCATCTGTCTGATGTTATCTCTAATGTTATACACTGATGTTGTCTCTCTTCACATGAACGAGTCGTGCGCAACCAACGAACGCAACCAACATTGACCTTCAAACGTTCGAAGCATCCCTTTGACTCGGTGCAAGAATACCGACATCGAACGGGACACGACCAAATGCGAATGTTTGACGCTCGACATTGGACACTCGTAGGTTCGAACAACGGCTACACGATGCTATGAACCATCCAACGTCGAATGTTGGAAGGTGTTCGTAGCATCGTGTAGCAGCGGCATAATATTCTCATCAACTGGATGCCATCTCCACCCCACCTCCGTGGTTATTATTATTTACCTAACCTAACTTAAACTAACCTGTCCTAACCTAACCGAAACTAAATGCTTGGCTTCGTGGTATTCGTTATACTTCTTTTCCTTGACTTTATAAATTCATTTTTAATCATCAAAGGCTACATTATTTATTGTAAGCTGCTTGCAAGCGCTTATTTTTATAAATGTACCTAATATCAAACAATTATACTTAATGGGTGAATACGGTAAATACCGCCGATAAACCAGCTTTGTAACGTTTTATAAAACCAAAGAAGAGAGTTATCGTTAACTGTTATTGATCATGTTTTTTAAAACTCATATATGTAGAAAGTAAAAGGTTCAGATTAACAAACTAAAGGCTAATTTTAATACAGCCGACTTTCGTTAGGAGTCCGCTTACGGAGCTGTAGCAGAATATAGTTCTAAGAATTCCTGTACCCCCACTTGTGCTTAGTAGTCGACCGCCGTAACTCGCACTTCCCCTACTTTTCAAGCGTGTGAATGTGTATTTATTTATAATCAAATAGCCCGGACGTTTGGTGTAGTATTACCATACGTTAGAAGCGACATAAAATCTTTCTATTTTTAATACATACATTTACTAATATTTTCTAAATGCGTTCTATAGTTTGTGTGACAGGAGTTTAAGCGATACTGTCAACACATATTTTCTTTAAAAAAATTTTTAAAATATTTTGTATAAATTGTAAATAATATTGTTAGTCAAACAAAGCTTATAATATAATCCTCGCGATGAACGAACAAAACTTGTTTTGGTTAACTACACATGTATTTTGTAAACACGGACCTATAAAAAAACTATTTTAGTGAATAAAAAGATTCTGACAGGATGATTTATGAGTTGCACTATTGAACATCAACACCAATGCTCCGGTCTTATAACGAGAGACTGAAATGATTTTTTTTCGGACATGAGGGGGGGGGGGATGTTTACAATAGAAATATAAATCGGCAGACTCATAGAGTCGGCTGTATTACATAAAAGCAAGAAATATTTCATCCCGAGAACTGTGAAAAATTCTAGTTATTGACTACGAAATTCTGATTTAATGTGTGTTCAATATGCACTTGCAAATTTTTTTTTTAAATTTGTTAAAACGTTACCAACAAATGTCGCTATGAAGCCACTCCACTGGCGAAATTCACTCGGTAATATTACATTGCAAAAACTATGTACGAAATTTCGAATTATTATTGGGTTAAGGAATGGGGATACTAATAACAGAGAAACAAAACCAATTCCTTCAAAAGATTAAATTGTGCTTAGGTGATTTTTTCAGAATTTATAAAAATTTAGTTTTTAGAAATCGGAAAGAGAAGATGTTGAAAAGATGAAATTTGGCAAAGAGGGAAAAATGGATGAGGTTGAGGAAGAAATAGGAGAGGAACAAGAAGTGCATGAAATTGATGAAGAGTTAGTAGAAGAAGAAGAAGAAGAAGAAGAGGAAGAAGAAACAGACAGCGGATCATTTTCTAGTAGTGAAGATGAAAGAGAAGATACATGTAATCCTAGCGTCAATTTAAAGACCAATTTTTTTTTTTTAATATATTTTTCTTTTTTAGCTTGTATACAAGAACTAGGAAGATTATTAAAGTATGCACTAGCCGAAGTAAATATGGTGCGACCATCAGATCCTATTCATTATATCGAAAAATGGTTACGATCGTACGTTAAAGCAAGTAAAAAAATCAGTGATGATTTGGATAACGATAACAAACTTAGATTTGTGAGGAAACAAATTATTAGAAATATAAAATAAGTATACAGCTCTTTAAAAAAAAAAGTAATTAAGCCAACTCCAAAAGGGTTTTAAATGTATATTTATGTATCGTAAACTTAAGAAAATAATAATTTTTTACATTTGTCAAAAATTTCGGTTTACATATTATTATGTACATTTTAGGCCCATTTCACACCAAGCCAGTCGCGTCCAGTCGAGTCACGTCAAGTCTGACGCATCTTGATTCAACATACGCCAGTTCAATGCAATTACAACATAAACTGTATTTTTGCTTTCAAATATAATCAGTCGCGTCCAGTCAAGTCACCGTCAGTCCAGTCAACGACTCAAGAAGTTGAATTTTTTCATCAGTCAACGTAAGTCATCTGCGTCATCTGTCCATTGTACATGCGTAATAAGAGATACATACATATCATATGTGTGTGTGGTATGTGTTGTGTATCACAGAGCATATTTCTTATGTTATCTCTGGTATTAGATTATGTATGTATATATAGTATGTATTATTTTTTCAAATAATACGTTATTCAAATTAATGTTAAATCCTTAAATCATTGTTCAACATGGATTTAGAACAATTAATATTACTTATTAGAAATTATCCAGAAATTTATTATCTTAACCTCCGCATTATTATTATTATTGCATTTAATACAATATCCATTTTCAAATATCAAGTAATAAATAATTTAAACTGACTGATTTGACTTGACTTGGTCTATTTGAAAGCGCCTGACTGGCTTGACTTGACGCATCTGGACTTGACGTGACTTGACGTAATTTGACTGGTTTGGTCTGAAATGAGCCTTAGACAGCCATTTCGATAGTGTTACCTTAAGACGTTATATCGAAATGAAACATTATCTAGATTTACTATCTACCATGAATTAATACACAGGATAAATTTCGAAGGTTCCCATGGGATACAAAATCAAATACTCAATCACGCCCAAATGACTAAACCAAATTCGATGAAATTTGGTAAATAGACCAAATTTCACTATTTAAATCGAATGCAAGGCAAAAAAATTTCGTATTTAAATATTACGTGCTTATTACATTAATCACTCTGTTTACTAATAATGTGTGTAATACTGTTTAAAAAGAGTAAGAAATATATTTTTCCTTTGTCGCACTTATATTCCTATTCCAGTCGATGCTGTACCAGCAGATAAATAAAAACCAGAGGGTATAAAAAATATTTTTATTAAATTTTATTTTAAAAACAGAACAATTTTTATTTCGTTATACTTATTTTATTGTCAAAATAAATAATTTCGGCAGTACGATAAAAATTATTTAAATAATTTCTTGATAATATTCGATTTCGATTAATTTGAAATAATACAATGGAAATCTTTGCTCCAAAGATGGTATTTTTATAAGTTTACAGCTTTTCCTAAAGTTCCATGTGGTAATGGTTCATTTGGTACGGTGCCTCGTATGAGTCCCTCCAAATTTAGTGCATAAATATCGGTTGTAAGCTCATGAAGACCAATCTCTTCATCGATTTTCGCTTTCTTCGTAGCTTCATCGACAACTGTTCGAATTTCCGATTCCAATTTCTACGAAAAAACATCAAATGAATTACAGAAAAAATCCACTTTTTGCACACTTCTAGAAGTGCAACAAAAACATCAAGTGAGAGGTCTCAGTCATGCAATTTCTTAAGCGTGTGTGTTCTCAAATCCTCTGCTTGCCATTGACGGACCGTGTAACATCAAGTTGTTTATGTTATTTAATGGTTATGTTACTTAATTATAAAAAAAAATGTTATTTATTACCTTTAATTCGTCTGATGTAGTCAGACCGGCTGAGATAATTTTTTCTTTAAATGACGTAATTGGATCTCTAGTTTGTCGCACTTCTTGAATCTCTTCACGTGTACGATAACTTGTACCCGGGTCAGACATTGAGTGACCCGAATATCTGTACGTTTGTGCTTCAATAACAAGGGGACCTTTCCCGGACGTGCAATAATCTACGGCAAATCGTAATCCTTCCCGTACGGCCAATACGTCCATACCGTCAATCCAGATTCCGGGCACATAATCTCCTCTGGTGTAATACTCGACAGACGCTGAAGAACGTTCAGAACTTGTACCCATACCGTATCCATTATTTTCACAAATAAATATACAAGGTATATTCCATAATTTTGCCATATTGTACGCTTCGAATGCTTGACCCTGATTTGCAGCACCGTCACCGTATAAAGCTACGGAAACACCTCCGTCATTTTTATATTTATGAGCAAATGCCAGTCCAGCTCCCAATGGTATCTAAAAAAAATATTCAACAAAAAATATGTATTAAATTTAAATAAATCTTTTTTTTTAATTTTCAAAGTGCTAATAGAAGAAACATTAATTTAGAATTTTTTGTACAAAAAAATATTTAATTGTAGAGAGTAAAAAAGGTCGGTAAGTAGAGCATTCAAAATTGCATTTTTAGCACGTTCCAATTTTTTTTTTTTTTTTTTTGCAATTGATTTGTGTACTTATAGGGCGTGTAAAACCAAAATGGCGTCATCCTACAGGTTGTACTAAAGCCGCCATCTTGAAAGACGTGTTTTCCCAAATATCTCGTGAATGGCTGAGCTTACAATAAAAGTACAAGAAACATTTTTCATAGAAAAATGAATTTCCCATCTTTTTTATTTGGAACTTTTCTTTCTAATTCTACTTTTCTTTCTGGATTGTGCTAAAAATGTTTTGCGATCCGCCATTTTGAACCAGATCGACTAGGCTAATTATAGTGTTTGAAGGATAAAAATCAAAAATGCAATTAAACAAGTGTAACTTTCGTTTTTGTTTCTTTAAATGAAATTTTAAATGCGCGCCATAATTGGGTTACCTATTTGTGACGTAAGATGGCATGAAAGTATCGCTTATTAACACTTGACAGACATATTACATTGTGTATGTTGCTACTGATGTTTTTGTGATTCAATTTTTCGTTTCTTGAATTATTTTTTTGAAACGTTTGTTGAAAATTAGTCAGTTTTTATTTTTATTTTATTAACGGATGCTAGATTTGTAAAGCACAATCGGATACTTTGCCGAAAACTGTCGTATTTACGATAATCGAATTTTCCCGACCATTTATCGTATATTTGTGAACACTAGCGCCTCTAGTGTTAACGCCAAGAGTTAATAAGTATGCCTGGTTATGTCAGATAACGCGCGAAATTGGCCTAAGTTTTAGGTAATATACCTGGGCACCAACAATACCATTTCCACCGAAGAAATTACGTCCGTACATATGCATTGAGCCACCTTTGCCTCGAGAACAGCCTGATTTTCGTCCTGTAAGTTCAGCCAACACACCTAAATGATCTACACCCATTAAATAAGTCCAGCCGTGTGCTCGATAAGCGGTAATCACTGTGTCGACTGGACGTAAGGCCTGTTTAATGCCAACAGCGACAGCTTCCTGAAAGTAAAAAAAAATACTCCTGTAGCAGCACCCTGCATAACATAGCGAATTTACGTTTACAAAAATTAGTTTTTCTCGGAAACTAGTTGACATAGAATAATAGTTTAAAGACCCTTTTTGTGACTTTTTCTCCCCGTTTCAATGGTGTAAAAAAATGTCGCAAAAATTTTTGAATAAGGGGAAATTTTGGTAAAAAACTAATTTTTTCACGAAAATTGCCAAAAAAAACCATATTCCGGGCATTGGAAGTGTTTGGTTAACAAACTCGTCCAACAGTTTGCGACTTCCAATATTTTCACCAAATTTCGTAAAAGTACGACATTTCGTTCGAGAGTTATCGTGCGGACACATATATAAATTTTAGTGAATATTATTTTCGGTCTCTAGGGACCTCAAAACAAATTTCTGCCATAGTCTCGGGCTCAAATCGCGTCATGATAAGGGCTATAATAGCTGAATTCTATTCTGGAAATTCGCTAAAAGGTGGATAAATCTGTTAGCTGAGATTTAATATAAATATTTACCTGTCCAGAATATAAATGACAAAATCCGCGCACAATTTTCTCCTTATACAAATTTCCTGCTGATGTTTCCATTCGACGAATGGTGTGCATTTTCTTGTACATATCAAGAGCATCCTCGCGGTTAACTGTCACTGTTGTGGATGGCCCCGATTCTAATCGATGTAAACGGAATGGCTATAATATTGCATTTTTATTTTAAATAAAATTAACCTCAAATTTTGTTAATAAAAATTAAATTTTTTACCTACCTTTGTTTCGAACGTTGCTTCAGTGGCTGTTCCATAATTATTGACTAGTTGCTTTGAATTCAATAATCCTAAAGTTTTCTAAAAAAATAAAAATCATTGAAAATTTTCGTGTGAAAAATAATAAATGTAAATGCAGGAATGATATTAGGAAAAAATATTGTTTAATACTTTTAATTCATTTAAAATATCCCAAAAATATTTGGTCATTTTTGGTTGTTAATCAATATTTTTAAATTATCACTTAAGTGATAGACCTTTATTTGTCCTTCCTGTGTACTTAATAAAAAAAAATTTAAATACCTGTGCATGTGAAGTTGTTTTAGTAAAATTTCTTATATAAGTAGGAAACATATTTTAAAATTATAATTGAAACTAATTATATATTATTTTAAATTATAACAAATATTTTAACTTAGACCTACACTTTAAAAATAAAAATTTATTGCAAATTTGTATGTTGGTATTTGTGGAGGTGGACGAGGTAAATTTGGTGGATTTCCTGGTTTTATTTTGACGACGATTCGCTTTATTCTTCCTTAATGTTGGCATACAACGCATACAACATACAACATACAAATCTCGCGTGCAATCGTGGCTTTATAAATTCATATGACCTTATTATACAGGGTTAGTCAAAAGTATGGAAACAGTGAAAAATCTCAGCGGGAAAGCATTTATGCGATAAATGCTGGTGACAAAAGTTTCAGCATTTTATACAGCGCATCCGATGATGATCTTGACTTTGACCTCAAGCTCAAGGTTCAAGTTCATACATATCAAGTTCAAGTCTGGTTTTTAAATGGCAACCTCCCTTTCGACCCCGGAAATGGAAAGAGCAGAAAATTCTGCATTGAAATATGACCTTGAAGTCAATGATCAAGGTCAAATGCTGGTTTTTACTCTGATTTTTAATTGAAATTTCTACTGTAATTGTTTTAATTTTGACGTTCCGCTGTAGGTGCAGTCAGGATGTAAGCGTCCGCATTAGGTGCAGGTAGGATGTAGACGTGCGCAGTAGGCAGTAAGTGAAATAAGTAGGAATGAAGTTGAAGAAAAAATAAAAAAATGAAATATTTCAAAGTTACCTCATAAAATTGTAACTTTAAAATATCGGACTCTATAGGCTAACTTGTTCGTCTGATATGTTTTAAGGTTACAATTTTATGGAGTAACTTTGAAATATTTCATTTTTTTATTCTTTCTTCAACTTCATTCCTACCTACTTCACTTACTGCGCACGTCTAGATCCTACCTGCACCTAGTGCGCACGTCTATATCCTAGTTACACCTACTGTGCAGGTCTACATCCTGTCTGCAACTACTGCGGAACGTTAAAATTAAAAAAATTACAGTAGAAATTTCAATTTAAAATTACAGTAAAAATCAGCATTTCACCTTAATTTGACCTTGATTATTGACTTCAAGGTCATATTCGGATGCAGAATTTTCCGTTCTTTCCATTTCTTGGGTCGAAAAGGGGGGTTGCCATTTAAAAAGACCGGTTTGACCTTGATATGATCTTGAACCTTGACCTTGGGGTCGTCAATGTCACCATCGGATGCGCCGTAAAAAATGCTGAAACTTTTGTTATCTTTATTTATCCCAAAAATACTTTCCCGCTACTTTTCACTGTTTCCATACTTTTGACTAACCGTGTATAAAATCTATAACATTATCTTTGAAATGATACTAGAAATTTATTATACAAAATTATTAAAACACGTGTATTTCATGCTTGGCTTGAATGGTTCAAATAGTGTAGTAAAATATGTATTGTAACATGATTGTAACATTTTTTAGATTTATCTTTAGTTGGATGAAATAAATTACCGCAGACCTTCGTTTTAACGCGGGACTTATATTTTATAAACCTGCCGCGTAAATAAAATCCGTACCTATTAACCATTCGTGTACAAAAAAAATTTCGCCCACGTGTGTCTTGTGTGCCAATGGTTTTTCTAGCGATAAGTGCTAAATTTTCTTAACCTTTAACTCTTTAAATTAGGGATGATCGTTATTAGAAAAACATCGATGTTGACATCAATGTTAACATCGATTCAAGAGTATCGATATACCATATATATCGAAAGAAAAATATCGATGTTTATGTAACAAAATAAACAACCATTATAATCTATTATTTTAATTATTAACTTTGCAAAAAAGTCACTTTGTTAGAAGTTTTCCTTTTAATCTGTTGCTTTGTTGATACAAATGCTGCCCAGCTTTTGAAAAAACTCTCTCTGAAGCTGTTGAAGTTGCTGTGCAACACAAATATTTAATGGGAATTTTTTTCAAGTTTAGAAAAGTGGATCCTAGAACTTGCCATAAAAGTTATAGCCATAAATATCGATTAATCGAAAATCGATTAATCGAAGCTTAAAAAATCGATTCTTTTTTCGATTTTTTTCATTTGAATCGATTTATGAATCGATTATTAAAAGTAAGAGATCGATAACCGATTTTTTTTCAAAAATAATTTCATTTTAGTTATAATTTTACAAAGAAACATGTGTTAAAATGAAACTCCAAAAATGTTATTGTTAATAAATTGTCACTTTTTACTCATTATTATCAACGAATCTCCCATGTGGCTCTATATAAATACATATACGAGTATATACGCACTATTTTGTACAGTAGGAAACTAGTAATACAAAGGAAAGGAAGACCACCTATGGGGCTAACGATCCGTTTCGTACAAAAGCAACTTATTTAGAAAACTTTTTGTCAGTTTCTTTGAAATTTTTTAATAGTAAACTTGGTTCATTCCGTGGTTATTCGTCCTACATATTAAATTGCGTTATTTGCTATAATTATAATTGAAAAGTTAACTCATCGCCTTGACAAATATAATGTAAAGCGTCTTTACACGATACCTTATTTCCCATGTACAATCAATTAAGTCCCTTAACAAAAATTGTCAGCCAATTTTATTAAACTTTTCAAAATTTCGATTTTTTAAATCGATCTCACAGAATCGATTTTTTTTTAGCCGATTTTCTTTTGAATCAATTTTTTAAATTTCGATTTAAATAGATCCAAAAATCGATCTTTTTTTTTTGGAGAATCGACATCTCTACTGCTATGGTAACTTAATACTTTTTTAATATTGCGCCCCGACTGTTACTTGGTATTTCTTTTAATACATATCGGAAAATATAATTATTAAAAGTTATAAATAAGGCCCAATTTCAGTGTCTTATTAAATAAAATATTATTTAATATATATTTAACAAAGCAAGAGTTCGAAAAAAAATTAATGGCAACAGCACGCGGTGTTCCCAAGCGGTCACCCATCCAAGTACTAACCGCGCCCGATGTTGCTTAACTTCGGTGATCGGACGAGAACCGGTGTATTCAACATGGTATGGCCGTTGCCGTTTGTAATTGCAATATTTTCTTATCTTAAAGTACCCTTTATTTTATTATCTATACATATAATAAAACTGTTAACTTTCTGTCTGTCTGTCTGTTCACACATCATGTAAAAACTACTGCACGGATTTTAATGAAATTTGGTGTAATGATAAATTATTACCTGGGACAACATCTAAGATACTTTTTATTCCGGGAAAATGTTTCATTCGCACGGGAAAATGGAAAAACTATTTTGAGCATGTACACTTACGTAAATTTACATATTTCATAAATTTCATAACTATAGTAACAAAATGTGTAAATAAATTAAATATTGTAGTTTGGAAATTTTTCTGAATTTGAAATCAAAAAAATGTTGCTAATTGTGTACCGAAAAATACAATAAATACACAATTGTCAATTTGGAGACAATTTAATGCATTTTATGTTGCAAGAAACTACAAATTGGAAAAAGAAACTACTCAACGTTTCGCGTGAACAGCGTCACGGGTACGGCTAGTTATTAATAATTTTATATTTTATTACTAACGACTGTTACTTTTTACATCATTTAATGTTGGAAAATATAATTAAAAGGGACAGGGCTGGACCTACAATTATTTGTACGGGGCGAGCTTTGCTGTTGGCGCCTCCCTGGTACTGCTACGGTAACTTAATACTTTTAATATTGCGCCCCGACTGTTACTTGGTATTTCTTTTAATACCGCGGTTTTCCGATATCCGTACTACCATTATGCGTACCGTTTGTGTGTGTTTGTGTATACATACACAATCTACGTGACAAAATTTTTAATGTAAATAAACATTTTTATGTAAATAAAACTTCAATTTTTAACATATAGGGTAAAAGACCCCATTGTCGATCGGGGTTATAAGTCCGATCAGTTTTGACATTTATATTTTAATGAAGTTATTTCTGAAAGAAACCTTTGAAAAAAAAAATTATTGTTAATACAATGATTATTTTTCAATTTAAATTCACATCACATTTAATGTCTCCTCACTTAATTTAAGAAATACATATATATATATAACAATTTTTGTTGAATTCATGAATTTTTAATATGGTGGATGATCATTTTTCAAAACACATGGGTTATAAATTGTAACATTTTTCACCGAATTTTTAAAGTTATTAGCATAATAAAAGTATACAAATAATTGTTATTAGTCCACTTAAGAGATTAGGATAGCTGAATTAAATTTTATATGTGTTAAATATTATTTGTATGACTGATTCTTGTTGGGATCCAAGTTTTCGAGTTGGGTATTTTGAGAATCACACAGATATTCCATATCTATTTTATAAACATTTTTGACGTCATCTATCGTCAATTTAACTGTTTAAAAATTCACAATGGCGTATAGATAAGTTAGGATCATGTCACAATGTACACAATGTTTTTTAAAGCAAAATTATAGATGGCGAAAGAAAATACAGTATTTTAGTGGTTTATTTTATCGAATATTTAAACCCTTCTGTCATTGCTGCTATGTTTCACAAGGTGTCATTCTGTGATACTCTATGACACAGACTGACCTCTTGTAGTGGATAGAGTGTCAAAGTGACTGAAAGAGAATGGTTCAAATATTCGATAGTATAAGATTTACTACTGTACTGATTTACTGATTGTTCATAGGGGTAAGTGTATTGATCTTTCAATGGAGGTTAATATTTTCTGTATGCTTTTTAATAGACGTCAACAAATTATAAAACAAAATCATTAATAAATCAAAATTTTTGGGTTATATTTTCTTAAAAACATATCTATTGGATTAAAAAAACTTGGTTTCATACTTATTAAGAAAAAAAAAATGGGTGTTTTGTTTATTTTTTAATTTTTTTAAGCTAATTTAATGATACAGCTAAAAATAGTGATCGGTCATCGGGTCTCTTACCCTACAGGCGATTATTTTGAAAGTTAACATAAATATATGATAATAGTAATAATAAAAATTATTAATACACATATATATTATAATTTCTAAGCTTACAATTAGAAATAAATATTATGTAGCTAGAAAATATGACTTAAAAATTTATTTTTATAAACATATTTTAATTTTTATTAAAAAATAAATTGTCTAGAGAAACATCCTGTATATGATTCCGTTAAGGGTACCACGTGTATGTATTGTCGTACGGTTAACGGAATATCGGTGTATCGGAAAATATAATTATTAACTCTTTTAGTACCGCCGTATATTCCGATATTTTAGATAAAAAATTAATATCTCTATAAGTATAATTGCAAGTTTGGTAGGTTTTGCTTAATTTATTTACAATATGACCGCTCTTTACTATACAGCCTCCAGTTACCGATATAAGACAGTGCACACTCTTCAGTTGAATTTTTTCTAAAAATTAGTATGACGAGCTGAGCTCGTCATTAGTCTTAAAGGCGTTAAAAGTAAGGCCCAATTTCAATGTGTTATTAAATAAAATACTATTTTAGAATATATTTAACAAAGCATGCATGAATTTAAAAAAAGTTAACGGCAACAGCACGCGGTGTTCCCAAGCGGTCACCCATCCAAGTACTAACCGCGCCCGATGTTGCTTGACTTCGGTGATCGGACGAGAACCGGTGTATTCAACATGGTATGGCCATTGCCGTTTGTAATTGCAATATTTTCTTGTTTTAAAGTACTCTATTTATTTTTTTATTATTATTATTATTAATAATTTTATAATTTATTAATAACAACTAATACTTTTTACATCCTTTAATACTGGAAAATATAATTAAAAGAGACAGGGCCGGACCTACAGTTATTTCTAGGGGGCAAGTTTTGCTGTTGGCGTATCCCTGATACTGCTAGTCTGCTCTGTCATTTCATACTTCTTTTAATATCGAAAAATACAATTAAAAGTAAAACAAAACGTAATTTTAATAAAATGTTAATTAATGTCTTATTAAATAAAATATTTTAGAATATATTTAACAAAGCATGAGTTTAAAAAAAAATTAAATGGCAACAGCACGCGGTGTTCCCAAGCGGTCACCCATCCAAGTACTAACCGCGCCCGATGTTGCTAAACTTCGGTGATCGGACGAGAACCTGTGTATTCAACATGGTATGGCCGTTGCCGTTTGTAACTGCAGTATTTTCTTGTTTTAAATTTTTAAAATTATTTTTTTTTATTATTATTAATAATTTTATAATTTATTAATAACAACTAATACTTTTTACATACTTTAATACTGGAAAATATAATTAAAAGAGACAGGGCCGGACCTACAGTTATTTCTAGGGGGCAAGCTTTGCTGTTGGCGTATCCCCGATACTGCTAGTCTGCTACTGTCACTTGATACTTTTTTTAATATCGGAAAATACAATTAAAAGTAAAACAAAACGTAATTTTAATAATAAAATGTTAATTAATGTCTTATTAAATAAAATATTTTAGAATATATTTAACAAAGCATGAATTTAAAAAAAATTAAATGGCAACAGCACGCGGTGTTCCCAAGCGGTCACCCATCCAAGTACTAACCGCGCCCGATGTTGCTTAACTTCGGTGATCGGACGAGAACCGGTGTATTCAACATGGTATGGCCGTTGCCATTTGTAATTGCAATATTTTCTTATCTTAAAGTACTCTCTATTTTATTATTAAAAATTTTTATATTTTATTACTAACGACCCTAACGACTGTTACTTTTTTCATCCTTTATAATGTTGGAAAATATAATTAAAAGAGACAGGGCTGGACCTACAATTACGGCGCGAGCTTTGCTGTTGGCGCTTCCCTGGTACTGCTACGGTAACTTAATACTTCTTTTAATATTGCGCCCCGACTGTTACTTGATATTTCTTTTAATATCGGAAAATATAATTATTAAAAGTTAAAAATAAGGCCCAATTTCAGTGTCTTATTAAATAAAATACTATTTTAGAATATATTTAACAAAGCATGAGTTTAAAAAAAAAAAGAAAATGGCAACAGCACGCGGTGTTCCCAAGCGGTCACCCATCCAAGTACTAACCGCGCCCGATGTTGCTTAACTTCGGTGATCGGACGAGAACCGGTGTATTCAACATGGTATGGCCGTTGCCGTTTGTAACTGCAGTATTTTCTTGTTTTAAATTTTTAAAATTATTTTTTTTTATTATTATTAATAATTTTATAATTTATTAATAACAACTAATACTTTTTACATACTTTAATACTGGAAAATATAATTAAAAGAGACAGGGCCGGACCTACAGTTATTTCTAGGGGGCAAGCTTCGCTGTTGGCGTATCCCCGATACTGCTAGTCTGCTACTGTCACTTGATACTTTTTTTAATATCGGAAAATACAATTAAAAGTAAAACAAAACGTAATTTTAATAATAAAATGTTAATTAATGTCTTATTAAATAAAATATTTTAGAATATATTTAACAAAGCATGAGTTTAAAAAAAATTAAATGGCAACAGCACGTGGTGTTCCCAAGCGGTCACCCATCCAAGTACTAACCGCGCCCGATGTTGCTTAACTTCGGTGATCGGACGAGAACCGGTGTATTCAACATGGTATGGCCGTTGCCATTTGTAATTGCTATATTTTCTTATCTTAAAGTACTCTCTATTTTATTATTAACTCTATGCGTGCCGGACTGTCGGATGAACTAAAAGACAAGCGTATGAATGTTAAAAAAGGAGAGGCAATTGTTTACATACAGATTTCCTTTAATATTTTTAGTTTTGAAATTTTCTTATTCGGATTCCCTTCTCTCATATTGATATAACAAAAATAAACATTAAAATTTTTTTTTAAATACATATTTATTATAAAGTCAGTATTAAACTAGCAGTTTAAAATTTTAATTTGCTTGAAAAATTAAGTAGAATAATTATTAACACGTTAGTTGTCGTGCATGCTGTAAAGCGTAAAGTGAAACTTGACCAATTGCCACACAACGCTGTACCGCGTCAATAATTCCATATAAAATGTATTAACTAGTTGTTAAAATAATGTACGAACTGTACATTTCGTTATCATAAGTTTGATCCTCAACATGTTAATCAGATTTTAGTTATCAATTATCATGTGTATTACAATTTGATGATACCATCACAAATTTTTAAATTTCAGTTTTTGTTATTGTGTATATACCTACCATAAAGTAATTCATTTATAAATTTAAATAATTAATAAATTGTTATCATATAATACTGACTTTATTAAAGCAGGTAAGGTTTTGTTTTTTTATTCGTACTATCCTATTTATATTGTTTATATGTATTATACATTTATACAATCATAAATTCCTTATCAGTATAGGGTTGACCGGGGTAGCAGAAGCTTGCAATAAATTTATTTCTACAATTTTTGTTACTTTTATTTAACCTTGATTTTTTGTACAAATTTGAGCTATGGGTAACTTGCAAACAAAGGGCAATTGTGAACGCTAAAGTATGATAAAAAATTTTCAAAGTGGGGTAAATGTGAAGAATTTGAATTGGGCTCTATTCTTATGTACCTCAACTTCTCTTGTAATGCATTCTAAATAATTTTTCTGATGGCATTCACTTTTATCCCAAAATTCATAAGATTTGCAAAACCGTGCCGGGGAAATGTAAATGGCTTATAAAATTTTTGTTTTTCATACGAATTTGCTCAAAATTTGTGTGGTGCATCCTGAATAATATAGAATTAAAAATAAATCAACCATAATGTGATATATAAAATAAAAAATACTTAAAACAACGCTTTTATCTCAATTTATAAAAATCCATTCACAATTACCCCGGTCAACCCTAATCAAAATCATATATTACAATTAGTCGACAGCACAGAATTTTGTCAACAGCATTCTAATGCGATCCCTTGTATGTGTGTATGTGTCTATTTTTATTATAGCTGATTGTGAGTGTTGATGTTTCTGTGGTTGATGAGATGGTCGAACCGTGTGAAAATTTTTTGCTAACAATAATAAACAAGCTTCCTCATATCATAGTACACTATAAATTCAATTATGTTAACACATTCAAGAAAAATTATTAGAAGCAACTTTTATATTTTTCTGTAAATATCTAAATGTTAATTTATTCACAGTATTATTTTTTTTATTATTATTTCATTTTAAAGCAAGTTGGGCAACTACAGAGTTATCAATTTACCTTTAATTTAACATTTATTGGGGAAAAATTTCTAATAGGAAAATAACCCTAGCGTGGATTTTTAGTGTACTTGTAATTTGTTTTTATTATAAAACTGAGGAACAATATTTTTCAATCTAAACCATTCAAGTGCAGCTCAAATAAAAATGTCAAAATGATTAATGAATGAATATAGTCTTGTCTTTTTTTGTAAGATATATTTCCCTCTTTGTTTCCTTTGGCATGTTAACATGCCAATGGCACTGAATCGGTTAAAAATTTTTATATTTTATTACTAACGACCCTAACGACTGTTACTTTTTTCATCCTTTATAATGTTGGAAAATATAATTAAAAGGGACAGAGCTGGACCTACAATTACGGCGCGAGCTTTGCTGTTGGCGCTTCCCTGGTACTGCTACGATAACTTAATACTTCTTTTAATATTGCGCCCCGACTGTTACTTGATATTTCTTTTAATATCGGAAAATATAATTATTAAAAGTTAAAAATAAGGCCCAATTTCAGTGTCTTATTAAATAAAATACTATTTTAGAATATATTTAACAAAGCATGAGTTTAAAAAAAAAAGAAAATGGCAACAGCACGCGGTGTTCCCAAGCGGTCACCCATCCAAGTACTAACCGCGCCCGATGTTGCTTAACTTCGGTGATCGGACGAGAACCGGTGTATTCAACATGGTATGGCCGTTGCCATTCGTAAATGCAATATTTTTTGTTTTTAAAGTAGTTACTCTTTATGTATTTTTTTTTTTATTGTTATCATTGTTATTAATAATTTTACAATATTTTAATAACGACTAATACTTTTTACATCCTTTAATACTGGAAAATATAATTAAAAGGGACAGGGCCGGACCTACAGTTATTTCTAGGGGGCAAGCTTTGCTGTTGGCGTATCCCTGATACTGCCAGTCTGCTACTATCACTTGATACTTCTTTTAATATCTTCTTCTAACTTCTTTTACTATCACTTGATACTTCTTTAATAAAATGTTAATGAATGTCTTATGAAATAAAATATTTTAGAATATATTTAACAAAGCATGAGTTTAAAAAAAAAATTTAATGGCAACAGCACGCGGTATTCCCAAGCGGTCACCCATCCAAGTACTAACCGCGCCCGATGTTGCTTAACTTCGGTGATCGGACGAGAACCGGTGTATTCAACATGGTATGGCCGTTGCCATTTGTAACTGCAATATTTTATGTTTTTAAAGTAGTTACTCTTTATTTTTTTTGTGTGTGTTTTAATCCCGAGTGTGCAAAGTTTGTTGCCAAAGGGCCCTTTGGTCCTGTGGTGTATATACTATTTTTTGCAATTCCGAATAATTTAAAATTATAAAAATTAAAAAAAATGACTTACAATAAACAGAACACATACACAACTTGATTTGTATACCATATTTACAAATTTTTACGAAATTTGAACTATTATTAATATTTATTCCAGGCATTTTCCTTCTCTTCTTTAAATATTAGTAATTTTTATTGGAAATCTTCTAAAAATGTTGCAGTATTTCATTAACTTTAGATGACAGAGAATCACAACCAAAGCATTCTTTAACATATAATAAATTTTTCTATGCCAACTATATATACAGAATTTTTTTTTTATTTAAAGTGTTAAAGTGTAGACGCCAGGTTTATAAATTCAATTTTTATCGATATTTAAGCATTTTAACAGTCGTACATAAAGCTTTGTATGCAACGTGTATATAATTTGACTTTATGAACTCGCTTGCAAGCTCGCTTAGCCATAAATACGACTCATCCATAAAGATGTTCACTATGTACTTGTTGCATAAATAACTATTATTCGCCTGATAGTATTTACAAAGAAGTAATATTTTTAGGAATCCGTAGTCAAACCCTTAGGCTGTATACACAATCAATGAAATAAGGAATAAGAACTAAGGAGTATGCCATCTAGTGATGTTGAATGGAACTTTAACGTAACTGGTCATAGATATAAATATGTAGGTATTTTTTTACGTCAAAATTCGTGATTTTTTTCACTTAGTGACAAAAAAGTCATCACGAACGTTACTTTTTCATGAATTCTGATGTACAAAAATACCTAAATACATTTACCTATGAGCAGTTAAGTTTTAAAGTTCCCTTCAACGTCACTAGATGGCATACTCCTTATTGGAATAAGAAGTATGCCATCTAGTGACGTTGAATGGAACTTTAACGTAACTGCCCATAGGTATATGTATTTAGGTATTTTTGTACATCAAAATTCATGAAAAAATAACGTTCGTGATGGCTTTTTTGTCACTTAAGTGAAGAAAATCACGATTTTTGACGTACACAAGTACCTACATATTTATATCTATGAGCAGTTACGTTAAAGTTCCACTCAACGTCACTAGATGGCATACTTCTTATTCCTTATTTCATTGATTGTGTAGACACCCTTACACTTTCGTCATGTTTGTCATAGTTCTCAGAATTTTTTCTTTAAAATAAACAAAAATTAATAAAAATAGGTATAATACGTTTAATCACAAATTTGTAATTACATCATTATAATGTACAATAAACAACAATTTGATTTTATTTATTCATCATCTTCAAATCTGATATGAATTCCCAATTCTTTTTCGGCCTTTTTTAACAATTTATCACGGCCACGTTTCTTCGGTTTCGTGGCGGTTTTTTGGAATTTATTAACACGATCCTGCTGCGCTTTATCGAAATATTGTTTATGCGCTTCGCCGTCTAAAATTTCCATTGTTGCCGGATATGAGCCTTCGGCGAATTTTTTTGCCGCCTCTTTATTTGTAAATCTTACGAACGCCTCGAAACTACCCTCGGAAATGTCGATGTATTTTACATCGTTTGAAAATGTTTTCAATTCCGCCTGAAAAAATAAAAAACTTATTTTTTTTTTATTTTCTCTTTTATTTTAATTAGTTATAGAGAAAATTTTTTTGTTTCAAAATGCCGGACTTTTACCGTCAGTGACAAGTAGGTACAATAGATAAGGTTACAAACAAAGAAAATCAGAGATGCCAATCCTTAAGATTTGTAAAATAGAAATAAATACTAAACCATGTTGGTAAAATTGAACATTACTTAGAATTATACTGTATTTTGAAATATCTGTCACTTGTATTAGCGCTGCCACCTGTGACAGATTTTTCATTTATACTGTATCAAAGCATTTTGAGTCACCATATTGCATGACGAGTTAACTCGTTTAAGGCCCAGTATTATAAAGGACAACTAAATCAACGAATAACTATTCTAATAACGAATAAAAATAGTTGTAAACTAAATTTTGGTTCAGTATTATAAACGTATGTCATGATTAAAATAATTTAGTGGACGATTAACCTATAATATGTTGCAAATATGTTTTAATTTCCATATAAGGTAAAAGACCCGGTAATTGACCCTGGCCCAGTTTCTGAACTTTTCAACTTTGTTATAAATTAATAAAAAAACTATATTTTAAATAAGAAAAAAAATAAATTCTTAATTTAAAGTAATCTATTCTGTGTCTAATGAACAGCAATTTAAAAAGTTTAGAATATATTAACTAAATAAAAAAAAATTTTTAAGTTTAAAATGTGTGTAAACACTATTTTTTTGGTAGTTTCTTAACAGTTTATGTTACAAAGTACTCATTTTGATTTGTGCAATATTCATCATGTAAGTATGAAAACTTAATTAAAAATATATGAGCAGGTTAATATTTGTTTAAAATTTATTTTAAAATATTTATAAAATACCTTAGAATGATTTTTATTATTGAAATATGAGGGTCAATTACTAGGCTCACTTCTAAAGTGGTATGGCCCAGTTAAATTCTAACCAGTTTTTGTTAGTTATTTTGTTATTTATAGTTATCTTCGATTAGTTTTTGTTATTTTTCATAACGTATTACATTAAACATTCATTTTTATCAATAAAAAATTATTTATAAATTAAATTTTAAAAAACTGTATTTTTAAATTTAAGGATCAGAAACTAGGCCACTGTCAGGGTCAGAAACTGTCACATGAGAAATTTTGAAGGTCAGAAACTGGGTCCTTTTTGTCAATTTTTAAAACATTAATTTAAATTATTAATTCAATTCAAATAATTATTTTACTTGTATGGCTTTATTTTGAAAGCCATAAACTAGTTGATAAAATTATTAATTGTCTCTTAAGTTGAAACTTATATTTATTACTGTTGTTTAACCTCAGCCGTCACTCTTAAAAGGTCAGAAACTAGGCCCGTTACCTTACATAACATAAAAATTAATTCTGTACCTCTAATTTGGGGGAGAGTATGATATCCGAGGCGACAAAATTTGACAAGCGGATCTGATAGATTTTGGCATTCTAAGCAAAAAATAAAGAGTAAAAAATTTTGAAATTCGCCTTAGTTTTCGAGATATCGATCATTAAACTTGAATTTAAGGTTAGCCTTTGCCCGAAAGTTAGGCTAATTATGACAATAAATTTCGATTTTTGATATAAAAACTAAGTGGTGAGGTTAGTTAAGGTTACCCTTTGCCCGAAGATTAGGCCAGTTTTGACAATAAACGTCGATTTTTAATATAAATATATTTCACCAATATTTCACAAAAATATTACACCATACACAAATACAAGTAATATATGAAATATTGGTGAAATATATTTATATCAAAAATCGAAGTTAATTGTCAAAATTGGCCTAACCTTCGGGCAAAGGGTAACCTTAACTAACCTCACCACTTAGTATGGATATCAAAAAACGAAGTTTATTGTCATAACTAGCCTAACTTTCGGGCAAAAGGTAACCTTAAATACAAGTTTAACGATCGATATCTCGAAAACTAAGGCGAATTTCAAAATTTTTTACTCTTTATTTTTTGCTTAGAATGCCAAAATCTATCAGATCCGCTTGTCAAATTTTGTCGCTTCGGATATCGTACTCGTGCCCTAATTTGTATTACGTGTGTAAAACCTGTTTAATATGTATAAATATAAACATAAATAATATTTGTAAAAATCTTTCAGAACTGTCAAATTAATCTCTGAATAAAATTTAGTCGGTAGATTTTCTGTCAATTAAAATTTAGTTCTCTACTTAATTTGTTTCAGTTTTATAATACTGCCATCTGTAGATAAAATTAATTTAGTTCATAAATTTAGTTAGTTAGCTTTTATAATACCGGCCCTTAATCATTTAAATAGTTAAGTAAAAGTGACATTAATAATTACTTTAAATTTTTTCAAATCGACACACGGATCAGGGAATTGCATATGGACAACAGTCCCCTCATCGATTGTAAATATTTTTTCAGTTTTTGGTTTTTCTGTACTGTTTTTTTCAACTTGATCTTGATCATTTCCGTTACATTGCTGATTTGGTGTTTGATTGGTTTGAGCCTGTTGACCGCTCGGATTGCTAAATCGGGCTCGATACAATTGTAATTTTAAACTCTTCATTTTGGCACGTTGTAAATCCAAATATTTGTTTCGTAATCGTTTCCATTCCCGCCTAAAATTGTAAAAAATTATTTTAAATAAAACACTAAACTTTCTTCTTGTGAATATTTTACGTGTTAGTTTGTTGCTGAAATACAGTTGTATTTGAGTCTGTCATAAATTACTATCAATAAATAATAATAAATAAACTAAATTAATGTCAAAATTGGTTAGATTATTAAAGAAATAAGGTGTAAAAAGTCAGTAATGGAAAAATTCAAGAATTAAGTTATCGGAAGTTGTGTCATAATTTACTTAAATTGTGTCTATGCTTAAAAGGATGGTAAATTTAATAAAATGGGGCTTAATGTCCGATCTTAAGTCATCACCCACATCATTATTGCATACTGTGTACAAAAGTTTTTTACGATGTGAGCAAAGTACAAGGAAAGTGGTCAGGGGTTAAGATTTGAAAGGTCTGCAACTGTATCCAACTTCTGAACTTTTTTTTTACGTTTTTTTGAACTCTTGGAAACTTTATTTATCTCACCTTCCCTTTGACCAGACGGTAAATTTAAAAAAAAAATTAGTTTCTTTATTTATTTGAAATATGTAAAATTATATTTATTTTTTACAGATATTCTACGTGTTTTTCTAAATTAGTGATTGGGGTTAATGGAAACAAAAGTAGGTGTTAATAGGAACGCCTATCAGATCAACAGTGGTTGAATGGGAACAACTGAATCGTGAACGGAATTTACGTACCAGGGTTGACCAAAGTTGTGAGAATAAGTTATTTTAATTCAAAATGTATGCATATTATATGTATTATTTTTAATTGAGCTGTTTCATGAATAAAGTTTGTTTTTAAATTCATGATACTTTTATTTTTTGTTTAATTTTCTTTTCCTGCCGAAAAAATTAATTCATCAACTAATAATACTATTCAATTAGGTTAAAAGATCATTTTTTGTGGACTAAACTGTATAAGTTTTGAACAATTTTTCAAGGCTAAATTTTAAAATTGAGAAAGAAATAATAAATATTTTACTTCGCAAAATATCACTTTTATTTTTGAAGCTGTGACAATATTGTTTCAAAAATAAAAGTGGTATTTTGCGAAGTAAAATATTTGTTTATTAAGGAATACTAACTTGGATAAAACTTGTAGACCCATTTCCTTTATATCAATACCATCACGAACTTTCTTCTTTCGACGCCTTCGTCGCCTCTCATTATTCTGATCGGTTCCCCCATTTTCCGGGGCACTTTCCTCAACTGTATCCGTGTTCGCACCTTCTTTTACTTCAACATCTTCAATTTTCAATTTTTTCGATTCACTCTCACCATCCGTTTCCGGTTCCGTTTCATCTAAACTACGTTTTTTCGATTTCGATTCTACATTTCCGTCAATTTCATCACTTTTTCCCGCTTCCATTTCAACATTCTGTTTTGAATCAGTTTCGTTACTAACACTTTTTTCGGATACTTGATCCGCGGGATGTTCGGACACGTTTCCGGAACTATTTTCCGTTTTTTCATTGCCGCTTTCGTCGTTTGGATTGTACGTCACGATACTGTATAGTTTATCAGGCGGCATCTGTGACGGTAATTTGCAACCAATCGATGCAAAATGATCCAAAGTTTTTTGAGCGGCTTCGGGAGTATCAAATTCCACAAATGCAAAACCTTTTATCATCTTGTTATGTTTATATTTTGGTATTGAAATATATTGAACATTTCCAAATTGGGAAAATATTTTTTGGAGACCATCGTGCGTCATATCGGTTGGAATACGTTCCACATAAATCGTACAATCGTCAATATTTTCCTTCGGTTGGATTGGCGTTGTTCGGCATACTTTGGTTTTGTCGTCAGAAAGTGATAGAAACGTTGATTTTTTCAATGCGCGAGCTATATCACGTATATTATCGGTTAAAGCTCGAATTTTATTGAATTTTAAAAACACGGATAAATCAACATCTAAAAAATTGAAAAATTTTGGTTAAATATGTGAATAAATCTTGGAAAAATAAACTTACATGGATCGTCTTTTGTTAAATTTGCCAAAAAGCGATCTTTTGTTAAATTTGAATCACTGAAATAAAATTCCATTTGTTGCAGTATTGCTTGATACAGTTGTTTTTTTCTGTGTCTCCCTTTTTTAACTGATGTTTGATTTGGAAGGTGTTCGGACTCATCAATTCCTTCGACCATTTCTTCTTCCATTTTTTCTTTGATTGATTTTTTTATATTTTCTGAAATTTGAAGCCAAACTAGAGTTTTCTACTCATATATGTTTGTGGTATACATAACTACATAACACACATAACCTAATCTGACAAACAATTGACAAATATTCAATTTAATGGCGGTTAATTTGAATTATTTTTTCTTTGGCGTTCTGATCATCTTGTACGTAAGAAGTACCAATATAAAATAAATTTAGTAGATTCGGTAAGTATTTATAAATAAAATAAATAAATTTGTTGAAAATAGGGTTAGATTGGGAAGTTAAAAGAGATATTATGTAATTTTCAACTTATATTTTGTATATTATAGAGCTTATAGAAGTAAATGTCGATATTTACATAATCTGTGGCCGAACCAATAATACGAGTAATACGATCGTTTAACAGAAAAATATCCGAATTTCGTCTACTCAAATATAGGTGTCACTACCATTATCGTATTACTATGATGGTATTACTAGAGTCGTATTACTTCATCAAGTTATAATTTTTGGTTATACAAACTTAAAATTCTTATGCGAAAATTTTAAATTTTACGTTGGGAATTTCAGAGAAAAATGTTTGTGACCATCGTATGGTTGGGCGCAGGGCCGTTGAAGGGGAGGGGGGCAGCCGAGGCTTTAGCCCGAGGGGTCTAACGGCATTAGTAAGGGGTCCGGAGAAAAGTGAAAAGTGTTTTTTTTTTTGCTTGTCGACTGTACTTTTGGGGAATAATTTTTGGAAAATTTTGTTTGCCTCCGGGGCTCGTTATTATCTCTTGATGGCCCTGGATGGATGGACACTGAAAAAAGGTTTTCATAATTGTTCCGTTTTGCCAATTTTGGTACGGAATACTAATAATTTTATTAAGTATAATTTCTGCATAGTCAAAAATTTAAGTAGAAATATTTGTTTTGGACGAATGACCAATCCGGTTTAAGGTTCATTCATATCTACAGACACTGAACGTCACAGACACGTATCGTGGCAGACACGACATTTTCAAAAGTATTCATATATACAGACAATTAGCGGACAGACACAGACAGCAGACACGCTATACGTATAGGGTATAACACGTATAGTAGGTATGTATCAGTGAATTACAAAAATTAAATTGTAGCAGATCTTGTTGATCTCAATTAAATTGCGTTATTATTGGAAGAGGAAAAATTTCCTTTCTTGCTGCATACTTCTATTGATTATCGCCAAATTTCTTATCAGTGTGATTTTGGAGAAATGTACATAACCTAATAAATTTGATTAAATGTTTGCTATTCCGATCTTATATAATTTACAGAAAATGTTTATTGTTTTAACAAATTCGATTAATTTTTCGTTGTTTGTACTTCATAAAACGAATACAATGAAAATTTATAAATAAATTCTAGGAATTTTGTTTGTACGTTTCGAAACATGCATTCATATTAGCCGCGCAAAGTCAACAGACACGTTCCAGCACAGACAAAATATTCTCCTCGAGAATACTATGCGGACACTGTCTGTCACTGTACGTGTCTGTGCGGTTACGTTACGCTATAATATGAATACGCCCATAAGAAAAGCATTAAACAATATTTGTCGTGTCTGGTACGATACGTGTCTGTTACGTTTATTGTCTGAAGATATGAATGGACCTTTAATCGTATATTTCCCTACTGAAAAATTCCTTAATTCATTTAATTTAATCGACACTTATTTAGGTGTGGTTATTTGGAACATCGGTAGGTATAGAACTTTTTAAAACCAAAGTAATTTTCCCTGTTGCAAATTCGTTGAGGTTGAACAACAATTTTCATAAATTAAAAAACTTTGTTGAAGCTCAGTTGTTATATTTTGATAAATATGATAACTTTTATTTCTTTAATGTTTCTTCTTTGATCGTTTCAGCCATCTGTTACGGTCATAATCTATAATGACAAAACGTCCTACTGGTACACTATTTTAACAGCTAATACACTTAATATGGAATTGAAGACGTCGTACGACGAGGTGTGTGAGTTAGTCAAATTTCACTTGACGTCTTACAACGTCAATGACCATCAACGGTTAATATATTTTTAAAATTGAAAATATCATTATTTTAAATTTGAGTTAATTTAATTAAACTATAATGTTGTTATATAAATAAATTAATTCGACATACCTAATATAATGTATGTTTAAAAACTTTAAATTTATAACATAAATAATAAGTAAATTGTAACTTTTATATCATGATCATTTCTACCGATGTTTTGTTTAGACAGAAAAGTTTAATAACGTAAATAGTTCAATAATATTTGTAGTGGAAAAAGGGAAATAAATGAAATGAAAATTTCGAACATGAAAATGAAGTTTAATTGAATTTAAACATTAATTAATTTTGTTTAAATTCTGCCCCTGTGATAAAATTTTTCCAAGGACATTTATTCAGTTTCCTATTAATTTCATTTTTCCAGTATTAATTAAAAATCACATATCACGATTTATGTATGACCAAATGTATGTATGACCAAATCATTGTTTTAATTAAACATCGCATAGTGATTGAAAAATTAGCAAACTGGATCGGCTGGGACCAATTTTACCAAAAATGAAAAAAAAGGTAAAAAACATCTAGATCTATCCTAGTATCTTCAAAACTTCATGTCTTTATCATTTGAATTTAAATTTTCATAATTTTTAGGATTTCGAAGAAAAAATTTCGAAATCCTTATAACTTTCAATAGGGTTCTTGACTGAAATTACAAAAATATTCTAAAAGCATTGTTTTTCCATATCAGTTAAGTGATTTTTAGTCGAATTTTTCCTTCAAAAAATTAGACTTATACAGCCTATACGACAAGAACCGCGAGAGGCGAGAGTAGGGGTGCTATCCGTTTTCGGACCCGTAGAACACGATTCTGTAGAAAAAAAATGTCTGATATATATATATATATATATATATATATATATATATATATATATATATATATATATTTTTTTTTTTTCCGCTACCTTTTAATATGTGTAGGGCCCCCCTATGGAAGTTAAGAGCTCAAATTTGGTAACTGGGGCTCATTCCGATGCACAACAATACTATCAAAGTGGGGTCAAATTTTGGATCTGACCCAACTTTTAAGGGGGTGGTAGGGGGCGGTAAAACAATAAAACTTTTCCAAACCGGTTGGAAATAATGTTTCGGTCAATTATCTACAACATATCAGAAATTCAGCTTCCTAGGATGACTTGGAGGGAGTAGAGGGGGAAAAAAGGATTTTGGCTGGATCTAACACGCCCACAGCCCCCCAGAATTAACGCAGAGAGTTGAAATTTGCTGTGTTGATAAGGTTCGTACCTAGGTTGTGATTTTTGGAGGTTTTAATATTTTACCCCCACGCCCCTCACTTTTAAGCTACAATTTCATGCTTTTTCGACGTTTTCGAAGTTTGTACTACTCGTGCAAGTCACCCAAATAAACCTAGAGGGCTAAAATTTTGTATTCGGATTGAGTTAGTATCAAGGGGGTGCCTTTTGGGGGTCTCGACTTTTAACCCCTCATATTTTCTTAATCAAAATACATTTTTGACTAGCTGTGTATATAGAATTATAGATAGAACTAGCCGTACCCGTGACGTTGTTCACGCGAAACGTTGAGTAGTTTCTTTTTCCAATTTGTAGTTTCTTGCAACACAAAATGCATTAAATTGTCTCGAAATTGACAATTGTGTATTTATTGTATTTTTCGGTACACAATTAGCAACACTTTTTTTGATTTAAAATTCAGAAAAATTTCCAAACTACAAAATTTATTTACAATTTTTGTTACTATAGTTATGAAATCTTTTATGAAATATGTAAATTGGCGTAATGTGTGTAGATGCTCAAAATAGTTTTTCTATTTTCCCGTGGGAATGAGACATTTTCCCGGAATAAAAAGTATCTTAGATGTTGACCCACACCAAATTTCATTAAAATC
This sequence comes from Brachynemurus nebulosus, assembly GCA_035578155.1. NCBI lineage: Eukaryota > Metazoa > Arthropoda > Insecta > Neuroptera > Myrmeleontidae > Brachynemurus > Brachynemurus nebulosus. The sequence goes on from JAPWDM010000006.1 coordinate 20,152,256, forward strand.
CGTCCAGTAGTTTTTACGTGATGCGTGAACAGACAGATAGACAGACAGAGACAGATTTACACTTTTATTATATGTATAGATTATGTTGCTAATGTCTCTATGATCATCAAGGTGTTATTTTATGTACATACAACATGCATTGTGTACATAAATAATACAATGCTGAATTGCTAATTATCTTGGTAATAAATCACACAGATACAAAAAACGTCATTGTTATACATACATTAAATACATGAACATGACATACATTCATGCCTACATACATACAGTGTACAAACTTTTAACAAGCTATATTATAAATTCAAACAAGATTGACATTATTTATAATTAATTCAAAAAAAATAAATAAATTGTTTTACTGGTTTGACATGTAATGGTGGGAGCACCGGGGAGACTCATTTCACAGTTTATACGTACATATAGACACCACATACCACTGAACACTATTATATGTAAAGGCAGTTTGCACGCATTTTTCTTGAAGCAGGTAACAAGGTGAGACGGGTGAGATTTAAGGAATATAATATAATGTCAATTTTTGAGCAAATGCGTCTATAATTATTGCAGGACATAATTTGTATAGGTACGTATTTTAAAAAGAAAGCGAATATTACTTTATTTCTTTCAAAATTTTGCAGTTTCTTCTCAAAAAAGTAAAATTTTATTATCAATATTATATTTTGACAATAATTATTTGAAGACGTTACTACGGATACAATCGGTTATTGTATTGATTATTATATTACAGAATACTATTAGGTCAATATTCTTTAAAAATCGGCTAAATAACGTTTTATAAAAAAAAAAAAAAAAACAGGTCCGCTATTCCAATACAGCATATTTACAACTCATACAACTGAAAAATTTCTTATATCCACAGTACTTTTCACGAAAATGCTGACCAGGATACTGAGAAATTGACTGGACCGAGTACGATCTCACTTAAAATGTTAACTGAATTAATTGATACAACCCCAAATTAAGTAAAACATGTACTTTATTTTATTTATTATATTTGAGTTAATTACTATGACAAACGATGATTTAATCGCAATATAAATTTTTTATATTTTTTAAGTGTTTTGGTTTGATAGGAGAATGATGCAAAGTTCGGGCGACAAAATTCAATAAGAATATTTCTTAAAGAAAATATAAAAAAATTCAAAAATTATTTATACAATAAAAAAGTACCAATATTTATAGATTACTACTGCAGTGTAAATTTTTTTTATACATTCAGAAAAAATAATTATTTAGTCTGCTATGTTTTACTTTGGAGAGGAGACATACCAGGAGACTGAGAATTTTACATTTTAAGTGTCATTTTTTATAAAAAAATATATTTCGAAACCGGGTTATTTTGAGTGACCAGTTAGATGTAGTAATGGATTACAGATTCCATCTAGAAAAGTGTATTTTTCAAAATATTGATATAGAAAATGCCTTGGGCCGTCTAAAATTCCCTAGTTTGAAGAACTACCCATATATGAAAATATTCTTGTTACTCGGTTGAACTCTACGAAGAATAATTAAATAAATGTCACAAAAACTAAAAAAAAAATAGCGTATTTTTGCAAAACAAGCCAAGTTTAGCAATTATTTTCATACAAGTCCAATTAAATATCACAGATATATATATATATATATATATATATATATATATATATATATATATATATATATATATATATATATATATATATATGTATATATATATACATATATATATATATATATATATATATATATATATATATATATATATATATATATATATATATATATATATATATATGTATATTTAAAAACCTTACATATTTAACATTATAAAAAAATATAAAAATAAACAGGATTAAAACTTCAAAAATTTTTATTCGATTGGGCCGATAAAGGGCCATATCGAAACCCCTCCTTTTGTACTTTTTTTAGAGGTTTACAACCCTCTAAAAGGACGTAAAAGCAACGGAGTTGCATTAACGGAAGTTAAATTTCTGAATAATTAAATTTCTTCAAAAATATTTACTGATAGGTGTCAAAAGACATGAATTGTGTTATAGAGAAGCTACATGATCTTTGAATTACGACACTAGCATTGATGGTGGCTATATTTAGCATTTTTTAAATGAAATAGTTTAATGTAAGTAGGCTGTTTTGAATTTAAATGTTAGTCATTTTTATGTAAAATGTCAAATTGTAGTAAAAATACAATTATTATAAAAAACTTGTGTTAAAATGGTCATTCAAGAAAAAACCGGTGTACCAAGTGTCATAACGGCCAGCGACAAACAAATAAAAAACTTTAATGTACTTATAAAATTATTGAAAAAGGCGCCACTAGTTTTTATGTAGCTTCTCTATAGGGTAAAAAAATATTGGTGTCACCTGTCATGGCGGGTGGAAAATGATCTCGTCATCACCCCCTACTTAATTGAACGCCGTTCGATTGTTGACGTTCGTTATTCATTCTACATTTATAACTAACTATGTATATTTTATATAATTTTAATTATCATTTTGTATATAAATAGGTTATGTCAACTAAAAATATAATTTTGTTATATAATTGGAGACACAATCAATCAATAATATTGGTACGTACGTACCTATATAAACTTAATAAGTATATTATGTAATCTTTTTAATTCAAAATATTAATTACATATCTAACGTAAAAGCCCTCATTATGGAACGGTATCTAATACTGGAACGGTTTTGATATTTACATATTAATGAAGTTATTTCTGAAAGAAACGTCTGATAACAAAAATTATTATTAATAGAATGATTGTTTTTTAATTTAAATTCACCTTGCATTTGATGTTTCCCTACTTAATTAAAGAAATAAATATGTAAATGTCAAAACTGTCCCAGTATTAGATACCGTTCCTTAATGGGGGCTTTTACGTTATATTTATTTATAACTTACTTATTTGTTGACAAGAATACGTTTATCTTTAAGTTGCGCTGCAATGAAACATTATTTTCGGAAATATCAATAAAAAAAACGTTTTAAAGAAGTTGAGATTATTTTATCATCAAAGTTTAACTACCTTACCTACCTTAAATTTTCTTTTATGAAAAATTAAATAATGTATTAATATTCTTCAGTTATCATATTTGTATACCACTTGTTTTTTTGAATTGCCACGCGCTTATGTAGTAGCAATATAAAAGCGTGGTAAAAACATTGTAAAATGATGTTTATAAATTATATTTCAAAAATGGCGCGGCGCGGTAAATAATTTTCATTTGATATTAAATATGGTTTGCAATTTTGTATTTTATAACATATTAAATTTTTATCAAATTCCTTTGACAGGTTTTCATTTTATCCAAAAAAATAGAGTTTTCCAATAAGAGCCCGTGTTAAAATTACAAAACTTTGAAACCGTTTTTCTTAAAATTGGGGAGGTCAATTTTTTTTTCGGTATAGGCCCGTATTATTGATATTGAATTAAATAAATGTCTGATAAGTTTCGTTAAAATCCTTTGAAAAATCGTTTTACGGACCAACTACCTTAATATTAAGACCGAAACTGGGTTATTTTGTTCAGTAATAGTATTTTTTACACTTTTCTACAAAAAATTGTTTTTTTCTTCTTTTTTCTTACTAGACCGGTTTCGACCACTTTTGTGATCCTCTTCAGTAGTTTTTTTTGCTGAAATAAAAAATTATTAATTATATACTTAAAATAGAAGACATATTAAGAACCTAAAAGAGAAAAAAATTATATTTCTAAAAAGAAAAGATTATGTACCTAAAAAAGAAGAGAAAATGAATTAAGTTCCTAAGAGAAAAAAGAAAATTAAGTACCTAAAAATGAAAAGAGAAAATGAATTAAGTGTACCTAAAAGAGAAAAGAGAAATTAGCAAAATTTTGCAGTCTTATGCTACAAGATAGAAATCTCATGATTCTTTCCCGTACTGGAGAGTAGAGATGAAAATCTTTTTTTCGAGTTCCAAGGTGACGAATAGTTTCATATAACACGATATTTTTCCAGAATATATTTAAGGGGAGGTTTACTTGAGATGGACCAAAAATTATGTATTTTTCTGGAATTTCTTTCTCAAAGACGGAAGCAAATATAAATTTCAAATTTTGTACACATATTTATTAAGTATTAAAATATACAAAAAAAATTTTTCAAGGAAAAATATAAAAAATTGTCCATTTTGTAGATAGCGCAGTGTGATGATCCGAAAATCCGATGCCTTGTTGGTGGACATCATGGCGCCGGTAATAAACCACTGAAATTAAAAAACAAAAAAGATTTATAAAATATATGAACAGTTGAGGCACTTATACCTATAATATAAATAAATTGCTGAAAGAAAAAAAAATGGCGGATGTGTGAACTTTTGATTACGATTTTTGTCTTATTTTTCGCTCTTTAAAGTAAATTTAAAAATAAGAAAAATATTGAAAGTGTATCGGACTTAGGTAGAGGTGCCGAAAAATTTAATTATCTTTAAAATAAAAAAATTAAAAAACAGGATGCATAGAATAGTTTTTGAGTTATCGTGTCAACCAGTTCCAAAAATGTGGTTCCGAGATATTATAAAATATATATATAAAGAAACATATTTTCAAAATTTTATATTTAATACTCATTATTGCGTGAACTACGTTTTTTGAGTATTTTTTTTTATAGAAAGCTGGATTCGGTTAATTTGCAAGAACCTTTTTTTAAAATTATTTTCAGCAAAATCACTTTGGGAACATATTCTACACATAATTTGCTATTAATTTCGGCAAAAAAAATCGATTATTTGATCAGATCTCAAGTAAACCTTCCCTTAAATTACTTTCAGCAAAATCACTTTGGGAACATATTCTACACATAATTAGCTACCAATTTCTGCAAAAAAAAATCGATTTTTTTTTAACGACGCTCAAGTAAACCTACTCTTAAAAAAAAATAAGCTGTGTTGCTAGTAATTTGTGGTGGAAACCACTATTGAAATTGTTATGGTGGTTTCCGGGTTTATCCGGCGAGCAAATCAATAGACAGACGTGACCCGGAAGATATAATGATTTTTCTTAATCATTGTGTGTTAAACTTGAGGCATGCCGGGAGCGCTGTGAAGCTATTTGTTATTAACGAAACTTTTGGTAAGTTCGTGTCAATATTAAATTGTATTTATGTGGGATGGAGCAAGTTTATTGCCAAAGTAGGTATGTAATTTGTGCATTTGAGTTTAGTCACGATGATGTCTCTAACAGTATTTATCATTGTGTTGTTGCAAAAGTACTACTCTGTGCTAACCAATAAGTTGAATTTGGAGCATGTTTCTGCTCGTTCAAGTTGACCTATTTTTGTTATGTACAATAATATTAACAATTCTACATAGAGTGAACTTGCAATGATTTAAAATTATGCACTTTATAGTTCACGTTATCAGAGTTTATAAGAAATAGTTTTTGGAAAAGTTTGATAAGCTCGAATACAGGAGTCTCGTGTGATTAAATTGACAGAAATCGTTCTTTCGTTTTTACGAAAATTTATCAATTGAAAAATAGCATATTGTGCAATAAGTGCGGGAAATTGTCGATTGCCCACGAAAGCGAAGTTGAGCCCACGAACGTAGTGAGTGCGCTCATTCGCTTGAGTGGGGCAATCGACAATCCCGCACGAGTTGCACATACTATTCTTTATTACGAATTTCAAATCCTTTTCTCTATTATGATTACTATTTTTGACATGTTTATTGCTTTTTAAAATAATATTTTTAAGTGTTCGTCTTTTTTTCTGAATTAATTATTGTTTAAATTACTTTGTTGGTGGTTTCTATAGAAATAATTATGAAATATTTATTAAATGAAAAATCAAGAGGCGGCTTTGTGTGTTTTGATTAAATTTTGTGTGTTTTATTGTCAATTTGATTGTGGAAAGTTCCGCACGCAAAAAAGTATGTGGGAAGAGTACAGCGTGCAAACAGCTATTTTGCGTACAGAAATGTGTGCGCCAAGTTAGCACTTCTCCCGCAAAAAAATACTTTTGCCAAGTTAGTCGTACTTCTAAAAGGAATTTCTTCACTTTGATAGGAAAAATGAAAAGATCACCCTCAAATTAATTTATTACCCTAATTTAGATCACTTTTTTAAAGCTTGATATGAAAAACAATTTTTTTTAAACTTGGTGACGTCATAAGGTTTATTAAATTTTTCAGTGCCTTAAAAATCGTAAATAAAAGAATTAAGCGATGGAACTGGAAGCGAATTATAGGTTTTCGAAGTGGCTCTTTTAATTTTTACCTTTTTTTAAAGTTAGGTATCTAGAACCAAGCGTAGATGCATAGAGTCATCGTGGGAGTCACAACCAGGACCGGCGAAAGAGGCAGTCGGAGCTGTAGCTTGGTAGTCTGGATTTGAAAAGGGTGCCCGGGCAAAAGTGAAAAGTGTTTTTTTGGCTCGTCAACTGGATTTTTGAGTTTCTAGAGAATTTTTTTTTTTGAAAAATATTGTTTAGGCCCAGGGCTCGTCATATCTTTTGCCTGCGATGGTTTTATAATAATTATAAAAAAAAAACTAAGGTAATAATTATTATTATTACCTTAGTTTTACTGAAAATGTCAAAAATTACAAAACAAATTTTTTAATAGCTAACTTATAATGTCAAAAAGCTATTATGAAGCCACCAAAAAAATGTGATTTTATCTTAAGATCTGGATTTGCTCCCTGAAGTCTGATTTATGATATTATTTGTAGGTGAGCTCTACAATGTGCATATACCACGTGAGTTTTTTGAGAGTTGCCATTTTTATTACACCCAAATTTGTATGATAGAAATGGTACTGGAAAAGGTTCTTTTCTTGGATGTAATAGAAATATAACCAAAAAGAACACTGTCGGTTGAAGTAGCCTCAAGTATATACGCATATTTTTACCGCCTAATTGATAAATTTTAAAAAAAATTAAAAAATTAAACTTAGGTAAAAAAATTTTTTTTGCTCATTTATATTGTTAATTAATGCATTAGATCAGTTTTATCGAAAAATTAATATATAGTCTCATTTAAAAATCTATAAGTCTGTATCATAGCTCGAAAATCATAAGAGCTATAAAGCTCCTGGCTATAGCAATCGTTGCCCCCGTCGATGTCTACAGCTCTTATTTGAACAATTTTTCGATTAAATCAACGGTTTGGCTGTAATAACAATGGCAACTCCCAAAAAACTCACACGGTATGTGCATACAATAAATGCGTGTTGTTACTGCAAACTAAAAAAAAAAACGTTTTTGATATTTTTGGGAAATGGATTGATTAACAATTAAAATGTGGACTAAGTAGAATGAGTCTTTAAAAGTATTTTGTAAAATTTGGTTGAATAAAGAAAATAAATTGCTATATAGTGTTTCAGAAGTGCGATAGAGCCGTTCCATGTTCACAAAATTTTGTTAACTTTGTTGGCGAAAACTTTACACGTTATCTACTACAATACAGATACATAGAGTTATTACTTGTGATGGTATAAGTCCACGTTTTACAAGAGTATATTATTTGAGTGAAAATATGTTTAACAATGAAATGTCACATTTGTAAGTTCATATTGTTTGCAATCTCTGTTCTCTAATTTTTGAACTTGATATAATATTATGTACATAGATATCTATACATATAATAAAATTGTAACGAGACCATTTATGTACATGGAATATTTTTTGAAAATTGTACTGGTACTGTAAATAGTTATCGGTGTAGATACCAAAACAGCGATTTTTAGAATTTTTGTCTGTCTGTTTGTCTGTTCACGCATCACGCAAAAACTATTGGACGGATTTTAATGAAATTTGGTGTGATGATAACTTATTACGTGGGCCAACATCTAAAATACTTTTTACTCCGGAAAAATTTCTCGTTCCCACGGGAAAATGGAAAAATCATTTTGAGCATGTGCACACATTAGGCAAAAACTATTGGACGGATTTTAATAAAATTTGGTGTTGTGATAACTTATTACCTAGGGCAACACTTAAGATACTTTTTATTCCGGGAAAATGCCTCATTCCAACGGGAAAATAGAAAAACCATTTTGTGCATGTGTACGTATTATGCAAAAACTATTAGACGGATTTTTATGAAATTTGGTGTGATGATAACCTATTACTTGGGTCAACATTTAAGATACTTTTTACTCCGGGAAAATTCCTCATTCCCACGGGAAAATAGAAAAAACCATTTTGAGCACGTGCATGAATTACACAAAAATTATTATTCTTTGCAAGTTCTGTATAATTAGTACACTTACATACTTCTCATTGAGTTTATAATAATGCATTGCGCGAACGACGTCGCGGGTACGGCTAGTATAATAAATAAGAGAATAGGAGGATGTCAGCAAACTATTTTATACCTAGTATCTACAAATAAATTTTTATGTTCAAAAATGGTAAAATAAAGAAAAAAATGGAATTTTTACACTTTAAAAAAATACATTCTATGTAGTTCTACCAGGAAAAAATGCTTTTGACGCGAAAATATTTTCAAATAGACTAAAAAATAAAAATATATCTATGCTAAATCATTTTTCGAAATGTAGGTGAAAGTACCGGTAAGATTTAATGAAAGTGCTTTTAGCACCAGTATCACTAGTAAGTTTTTTTTCAACATCAATGTTATAACGTTTCGTTTCATGTTTGAATCATTTTAATACAAAAATTTAATGAGATACTATTACAAAGAACCCATAAATCAATTAAATTAGTACACATGGAAAACTATAGAGATATATACAGTGGAACTTCTGCTAATTGGACAGCATTTTCACGCGAAAATTACGATTGAAATAAAAAATTGGTTAATTTTGAATCCCTTAGTAAACGAAAGGAAACACTATAAATAATTGAGAATTTTCGAGTATTTGAATTAAAGGAAATTCTCGCGTGAAATTGTTGTCCAGTTAACAGAGGTTCCACTGTATTTAAACATTTTATAGTAGTAAACTGTTATTATAACAGAAATTATAATAATTCGAGAAAACACGCAAAACACAGTAATTTTTCATTTCATAATCCCTCAAAAGAGGAATAAAAAAAATTTAAATTGCACCATATATTTTATATGAAAATAAATCAATGTGAATTACAGAGACAAATTAAACGCCTGTTTTGGTATAAAATTTATTGGCATTTCATATTAATTAGGTTCAGGTGATATTATGTAAATTCGATGTACCGATTGTTCACTTGAAAATTGAACTAAAAATAGTTGGTAGCAGTGCCGTGAAAGACTTATGAAATGTTTAACAATTTGTCCTTGTTTTGAATAGTTGAATTAGTTAAAAAATTAATCAACTTTAATTGTTTTTATTATTTTTTTCTCAAAATATTGAAAAAGAACTTTTGTATAATATAGAGATGAAAGGTAAAGTGGTGATTTTTGAAAAGTAATTAAGAAAAAAAATTGGGATCAAGAGGACCCCGCGTGCGTTTAATTGATTATTTATAATGTGCTGCCTTGAAAATTTTAAGAAATTTATATTTTTTATCATCAATCGTTAAAATATCGAGGAAACTTTTTTATAAAGTACATTTTCCATAGTTTTCAGGAACGAAAAATCTCGAAAAGTAATTGAATCTTTATAGACAATACTTGTTTTTACTATAAACTAGCTGTACCCGCGACGTCGCTCACGCAACGCATTGTTACAAAATCAATGAGAAGTATATAAGTGTAATAATTATACAGAACTTGCATAGAAAAATAAATTTTACTTAATGCATGCACATGTTCAAAAAGGATTTTATATTTTCTCAAGGGAAGGAGACATTTTACCGTAATAAAAAGCATCTTATATGTTGACCCAAGTTAACATCAGATCAAATTTCATAAAAATCCGTTCAATAGTTTTTGCGTAATGTGTGCACATGCTCAAAATGGTTTTTATATTTTCCTTTGGGAATAATATATTTTTTCCGGAGTAAAAAGTATCTTATATGCTGACCCAGGTAATAAGTTATTACCACACCAAATTTCATCAACATCCGTCCAATAGTTTTTGTGTAATGTGTGCATATGCTCAGAATGGTTTTTCTATTTTCCCGTGGGAATGAGACATTTCGCCGGAACAAATTTCATTAAAATCCGTCCAATAGTTTTTACATGATGCGTGAACAGACAGACAGACAGACAAAAATTTTAAAAATCGTTGTTTTGATATCTACATCAATGACTATTTATAGTACCAGTACAATTTTCAAAAAATATTCTGTGTACAGAAACGGTCTCGTTACAGTTTTATTATAATATGTATAGATGTATATCGTCTTTTAATTGTAAAATTTATAAAATATTTTAAATGTTTTCAAATTATGTTATATGATTTGGTGGCTTGTTATATAAAATGTGCCTGCTCTTTCCATCAAATATTTTGTTAGAAATATAGAAAACTCACAAAGAAAAACTTGGAAAACTTTTTAGAGTTAATTTTTAAAATTATGTTTTTAAATAAAGCAAAGTTGAACAAATTTATTTTTTTTTGACGTAAATTACATTCTAAAGATTTAAATTATTGCCAGGATTTTTTATTTGATTTATAATGTACTTGTGATTACAAAAGCAAGAGTCTTAGCGCGAGTCAACTTTTTATTAAAGAAAAAGTTAATATACAAGACAAAAAAAAATTCAAACGCGTGCTGGACACGCGTTAACTCAGGGTTCCTCAGCAACTAAAACTTCACAGCTATTTTTTACGGTTTATATAAATAAAGAAATATTCAACAATTTTACTTGCATATTTGTTTGTTACATTGAAGGTTAATTTTGTGAAAAACGAACATATTTTTTTTAAAAGTACTGAGTATAGATCAGCCAACAAAGATTTATGTTACTGTATGGCAGAAGTTCCCAAACTGTGTGTTTCAAGTTCGGTCTCGGTGTGAGCGGCTGTGAAACTGCATTTTTTTGCTCGTCGCCGAACCTTTTTTATGCGATTTTTTTATGCGGTTTTTAAAAAATGCCTATTAAAGTGCATAATGTCAATAAAAATCAAAAGAGAGTAAGGAATTTAAACATTAATTATAATTGTTTTCTTTGATAAAATAATTTATTGACTGTTTTTAAATATTTAATCAGCAGATTGCATAAGAATATAAGTTATTGTTCATCATTGATATTTTTTTTTTTTTTATAAATGTACCTACATATTTATCCAATTTTTATAATATTATAAAAATGAAATAAAATGTTCTCGTGTAAATTATTACTTTATCTTGTTTAGAAAAACAACTTCAGCTGTATTTTTCTTTTTGGAAAATGAAGGAATATGAAAAAAATGATCTAGATAGAAGATTTTTTTTTCTCGTCATTTATATTTTGGGGAGTAATCATTGAAAAATCCGGTCTTCGCGCGGTCAAAGGGTGCCGTCAGAAATGATTTGTACTTTAAAGAAGCCGCGGATTTTGCAAATTAGCCTAGGAAGAAATAATTTTAATTAAATTTTCTTGTTTTAAAATGAATTTTTATTTTAATTTTAAAGGGATTCTTCGGAACTCTAAAAATAGACAGAATTATATGCCCATAAAAACGCATAAATACTTACATAATTTCCATCTTCTCCTTGTCCTGTCATTTAAAATAAGTAAATTGTGTTATCATTACCGACTGACAATAAGATTTGGTTGTCGAGATTTGTATAGTAAGTTTAAAATACTCGAAAGCTTTTTATTTTCTCTTCGTGCGAAACAAAAGATTACGAGGGAAAAATGTGATAGTTTAGTGCTTTCAGGTTCAAATTCTTTTGTTTTCACTTGTGTCATTTCGTAGAACAAAAGGAAAAAGTTTTGTGAAACATACGTAAATTATATTTGCTTTATTTTTAACATTATAGGTGAAATTTGTTATCATGTTTTTTAACATTACTGTCACATGGTTTTATTAAGAAAACTTAAGTTTAACGCAGTTACGTAAAACTTTATTTCAGTTGTTGAGTTTCTTTGCTTATGTCAAAGTTAAGATTCAAAAAAGATAATTTTATTAAGGGGTAATGTCACCTTGTGCTCATAAATTTAAATGTCGTATTTCGTCAGACTCAGAAATTGTTATAAAGTATTTACAATAGAACCTCTATTAACCGGACAGCAGTGTCATGCAAAAATTTGTCCGGCTAATAGAGGTGTCCGCTTAACAGGGGCAAAGTAAATAATAGTATTAAATAATGTAGTATTCATAACTAATTTTTAACTCAAATTTTTTTAAATTTTTTAATTTAAATCAATTTTATGAACGAATTTGGGTACTTAAAAAAAAATTTAACGTCTACAAATGCATCGATACTTTAAAATTATTGTTAATAAGTTAAAACATGAACAATTATACCTAACCCATATGTATACATAGGGTTGCCAGACGTCCGGATAAAGCCGGACACAGTCAGGCTTTTTGCTTGCGTGTCCGGCCAAATTAGACGGCGTCCGGCCTGTCCGGCTTTTGTTAGGCTTTAAAAATTTGACTTGTAAAGAGTTTTACAACTCAATTTTAAAAGAAAATGAGCTTTTAAAGCAGATGTCTGCTAGTGAAAAATATTAATTATTTTTTATTACTCATGCGGGAGAAGTACTAACTTGGCGCACACATTTCTGTACGCAAAATAGCTGTTTGCCCACAGTACTCTTCCCACATACTTTTTTGCGTGTGAAAAGTAACTTTCCACACGCAAATTGACAATAAAACACGCAAAATTTAATCAAAACACACAAAGCCGCCTCTTGATTTTTCATTTAATAAATATTTCATAATTATTTCTATAGAAACCACCAACAAAGTAATTTAAACGATAATTAATTCAAAAAAAAAAGACGAACACTTAAAAATATTATTTTAAAAAGTAATAAAAATGTCAAAAATAGTGATAATAATAGAAAAAAGTATGTGAAATTCGTAATAAAAAATAGTATGTGAAACTCGAGCGGGATTGTCGATTGCCCCACTCAAGCGAATGAGCGCATTCACTACGTTCGTGCGCTCAGCTTCGCTTTCGTGGGCAATCGACAATTTCCTGCACTTATTGCACAATATACTATTATGTTACAATTAATTTAAAGTTTATTTAGTTCATTAGTGTTTTGTTTAATTTTGTTTTTCATTGCAAATTGCAATAGTAGTTACTGCTAACTATTATTGCCATGCAATTATTGAAATTAATATTGTAATCAATTTTGAATGATTAATAATAAAGAAAACTTATTCAATCAATTCTATTGTTGTTTCATTAGAATTTAAGAAAATTTTATGGTAATTGATAAAAAAGCCTTGTTTTACTTTTAAAAAAATAGTCGTGTTATACTAAGACTAAAAAATTACGAGTGTCCGGCTTTTTTACTCAAATGTCCGGCTAAACTGACTGCTTCTTTTCCGGCTTTTCGGTGTTAAGATCTGGCAACCCTATGTATACATATGTACTAGACGTACTCGCGTTAATATTCCGTTTCGTACACATGCAGAAAGCACAAATATAGTACATAAAGACACACAATTTTTTTTAAAATATATTTTTAAAAACAATTCTTAATAGTGATGAGTTTTTCTAGTGAATGTCGTAGGATTTCTTTGATTCGAATGAAATCAGTTCATCGAAAAAATCTTACGATATTCTCTAAAGAAACTCGTTATTAAGCAATAATTAAAATTTGAGGTCAATTGGATAAAAATTGAAGAAGTTCGAATTCCAGGATAAAGTCCCCTTATATAAAGAACGATGGAATAGTTACGTGAAACAGTGTCGTATTACTAGAAAGTGAAAAGAGTGCACCGTATTAACTAGTTGATTTGTTTGACTACTAGACTGAACAAACATCTAAAAATAGAATGGGAATGATGAAACTCAAGCGCCATATTGTCTGAATTATCTCGTTGTGATCTTGACCTAGAAAAAATGTTTGTAAACATCCACTTTAATAAATGCGTTTTATTGCTTCTGAAATTTATAGTTGCAAAGAGGCGGAAGATAGAAAATTTGAAATAAAAATATACAATCTATAACAAAAGTGAAAGATGAAAATTGAAATTAATAAAAGTTTTAAGAATTGTATTAGATAATTATTATCAAATGAGTTTTCTTGCTGATTTTTTCTCCTTTTAGTGATAAAATTATACATTTTTAGAACTTCTCTCAGGTATTTAGAGAGTTTCATTTTAGTTCTTATTGAAGAAATTGAAGCGCGGCGTTATTTAGAGAGAGTACTCCATATATATGGTGGGAGAGCTGGGAAGAGTTTTATCATGTATAATTTTTAGCCTGTTATACGCCAGACTTTATCACTCCAAAAGTTTCAAAATCAAAATTTCCATTCGCATTTTAACGAAGTTTCGAAATGGAAATTCAGCTATTACAGCCACTCTCATGACGTGACTTGAATCCAGGACTATGACAAAAATTTGTTTTGAGGATTCTAGAAACAATAATTCAAGAACGAAACCATCTTATTTTTACGAAATTTGGTGAAAACGTTGCAAATCCAAAAATCTTGAATGAGTTTTTGAGCCAGACACGTTCGACGCCCGAAGCGTAGCGTTTTGAGCATATTTCGTGAACAAAAATCAATTTTCGCCAAGTTTTTGCCAAATTTAAAAGCTTTTGCTACATTTTTTTTACACCATTTGAACGAGGAGAAAAGAATCACATAAAAAGGATTTGTGAATTATTGTTCTGTGTAAACAGCTTTCCGAGAAAAACTAATTTTTGTAAACGAAAATTTTTTATTAATTATACTGGATACTGTAACAGGGGTATTTTAAATTTCCAAACGAAAATATTGCCTTAAGGAGAGATTTGCCAAAAAAACATCAAAAATCGACCATTATTATTATTTTTTTTTTATACAAATAAATATTTTATTAAAAAACTAAATATACAACATTGTTTCTACATGCCTTGAGATTACAAAAAAAAAAATAAAAAATAAAAATAAAAAAAAAAAATACAAAAATGAGCTGAGTATAAAATGGCTTTGAAGTCGACACTGCGAGATTTTTCCATCTTGTGTTCTGAAATCCCCAGTGAACCAAAGCCAAAAAATCAAGAATTTTCTGAAAATATACATATACAGTATGGCACTAACTAAAATCTAAGAAAAAAAATAGAAAACTAGCAAGAAATCGCATTTTGAAAATAAAATTTCAAAAATCACCGCTTTTTCTCGACTATAAACAGCTGCCATTTTGAAAATATATTACGGAACCAAAAGATTCCACTTCCTGCCAAAATGACGGTATCGAGGAATAATATGCACTTTGATTTATGTCGATATCTCAAATACATTTCGAGATACACGAGCAACCATGTAAAAAAACGTACTTTCGAGAAAATAGCTTTTAATTTTTTTTTAAATTGAATTATAGTAAAGTGCGTGCATTAAAATGGCCATAACTTTTTGATTTTTCATTTTTTAAAATAAAATCTTAGGAGAATATTTCTAACACTTTAAGGCAGGGGTCGGTAACCTGCGGGCCGTTGCAAGCTTTCATGCGGCCCGCCAAGCAATATAACTTTTCGAACAATTTGCTCTGCCTATGCAGAGTTGAGCATAGTTTATACTTTTTTTGTTCTCCGATGTTTTATAACATGTAGATAAAACTGTTACTAAAAATTTTTCCTCATGTTGATTTTTAATAATATTTATATTAATTTGTGTTATAAAAAAGAAAATATCCCTGTCGCAGTATCCTGCATAATATAGCGAATTTCCGTTTACAAAAATTAGTTTTTCTCGGAAACTACTTGACATAGAATTATTTTTCAAAAATCCTTTTTATGTGATTATTTTCTCCTCTTTCTAACGGTTTAAGAAAATATGGTAAAAACTTGAGGAAATTTGGGCAAAAAATTCACTTTTTCCACAAAAATTTCTTAGGCAAAAATGCCTAAAAATCCATTTCGGGCATCGCACGTGTCTGATTTTTTGGACTTCTAATATTTTTACTAAATTTCGTAAAAACAGGATTTTTCGTTCGAGAGTTATATAAATTTTAGTGAATGTCATTTTTGGCTTTTAGAGATTTCAAAATAAATTATTTCTATCATAGTTCCGGGCTCAAGTAGCATCAAGACAGTGACTCTAATAGCTGAATTTTCAATTCGAAAATTCGTTAAAAAAACTTACTTACGCCACGTACTACATTGAAAAATATTTCACTGTGCGGCCCGCTAAAAATAATTTTTTTTTTAAAATGGCCCGCTATCCAAAAAAGGTTGCCAATTTTCAAGAAAAAAAATCGATTTTTTTTTTTTTAGCTAATCTCCCCTTAAGGGCAGGGTAAGGTATTAAAATAATTTTTTTTTGCATTTTTTTTAAATTTTTTTAACTCAATGCACATAATATCTTAAGAATATTGTCTCAAAATTTCAAGTTGATTGGAGCAAAATTGACGAAGTTATAAGCATTTTTGTTGTTACCTGGCAGATGTTTCGCTCTCTATATATCTCTCTCTCAGTTATATTATAGAAATTTCAATGGAAGTACTAACGTGTTTATACCTGTACTGTATATTTTGTCAGTGTAGGGTACAAAATTTAGTTTAGCAGTAAGCATATCCGTTTTAACAAGAATTTTTAAGTGTTCAAAACTTTAAAGCGTTTTCCCCACAGCTCACGTTTTCAAAGTCGGTGCCCCTCATAACTTCAAAACTACAGCATCGATCCATTTGAAATTTTGAATCCTATTTCTGTACATAATTTACGAGGTAACGCTGGAAAGTTTTTTTTTTTCAAATTTGTTAATAATTTTTATTTTACAATAACAAATTAGAAAATTTTTTTCGCAAAAATCGTGTTTTTCCGTTCTAAGTGTTCCAAAAAAGTGAAAAATTGAAATTTCGAAAAATCCTCCCAGCGTTACCTGAGGAAAACTATTATCTAACGAATGAACTTTAATTTTTTTTATTTCGGATGATCCAGCATCAGGTTATGAGGGGCACCGCAATTCTACTTTTTGCCGAGACACGTTCGAATAATTGCTGCCATTATTGTATTTTTTAATATTTCTTCGTGAAAATTTTATACAATATTCTTCGAATGTTATACTTTAATGTACCACTGGTTTTAATAATGAGATTTTAATTGTGTCGTCACAAAAAAATAACAAAAACATGCCTTTTTTGTACGAATTAACCTTACCCTCTCCTTAATAAAGCTTATCAAAATCCGAATTGAACTGTATATGATTATTTTAATAAATGTTTGGTGATGTGAATATTTTTGTGACTGTACTGTACAATAAATAATAAATAGAAATGTAAGTATGTGAACAGAAAGATAAAATGTTTTATCTAAAATTCATATAAAATTCAGAATAGTGTTATATACTACCTAAATATTTGTATATATATTTAACAATATAGTTGAAAATATCATCTAGTTTAAACATACACATACATAATATAGCATGGAACCGATTGTGGGGATCGACTGAGAGAAAATTTGTAAATACGGAAAAAAAAAACGATCACTGCTCAGTTGCCGGTATTCGAAAGTTTTATGTATACACATAGAATTTCATTCGACGTAACCGGCGACGCGTCGTCAGCTATATCGGTTTAGTAATTCACAACGTCTCGTGGTATTAGACGCGCGTCTCTCACCAGTATATTATGTTATGTGCATCTGATGTTTGTTTTATTGCCAAATTTTCATTGTGCAACAAATACGATATGAGATAATGAGATAATAATGTTGATGATGTTGATAAAAAATAAAAAAACTCTTTTTAAAAAATTTTTTTAATTAATATTTTATAAACAAATATAGTTTAGTTTTTGTTGATGTATTGTTTTGAAATCATTAAAACTTTTTGGAAAGTTTGCGTTTACATAAATTAATTGGTTACGAGTTACCAGTGGTAAATATTGACAAAGGGAGAGTCAGTTTACTGTTTGTTGTTTTTATTAGGACTATTGAAACGTTACGTAATAATATAATGAAGTGTTTAAAGAGGCGGAAAACTTTTTGGTGGTGTTGTGTCAACAAAAAAAGTGAGAATTTTTTCCATTTTTCAAATAAATATTTAATTTGCTCTTTTTTTTTTTTAAACGGAAAACAGCTTTTTATAAAACAGTTTTATAATTGGTTTTTCGCGTACATGAAGGTTTGAACTAATCAAGAAAATTGATTTTACTGAAAGAAATCCAAATGATGTGATCGATTAAGTCGCCCCCTTTTATTTAAACTTGTGATAACTAAGATAGAAAAAAACACCTTATTAGACATAATACACTTTATTTTTAAAATGTTTTCGTCTGACGTTTTTAATTCCAGGGTCGGACCTACTGGAGGGGCTGGTCGACTGGTTAGGGGTGATAAATATTTTTTTTTAAATATGTTGCATCCCTTAAATTCAAATGATGAAGTACATTAAGACACAGTTACTGTATTTTTTTTAAGTGGTAACTCATTGGGAACCCTATAAAAATAACATTGGATTGGATTTTATCCTTGTCATTATCCTTAATAAGGAGGACTGGGGTGTTCCTAAATATGTCTAATACTTATCTAATATGTCACGAGTATTTGCCTTCATGTGGATTTGGAATTATTTTCCTATATTAAGAGGGGAGGGTCCTCCTGAACTTTCACATTTTTCATTTTTTGTTTTGCTTTAAAAGTTCATTTGAACCTTAAGGAATATATTTCTAATGTTTTAATCCCAACAGAAAGATTATCTTAGATAACGATAAACTGCTTTTAACTCTACTTTTCAAGACCAAAAACTTTTTAATTGCGTTTTTACCAAAACTGATTCTTTTCCGCGCCGTGGAACATAACTTAAAAAGTTATTAAGGTATTAACTTGAAAATTTGTACAGATATTCTTTAAGATATTGGCCTTTGCATATATCTAAAATTTTGCATAAAATATTACTACAAATATTGTTTATAACAATTTGTTTATAAAAAAAAAAGTGAAATTTTTTTCTTTTTATTTTAAATGGTAGAAAAAAAATTTACTCAACAAAAATAGGTATATGCAAAGCGTAATCACTTATTTTAATAAAATTTTTTTGTCCGATTGAATTCAGTTGATTACAAGAGATTGGGTATTCCACGGCGCAAATTAAAAGAGTCAACTTGGAACAGCTCCGCCGCCATATTTTCTTTTTTTGCATAAAAATTTATGAGTGAATACACCATAACATGTACTATACTATGTAACTTCATTTGATACAATAAATGTATCCAGTTTCTTAAAAAAAATTATTAAAAAACCTATTGTCTGGGGGACCCTCCCCCTTTAAATATTTACCGAGAAAAAAATTTTTGAATAAAACACTTTTTTTTATTATTTTTTAGTTATCTCCCTATAACTACTCGGTTTTAGCCCGGAAAAGTTATAGGTATCAATTACTTATAGCCTCACCATATATACTGTTAGTATAGTTATTAATATAAGTTGCTATTGGGGGCAGTTCACAGACCAATGAACACTATTATATTATACTGATTATACTACTAGACAAAGCGTAAAGCCAGTTTCTAGGTATTTTTCTTGAAGCAGGTAACAAGGGTGAGACGGGTAAAATTTAATGAAATAATATAATGTCAATTTTTGAACAAATGCGACTATAATTATTGCAGGACATAATTTGTATACGTACGTATTTTGAAAATAAAGCGAATACCACTTTTCTGCTTTCAAAATTTTGCAGTTTCTTCTCCAAAAAGTAAAATTTTTTTATCAATATTATATTTTGACAATAACTATTTGAAAGTGTAACTACGGATACGAATGAATGTACTATATAACAGAATACTATTGAGGTCGGAATTTAGTCGTAACTGATTGCTTCAATATTATACATTTATATGTCTCTATAATATAAAATATAATATGTTCACTGGTCTGTGGGGCAGTTTTACCATGAAAGTTCGGCTAGACCCTTTGTGTATTTATTTATATTCATATTAGAAGTACAATATGTAATATATAGTCAACTAAATGTTGCTTAGTCATCTTTGATTTTATTTAAAAATATTATTGTCACAGCTAACTTAATGGCTTTTCCACTGGAATATTAATTGTAAAATAACGCCTGTATTAATTGTTTATTTGTTTTAAAAAAATATTTTAAATAAATAATTAATTAGTTTATAGAGATTATTGAATTAGACAAGAAAAACATTTGTTATATGAGACAAACTTTTTGAACCACTTGTATATTTACATTAACATATGATACTTACACAATTTAATTTACATAAATTAAAATATTAAAAGGTAATTTTGAAATAATTTCCTTATTAGGTATGCGTACACTTATTCCTAGAATTTCAATTTTGAGTTTTTAAGCGAATTTTATTCTGGAGATTCACTTATGTATATTTTAGCTTAGTTTTTTTAA
Source organism: Brachynemurus nebulosus (assembly GCA_035578155.1). Lineage (NCBI taxonomy): Eukaryota > Metazoa > Arthropoda > Insecta > Neuroptera > Myrmeleontidae > Brachynemurus > Brachynemurus nebulosus. Next base: position 20,172,590 of record JAPWDM010000006.1, read on the forward strand.
ATTTGATTGTGTTTTTTTTTTATTTTTCTATTTTGAAAGCACCAAAACGTTTAAGGGGGAAAAAAAAGTTATCAATATTATTTACATATTTATTAATTTATTTATTATTATTATTATTATTATTATTTTTAAATCTTGTTCTTAGCTAAGCTAATAAAACCGATTATTTTTGATTTAACTTTGATTTAACTTAAATTGAATAGCGGTGCTAGATAATGAATAACTTATTTAAAATAATAAATAAATTCAAATTTGTAGATAAAGACAAACATTTGTATTGTATTGTTCAATTTGATTGATTTTTCTATAGTGTACTGGATGTAATATTATTTCACACAAATTAAATGACATTTTACATTTTTTTTTAATTATTTGGAATTGCAAAAAGTAATATATACGTCACGGGACTAAAGTAGTTGTAGTTAATAAAAAAATTTGTAATTTAAAAAAAAATTCTATAAAAATTATAATTATTTATCATCTTCTATCGAACAATTTTTTTCAGTTTAAATGTTTTCGAAATAAGATTAGCGTTTCATAAAATAATAATATATATATATATATATATATATATATATATATATATATATATATATATATATATATATATATATATATACCATGTGAGTTTTTTGAGAGTTGCCATTTCTATTACAACCAAATTTTTCTGATAGAAATGGTACTGGAAAAGGTTCTTTTCTTGGATGCAATGGAAATGTAACCAAGAAAAACCCTGTCGGTTGAAGTAGCCTCAAGTACATATGCATATTTTTACCGCCTAACTGATAAATTAAAGAAAAATTAAAAAATTAAACTTGGGTAAAAAAATTTTTTTTGCTCATTTATGTTGTTAATTAATGCATTAGATCAGTTTTATCGAAAAATTAATATATAGTCCCATTTAAAAATCTATAAGTTTGTATCATAGTTCGAAAACCATAAGAGCTATAAAGCTCCTGACTATAGCAATCGGTTGCCTCCGTCAATATCTACAACTCTTATTTGAACAATTTTTCGATTAAATCAACGGCTTGGCTGTAATAAAGATGGCAACTCTCGAAAAACTCACAGTATATATATATATATATATATATATATATATATATATATATATATATATATATATATATATATATATATATATATATATATATATATATATATATATGTTGTTAGGAAAGTTTTACAATTAACTGATTAAATTGTTTACTTTTCGAAATAAACTTTATGCTTTTGATTCGTAGCTAGGTAGGTATTGCCCCCTTAATACATATTTAATTTTGTTTCTTTTCCTAAACCCAAGCAGATATTCAAGTTTCAAAGCTTTGTATACCAACTCATGTTGTAACTTTTGAAAATGACTAAATAATTTGAACACTTTTGTATGAAATATGAATTCTAACACATGTTGATAGAACAAATACCACGTATTTACTAAAAATAGACATCGAAATTATAGTCAATGAAATATTTTTATGAAAATAAATTATGATAGATACATATCTATTCGTACCTATACAATACAGTCTGCGAAAGTAACAGCTGAAAATGAAAACACTTTATTTTACATAATTACACGTGTTTCAAAATGCAAAATTAATTTTTATACTATTTTAAATGCAAAAATGAGTTTATTTGTTTGGCTTTTATATTAAAATTAGCCTTTAATTTGTTAATTATTTTTGTAAGAAAATTAATAAAAGTTTTTGAAAGAACTCTCAACAAATTAGTAATAAGATTTGTCACTGATTATTATTTAAAAGTGTGGCCAAGTCCAACAACGAATTGACAAGGATTTCGTTGTTGTATTATGAATTCCTAAAAACATCATTTCAAATTTACACATTTCTAAAACGATCCACATTTTTAAGATTAGTTATTTTTGTTATTTTACTTTTTATAGCTTTTTGCTCATTTTTCAGTATCTTAAGGACCGAACAGGCCGGTCCGTGCACCCGTTACAGTCATAAAGTAATTAAATTGTATACTTGACATAAGAGCTAAAATGTGACAAATTGACCGAAACACGTATTAAATTTTCTTTGTCGACAACCAATATCTATTTGATTTTAAATATTTTCAGAAATTATTACCTACTTGAGTGTTTGGGTATAATAAGTCAAGTAGTGCAATAAAATCATATGGTTGTATATAACGGTCTGTCGTACCGGTCTGTCTTCATACTAATTATCTTGTATTTCTAAAAACGTTCTTTATTTTTTTCTTTACATGTGTATATATTGCAAATTTTTTTATTTTATTTGATTACGCCTAATGAAGGAGATTTTTTAACCTAGAAACGTACGTTGCGTAATAAAAACTACGCTCTTAGCACGATTTCTTTGTTTCAGAGCTTTCTGAACAATTTGGTTTGGTATCTCTTCGTCCGTTCGTCTGTCTGTCATAACCTCTGAACTATTCGACTGTTTTTAATGAAATTTTCAGAAATTATGCAGTTTGGTTCCTAGATGGTCCCCTATGGATTTTATTCGAAATCGGAGTAACGGTAGCTACGCCACTACCATGTCATTCCATTAATATACTAAATTGCACCAAGTGGCATAACTTCTGAACCATTCAGTTCTTTTCTATGAAATTGTCAAAAATTATGTGGTCTGATTCCTAGATGGTCCCCTATACATTTCATTGCATTCGGAGTAATAGTATCCACGGCGCTACCATGAAATCCCATTAAATGTCAATATCTTATTTACTGCTAGTCCCACTTCGCTCAAATTTTTAAAGTATTTTGGGGGTTAGTTCCTAAATTATTTTTGCTATTTTAACGGTATATATATGGTAGAATACTGTTTTAAAGTTTTTTGCGAGTACAAGGAAGCTGTGTACCACACCCCATTGGTAGCCTATTTTTTTCTTTGAATTAAATAAATTTGTATTTCTTTGAATCAAAAAAATTATTTCTTTGATTCAATTTTACGATTTCTCTGTTCAAAAATTAAAAATTTCCTTTGATTTTTTAAATTAAAGAAATGATTTTGGTGATTCAAAGAAATATTTCTTTGAATCAAAAAAGTTATTTCTTTGATTAAAAAAAAATAAAAAAAAATTTTAATTTTTGAACAAAGGAATCGTTTTGAGAGTGTAAAATTTTAATTAAACTGGTGATTAATTTTTCTAAAATATTCCTTTTGTTTGTTACTTTTTAAACAAAGTGTATATATCAGTTATTAACGGGGACATTAATAATCGGGACATTCAAATAAATAGACGAATGACCGAACATGTTAGGTGGAATAGACAAATACACAGACCATAATTTGCATAATGTAGCTGTTCAAGTGTTTATATTGTACCTATATTATGTACCTATATCAACATAATAACATTATTATGTATTGTAGTCTAATAAATAATTATTATTATCAAACTACTAAACATAATTATATTATACAACTTCAGTCATATGAAAATACGTTCAATAAGAGGTGTTAATGTACATATAATTCACATTTTAACATATTTCAAAAGCGTGAACTCAATTTATGGATAGTAGCGTACCTAATACATTGAGAGAAAAATGGCAACTTAAAATTAAATACGATCATTATTGTTTCAATAATGTACAACTTAAAAAAAATGTATTGAAAAGATAGGGAATTTTGTAGGAAATCAATATTATTCAACTTTAAAATAAGGTTGTTTTACATTGAAACAATAAATTTCAACATTACTAGACTTTCGTTAATGTTTTACATTGAATCAAAATGGTTTTTATTGATATTAAGTTGTTTTTTCTCTGGGTGATACGTTTTCGAGGAATTTCACAGCCAATAAAGGACAATGGGCAAAACTATATGGGGAGCTGTCCCCAAGCGCCCAAGGTTGAGACCGGTGCCGATCGATAAGCCCTGGTCAAGTAGTCCAACTTTGTCAACGGGCACGTTCATGGAGAACCTGGCCTTCAAAAGTTATAGGGCGTGGAATGTACAAAAAGTCTGCACGTGGCCATAGCCAAACGGGACACTCTGTATAGGTACAAATGGGTTATGACGCTGCAGGTCAACACACATCGTTTCCTTCAGAAATGGCCACGTGGAGTATGCAAAACCTACTGCACGTCAGAACTTTTGAAGGCCAGGTCCTTCATACCTAAGATGGGTATATTTGTGATCTGCAAGCAAGGGGGCAAACTAGATTGTCTATGTCTCTGTTCCACTTGTATTGAGTTTGTGACGTAAATCTCCCCACTCTGCTGGTGTAGATACACACTGTTTGCAGTGGTATTAGTTTAATGGTTGCGTCTGTGTGCGTATTTACACATACTACTACAACACACGTATTACCAGAGAGAGAAATGTGTGCTGTTCAATTAACAATGTCTAACAATGTAATGTAATGCACTGTGCGTTTGGTGACGGACAGCGGCTGACTGCATGATTTAAGCTGTAACAGGCCTACAAATGACTCCAAGCGAATTACACTTTTTTGATATTAGTTGGCTTCTAGTGTTCTATGCCTGCAAGGAAGGGGTTTTCAGAAAATACATATCTCACCAGTGGGCGCTTGGGGGAAATTTTACCCATTGTCCTTTATAACATTGTTTTCAATTCAGTTTCTCTTAAAATATTCCTCTCCGAGAAAAATGTCAAATTAAACATTTTGGCGCATCGTTATTTTTAAAATTTTTCCCAGCAAAAAGCAAATGACAAGCTAAAAAAAAAGCATTTTTGCGCTCCTCAACTTACGTCTTTGGTGCCCCTAACACTGCAAGAAGTAAGTGATGAGCAAAAAAAAAGAAACATCCAATTCACCGTTTTGGCGCCCCTAAAAACTTGCAAGAGGGGTACGTGCCCCGCTGCCTCCTAGATCCGGCCCTGCTTATGCTTCGGTCGCACTAGAACAGTTGCCCGGATTCTTGTTTACAATGATTGTAAAATTTAATTGTGCTACTTTAACCTAAACGCAAACTCAAGTGGATCATCATAATTTCATAAGAGTTTTGCGGCCATTTCGTTTCACAGTAAAAAAATACCAGAACAGCAATTCTTGAAAAGTGAAGTGAAGTAGAATGGAATGAAATGAAATAGCTGAGAACAGAACCAAAGGAAATATATTTTTATAAGTTGGTAGGTATACATTATTGTGATAATGGGTACTCTATCGACGAAATTGGTTACTAATAAGAGGAGTTATTATATATGGTACACAGTTTTCATTTCCGGTTACATATTATGTGGAATTTAAAAAATAAAATTTACAAACATTCATCATTTTATTGCCATCTTTCGTCCATTCCATTTGCGTTCGTTGTGATTTTTGAGTAGCTAGCTGTGTTTTATATTAACTGTTTTAATTTTTTACTTTTTTTCTTGTATTTTAATTATTTTTTATCTTTTAATAATTTTTTTTACAGCTAGCTACTCAAAAATCACAACGAACGCAAACGGAATGGACGAAAGATGGCAATAAAATGATGAATGTTTGTAAATTTTATTTTTTAAATTCCACATAATATGTAACCGGAAACGAATACTGTGTACCATAAATAATACCTCCTCTTATTAGTAATAAATTTCGTCGATAGAGTACCCATTATCACAATAATGTATACCTACCAACTTATAAAAATATATTTCCTTCGGTTCTGTTCTCAGCTATTTCATTTCATTCCATTCCACTTCACTTCACTTTTTAAGAATAGCTGCCCTGAAGACCTCTTCATCAGGGTGAACAGTGAAGAGGGTACAAATTCGAGTAAATAATAAAATTGTACGTCTTATTTCGATTCATTTGTTCAATACAATCAAATAACCGTATTCAATTCTGGACGCAAGTTTTTTTTTCGATAGCCATATTTCAGTGAAACAATGATCAAAATTCGAATAATTTGATGGATAGTCGTTGTAACGTCAATGGGTTCTTTATTCGGTCCAGAGGCAGATAGTTATTCGAATTTATTGTCAATGTATACCATTTTGATTGTACGAAATAGATTCAGAGTACAAGTTGGTTAGTCGGTTGCATCAAGATAAAAAGTCAAATCAACTAGAAATTTACTGCGAGCGAAAAACGACAATCGATACTTCCAATGAATGGACCGGAAGCCCGCATTCACTTATTGTCATTTTAACTGATGTAATTTATTGAACATAGTATATATCCGTTTTATTAGTCGGTACATTGATTGCAAGTATTTCAAGTATATTCCAACCGGATACTAGAATGAATCAAATGACGGTACACAGGTATATACAGCAAAACTTCTTTTTATGCGGTTTTTTTAAAAAAAATCCCCGTTAACATGTTCTCCTATTCTCCTATAGACATATTAAAAATACGGCTAGAATTTAACAAAAAAATAAAAAATCCGATTTGAACAATAAGTCCCATTTTCATAAGTCCCCAATAGACCTGATTGGTATCATTGTCGTTGCTATTAATTTAAAAAAGAAATAATTGAACTTTGACGTCATCACAATTTTTTTTTTTTAAAGTTCTAAAAATCGTAATTTTGTTGGTAGAAACTTTTTTCATTTTTGACTTAAAATTGATCGGAATTGTAAAAATAATAGAAAAATTATTATGGGCGGAAATAATACCTATAGTCAGTTTTATAGGTTCTTAATGAAAAACATGTAGGTAAATTTAAGATCGTACGATCTGGCATCCTGGGCCGCCCTATGGAATCCCTCTTCTAAAATAATGGTCATGGAAAGGGTTTTATAAATATAGAAATTAAAGCTAAAAGTACCTACGCTCAAAAAAAGTATAATACATACCTACTTTATTCCAAACAAAATTTGTATTTCAGCTTCCAAACGTATACACTTTTAGTTTTAAAATACTCTAAAAAGAGCAACAAAATGTAATTTAGTCCAATTAACTGATTAATAAATTAAAGTAAAAAAAATGTTTTTTAAGAAAAAGCTTTTATTTAAAAATGAGCTAAAAAAAAATAAAATAATTTTTGAGTGAAGTTTGAAGCAATATGCAACATAATTTATAAAAGGTTGGGGCGTTATCATTAGTTATTTCTGTTTAGAATGTTTTGGATATACGTATAAGTGTAGCTATTTTACTTTTCAGTAGTTACCAAACTTAATTAAACGCCTCAAGCTTTTATAAATTATGTTGCATATTGCTTCAAACTTCACTCAAAAATTATTTTATTTTTATTAGCTCATTTTTAAATAAAAACTTTTTCTTAAAAAAAATTTTTTTTACTTTAATTTATTTTCTACTTTTGTCTATTTTGTGTATTTTGTCTTTCTACTTAAGTCTGATCACAATTAATTTAAAAAAAAGAATTAAAGAAGTAATTTTTTTACTTATATTTTAAACGGTTAATTTACCCTAATCAGATATAACTATGGAAACAAAAAATTGCAATGTAAAATCAATGGACAATATTTGACAATCCGAAATGTCAAAAAGTTGCACAGGACTAAAAATCAACAATTTTGGTTTTGGGGCGATTTAGGACGAAATAATTATACAATATTGCATTGTCATCAAGGTTAGACACGTATGCAAAATTTGAAACCTCTAGCTCAATTAGAACCTGCCTAAATTTTGGTTCCAAGATTTGATCTAAACCAACATACTAACATAGCAAGTTAAATAAAAGCTTTTAAAAAAATTGTCACATCGCAACTACTATTTGAATTCATTGTTAAAATTTAAAATGACTAAAATAGGACAAGTTTTATAACAGAGCGTGTGGAATTATAAAATTACAAAAAGTCTGTATGGACTATCAGTTCATTTATCTTTGCAAATGGTTCACATGTATGTAGTAATACTGTAAAAGCTATAATGTTTGAGATATGAATATTGTAAACATTAAGAAAAGGGAAATTCTAAAGTGGTACTATTTATTACCGAAAGCGGGTAACCGCTTTTTACACCGGTGTATCAAACATTAATGTTCATGTAAATGTATGCATGTAGAGACTCGAGAGTAAAGCGGGTTCTACACGATGCTACGAACGTTCCTTCCAACATTCGATCGAACGTTTGAGGCAATTAAGTTCGATAGTTGGTGCGACGAATGTATCTGCTACACGGTGAGTCGAATGTTTGATCCAATACGAATGATGATGTGTTGGTACTCAGTCGACAACGCTGTTATCTGTCTGATGTTATCTCTAATGTTATACACTGATGTTGTCTCTCTTGTATAATGTGTTGGGACAAACGTGACGAAGATGTTATCTGTCTGATGTTATCTCTAATGTTATACACTGATGTTGTCTCTCTTCACATGAACGAGTCGTGCGCAACCAACGAACACAACCAACATTGACCTTCAAACGTTCGAAGCATCCCTTTGACTCGGTGCAAGAATACCGACATCGAATGGGACACGACCAAATGCGAATGTTTGACGCTCGACATTGGACACTCGTAGGTTCGAACAACGGCTACACGATGCTATGAACCATCCAACGTCGAATGTTGGAAGGTGTTCGTAGCATCGTGTAGCAGCGGCATAACCGAGCACTAGAGTCATTTAACGGTACTAGTTAAGGAGTAAGGACAATCAAAAATTTTTGTTGGTTTTGATAAAAATTTTGACGGTAATTATTTTGTAATTAAGTTGAAAACTTTTATAACCATAACCTTTGTGATATTATGATACTATTTTACCGTTCTTTCCCGAAATAACAAAGAATAAATGTTTTAAATTTTTGCTGGCACAACCAAAATATCAAATTGTCAGTAAGGTGAACTTATTGATGTGACAATTTTTTTACGTTAAAATAAATGGAAAAGTAAACTTGTATGTTTAATGATTCTTGAAAATTGTTTTGAAAATATAAAATTTCTATGAAATAATTAAATTTTGATAAATAGTATCTAAGTACTAATAAAAAGATAAAACAGAAGAAAAAATCTTGGAATCTTTATAATTTTGTCAAGTCTGTCTGTCACAGTCACATAATTGCTACATTTTTTGGCCTATGAACATGAAATTTTGTATGTGCAGCAAAACATTTTCTCTAATTTTCTTAATTTCCTGAAGTATCACGATATCACGTGGCGATATCGTCAGAAAGCTGAGCGTCCACTAGACTTCTTTCAAGAAAAATAAATCTGAATAAAAGCAGGTCCGTGAATATTAAGTTCGGGCACTTTCGATGGATTTCGGAGCTTGTTCGCTTTCTCTTTTCAATTTCTTAAGATTTCCTAGTTCCAACAACAAAATCCTTATGGATTCGTAATGTCGGCGTTTACATTAGGTGGCTTTCCCGCATTTGACTATTTTTAGAAACAACATTGGTAGCCGTGTATATGAGGCCATAGAGGGTTTATTTATAATCAAAATAATAAACATAATATTTAAATCAGTAATATTCGAACTTACTGTTAATTATTAAAATTTAATTGTCTAGCTCACATTCATTAATTTTTATATTTATTCGTCTTTTTCTTATTTTTCTATTCTAATTCGCGAAAAATTTTCTAAAATTTAAAAGTTTTTCAAAATTTTTTTAAGCCATTGCAAAGAACGGAAATAGTATATTGTACAATAAGTGGGAAAAGAGGCTTATTTCCCGCGAATATGAGTTTGTTGCGCGAACCCGCAGGGCGAGTGCAACAATTCGTATGAGTGAGAAATAAGCTTTTCCCACGCATTTTACACTATACTTTTTCTACGAGCACATTTTTTTTTTCGTAAAATTTAACATAAATAATTAAAATAAAATTTAAATAAGTAGTAAACATTTTTTAAATTTATAATGTCAGTGCTAAGATGTTCAAATTTTTGCCAAAGCATACTTTAAAACTATGGAAACAATAATAAATAATCAACTTACATATATGTATATTTTTAGTATTATCTCTATATATTATATATTAAACTAACGGAACAGCCTACTTTTTTATTATATTAAGGCGTGGAAAATAATTTCCCACTATATTTCCGCACAGTGTGGGCAATTGTTAATTTTTACATATAGTTAGCTGTCCAAAAAATGTTACTTTTAATAGTAGGAGTAGAAAATCAAATAAGCTTTTCTACCGTTATTTTCTGTAAGCGAATTTTCGAGAAAAAATAACCTTTATAATCGAAATTCACTCATATAATTGAACGACCAAAACTGCGAATATTGCTTTAACTATTGAGGAACCCATACTTAATGCGTGCCCGCCACGTATTTGTCAAATTTTTAATAAACAATTTTCAACACCTCCGGTTTAATGCATGTTTACTGATAACGTGAAAACTTTCAAATTGGTTTTATGTAAATTTTTTAACAACTTACAAAATTAATGTACACACATTTCACTTTCACTTTTCACATCGTCAATAATTTATTTTCTCGTAAGAAAAGTTGTTTTACTTTTATTTTTTTGCCTTTAAATAAATAAAAAAGGGGAAATACACACACATCCGTACATATACTTTGTCTAAATTAAGCAAAAATTTTTTATCTTACATCTGCTCTTCAATTTAAAGAAATATTTAAATTTATGTTAATTTTCCAGTCGCATAAAATATAAGGAAAACAAACAAACAAATAAAAAAGGAAAACGATTGAGTAAAAGTTTGGTGACAACTTTCATTTAATTTATTTCTTTCTTTTTTCATTGGGTATATTTTTAAATAAATGAATTTTTTTTTTGTAAATTCTTGCAAACGCACGTGGTGCAATGTATGTATAAAGTTAGTAGACCGGGCTTTGATTTTAATGTAAGAACCTTGTAAGGGCACGCATAAATGAATGCGTATTATTTTATTCTACGCATTTTTTTTGTGTATTTTGACGTCGTTCGTTTCAAAAAACACTTGGTTGATTGTTGTTGTTTTTCAATTTCTGTTTAATTCTTAAGGGGGGAGGGTCCTCCAGACAACAGGATTTTTAATAATTTTTTTTTAAGAAACTGGATACATTTATTGTATCAAATGAAGTTATATAGTATAGTACATGTTATGATGTATTCACTCATAAATTTTTATGCAAAAAAAAAAGAAAAAATGGCGGCGCTATAGCTTTTTCAAGTTGACTCTTTTAATGTGCGCCGTGGAATGCCCAGCCTCTTGTAATCAACTGAATTCAATCGGACAAAAACATTTTATTAAAATAAGTCATTGCGCTTTGCATATTTACCTATTTCTGATGAGAAATTTTTTTTTCACAATTTAAAAGCAAAAAGAAAAAATTTCACTTTTTTTTTTACCTAAACAAATTGTTATAAACAATATTTATAGTAATAATTTATGCAAAATTTTAGGTATATGCAAAGGCCAATATCTTAAAATATATCTGTACAAAATTTCAAGTTAATACCTTAATAACTTTTTAAGTTATGTTCCACGGCGCGGAAAAAAACCTGTTTTGAGAAAAACGCTATTAAAAAGTTTCCGTCCTTGAAAAGTTGAGTGAAAAGCAGTTTATCGTTATCTAAGATAATCGTTCTGTTGGGATTAAAACATTAGAAATATGTTTCTTAAGGTTCAAATGAACTTTCAAAGCAAAATAAAAAATTCGTCAAGTGCGTGTTTTTTGACACGCACTAAGTTAGGCCTTCTCAGAGGACTTGACGAATTTTTTTCATTATTTTAAAATATTTTGTTACCCTAAATCATAGATACCAGCGAAACACAATTCGATATCGATAATGAAAAGGCTGGGAAACTTTTAAAATTTGAAAAAATTCAATTTTTTCAAATTTTTTTTTATCATTTTGTGTGTCTGCGTTTGTATGAACTTTTGAGTGCATATTTCGATAAAATAGACCAAAATAAACACTTTTCAAAGAATAAAAAAATCGATATCTCACTTCGTTTCGAGATATCGAACGCGAAAATTAGAAAAATTGGCTTAATTTTAACAACTACGATTACCCTAACGCCGTAATTTGAGTGCATATTCTGGTAAAATCGCATAGGTGTAAACACTGTATGACGTAAAAATTATTACATCATCGGTACGGCAACGCGGCTTCGGACTCAGTCGGCAGTAACATACGGGGGGGTTCTAAATTTCGTAAACGGTACGGTAACGATAGCGGGAAATCAGGGCGCCATGCATTCTATTGACTTCAGCTTTACCCCAGAATGCAAGACGGGTAAAACCACTTCTGAAACGAGAGTAAAGGGCGTTAAGTAATTCGTTACTACGGTTAAATTAAGTTTATTAATAAACTAAATACATACAGGACCGAAAGTTGAGTTAGACGGAAGTTAATAATGTGTACTTGAACCTTATAATATTTTCACCAATAAGTAATTTCAGATCTTTTAATACAAATTTTCAGGTAAATAAATTTAAGAACGTTCTTGAATTTTCACAATGTTTTTGACATCATAAAGTTCGGTAATATTAATAATAATACAGGTTAACTATTCTCAAAAAAAAATAAATAAATCTTCAAAAATGCTTTATAAATTGAAGCATAACGGTAAATATAATGTTACTCATACAATTAATGTTTCTTTTAATAAAAAGACGTTTAAGTATCGGAAAACTTAAATTTTGTTACCTTTCTTTGTTATGGGTGATTTACTTGTATTTTATACGGAATTCATCTCGAAACATTGGAGTCCGGATGTACTAAAGATGCGGTAATTCAGTTATGCGGTACCAGTTTCCAACCGAAACGATCAATCGGTTCGTTGCAGGCCACAACCTGTCGGCTACACGTGGATCCACGGGAAGTTAAGTGGAATCCTCGGGAATAGATCAGTGTTTCAAATTGATAATTCGGCAGCGTTAACCAGAACGATCCAGAATACATCTTTATTGGCGGTAAATAATCGGAAATCCAGCATATAAATCAATGATTCCAAATCAGCGTTAAATCCAATCCATGAAAGGCGAAATCGAATCGAAAAATTGTAGAAAATACAAAAAATTAAATACAATACAAGTTAAAATTTCCAAGATTTTCTTTTTTAAACCAACAAAAATATTGGTAAAAAAATACATACAATCCTACAGGTTGCCAATATATATATATTTATAAAAATAACCTAACTGGAGCAAAACAACAAATAAAACGTAATATGTACCTGTAGAATTTGGATTGGTTAAATATTTTTTAAAATGTTTCACCAAATCCGATTACACATTTTACTACCATTTTTTATTATTTTATTAAATATTCACGTATTTCATCAATTGAAAGTTCCTGAATTGAAATTTCATTTCTGGTAGCCATAAAAATGGTAACAGTCAACACACAACCTTGTGACATTACCGACCGACATTGCATACACTGCATACATCAATTCTGTACATAAATATATGTATGTAATCAAGCGACACTAAACTTAAAAGTTTGTTGTTGAGCGTGTTCCATACGTACGATATGTACGATGTTTCATGGTACATAATTAAATGTACATAATTACCAACATATTTTTTAGAATTTTACTTTATTGTATAGAAATGATTACATCACAACAAAGTTGATAACTTTTGTTTCCATTCAATATAAAAATGTTAATTGATAAATATTATCTAAATTATACTAAGTGTTGAGAAGTTTTTATTTAATTGTATACGACGTTTTTTATAGATTGGAGGATAAAGAAAGAATTGTAATTTTTTTTAAATTCCCCGCCTAAAATTTATCATTTTTTACATAGTACACTTGTGAATGTGTCAATACAGAAAAATAACTAAGTAACATTCTACAATATTTATGATTTTATTTCATTCGCAAGTGTTTAAAAAATAATTTTATTACAAGTTTATTACACTTTTTTCATGTGTATCATATACATATGTTACTTGACATATTGTCATTTTAAGGTTATTCACTGGGAAGGTTATCGATTAAAATTCGATTTTCGTGTGAACAGCTCAGACACATGTTGCGTACATTTATGTACAGACACTATCCAGACACAAAAAATTTGTTGAAGTGTGAACAGTAAAGAAATTTATGTCTGACATTTGTGTCGACATTTTGGTTTCTCGTGTATCCCGGGCCTTAGACAATATTTCTTAAACACTTTTAATTTCCATTTCCACAATTTTCACGATCTACACTAGTAATATTATTATAGAGAATCTCATTAAACAACTTTTAAAGCCACTCCAAGATTATTAAACGCCTTAAAACTTATTAAAATATTTAAATAAAATTTAATCTCAAAGAGTACATGTCTGCTCCTTGTTAGACACAAGTACCAACCAAGTGCACGTATACAACATATAGTCTATCTCTTACATGTTACACTGGTTCCAGTAGTGTAGAGATAGATATGTTGTCTCTATTACTCTATGGTAGTATCTCTATACTACTGAAACCAGTGTAACGCCAAAGGACAGAAAGTACCCCACCACTATGTCATATATGTGCACGCGGAGTTGTGTGTGGTAGTGCAATGGATGGTCGTGTGTATGGGTGTCTTGCATACGCATATAACATAACATGCATGTGGCATGCATCATGTACGTGAGGTACGTATACCACGTACACCGTGCATAACAATATGACAACAATTGAAACAAACCCATTGATAGCTACTAAGTGAATGGCAACATAGTTCTGTAAAATGCACATACCTGCCCATAAGTGATTGCAGAAAAGAGATAGTTGTATTCCTTCTTATGTTCTATGGTTCAAACCAATAAGTATGTATGGTTTGTATGTATCAAATCAATAAGTACGTATGTACACACTACCACACACTACCAACAACAACACAATTCTTTAAAAAAAATAATTAAGTATGTACGTTTAATTTACGTATCAAAGCTATGGTTATGATTTTGTATGATAATGCATGTAGGTACATACTTAAAAAAATTCTTAATTCTGAACACAGAACATTCTTATTATTATCACACAGAATATTTATACACTTACATAAGTATTGTTACATTCTCGCATTAATTTTTAATAAAAATATTTCAATTTAATTAAATTTCTTCAAAACGTTAATTTTAATATACAGTACAATGTGTTCCATTTTACTGTAATCCGAGTTATTCGTACATACGGTGTTTCCTCGCCTAGTTATAAAATGGTCGTGTTCCATTACGGACACACGACACTGTGTAACACAATGCATTTCTTTTTTTACAATTTTATGCAAGACTAACCTTTTAATTGCATTTAAAAGCATTTAAAATGTTAGTATTGCAAGAAAATTTTTTAAAAAAGTAGTTTTTTTGTGAAACATCAAATGCACTAGTCAATGTTGTTTGTGATATCTAAATGGAACACGATCAATATGTATTTTATAAAAGATATTTACCTCTGATCACGATCGTGCCTCTAAGTTGACATTAGCGACAGATCATCGATAGAGCTAATATACAACAAAAAAACTAACGTAGAGCACAATATAATTGATGCCAAAAAAAAAATTAGCTTTCTTTTATGAAAACGCAAAATTGCTGTAGTCATTTTTTCTTTATGTATTCGTCACATATAATGGTGAAAGTGTTAATTTATGATTTTTGGCTGGTTTTTATTTATTTTTTTTTTTTTAAGGACAGTGAGTATACACCCCTCTAGTATATGCATGTGCAACTCATTAATTATTTTTTAAAATTTTATTATTATTATTACCGATTCCCCCTCTTTTTCAAATTTTTATGATAGACCAAAATTATAAGGCTCTTCTTCGAAGGCCTAAAAATGAAAAATTTTAAAATTCTGGAGGATCCTCCCCTCTTAAGAAATAAAACTACCCTTTTCATAGCATCTGCATAACATAGCGAATTTCTAAAGAATGGACACTGGCGGATCACATATATGACAACTAGTATTCATCAAAAATAGTTTAGCTCTCTAATAGTGAAAAAATTTACAAAATTGATTCAGTAGTTAATTTTTAGCGCTTTTTGATCCACGGGAACCTAACGGATTTCATATAATTTCACATATATCCATTTTATATAAGTAGTTTAACTTTTTAAAGGTGAAAAAATTTTCAGAATCGGTTGAGTATATCCTATATAACATAACCTGTATCAATTTACATAAAACAGTCTAGGGCTCTAACAGTGAATAAATTTTCAAAATTGGTGATGATGCGCTCTTTAAAAGCTAGAAAGCTCTTTTCTCAAAAACTGGTTCACTTAGAACAATAGTTCAAAAGCTTACCTTATGTAATTTTTTACACTTTTTTCGATGGCGTAAAGAAAATAAAAAAAAATTTAAATTTAGGTCCATTTCTGCAAGAAATCACCAAATATAGCGAAAAATAGCTAAAATTTTGGTTTCTAAAAATCGGACATGTTAATTTATTTTTACTTCCACAAATTTGTTTAATTTTGGTATTTTCGACAGGTCAAAAATTAATTGATAGGTAATAATGCGAAAGTAAAGTGAAGTTAGGTATATTTTTATCTTATTTTTAGAGAACAGAAATATTGGTTTCGCACGTCCGTCTATAACCTTATATATAGAATATATTTATGTTACTTCGAATCCGTTACGAGATTACGATAGAAGTTTTCATTTCAGTCGTCTCACAATCTTTTTACGATACCTATATAGGTATCTTTCGAATTTATTTTAACGAAGCCGTAGGCAAAATGAAGGACGTCAATTTATATTCGGTATATTATGGTGGTTATTAACTAACATTTGATCCGTATCGAAACAAAGGAAATAGTTCTTTGAATTTGTGATGCGCTAAGTTTTAATGAGAATACTTTGTTGATCGCAAAAGGTACATTACAGTATGTAAAGTATCTACCTAACATATATCTATATATGTCGCTGCCGGATTGTAGAATTAGTCAGATTACAAAATGCCTAGCCATTTTACAAAACGGATGAACTAATATACATCAAATTATAATAATGATTTATATTCTACAATCCGGCTGGCTTAAGGGAGTATTCTAGTCTAGAGGTTCGATTTTGAGGTGATTTTACGGGCGTAATAAAAATAAAATAAAGTAAAAAAATTTTTTTTTAAGAAAAAGCTCTTATTTAAAAATGAGCTAAAAAAAATAAAATAATTTTTGAGTGAAGTTTGAAGCAATATGCAACATAATTTATAAAAGCTTGAGGCGTTATCAGTAGTTATTTCTGTTTTGGATGCTTTGGATATACGTATAAGTGTAGCTATTTTACTTTTCAGTATTTACCAAACTTAATTAAACGCCTCAAGCTTCTATAAATTATGTTGCATATTGCTTCAAACTTCATTCAAAAATTATTTTTTTTAGCTCATTTTTAAATAAAAGCTTTTTTTAAAAAACATTTTTTTACTTTATTTTCTACTTTTTAGTCTGATCACAATTAATTTAAAAAAAAGGAATTAAAGAAGTAATTTTTTTACCTATATTTTAATCGGTTAATTTACCCTAATTAGACATAACTATGGAAACAAAAAATTGCAATGTAAAATCAATGGACAATATTTGACAATCCGAAATGTCAAAAAGCTGCACAGGACTAAAAATCAACAATTTTGGTTTTGGGGCGATTTAGGACAAAACTAATTATACAATATTGCATTGTCATCAAGGTTAGACACGTATGCAAAATTTGAAACCTCTAGCTCAATTAGAACCTGCCTAAATTTTGATTCCAAGATTTGATCTAAACCAACATACTAGCATAGCAAGTTAAATAAAAGCTTTTAAAAAAAAACAAACAGTAAACATTTTTAGTACCCATTTTCTGAAGAGTTTTTATTGATATTTGAAAGGTACAGGCGGGTAAAGTGGGGGCTCAAAAAAAAGGTGTCTTCTGGTTTAGGTGATTCCAACCGTCCTGGTGATCTGAAGCATAAAATTTTGGTTAATTCTTAATAAACAAGGATGTAGAATTAGTTGAACATAGTCGATTTGAAAAAATAAATTTTTGGCGTCCACTTAAAAAAATCATTTTTTTGCTTCCTTTTTTCAACTTTGGAAATTTTTTAAAAATAGTAAAAAAAAAAAAATAAATTTCAAAAGCCCCTACGTCGGACCAATTTTGATAGCATTAAGAAGGTCTGTACCAAATTTCAAGTAAATCGGTGTATTAAAACTTGAGATATCATGTCAACCGTATCGTAAAAAGTAATTTCGAGTAACTTATATTAAAAATTTGAATTTAATACAACACACAGGGAAAAATAACCATAACTCCGAAAATAACTCGAATTTCCGTAAATCCTTTTAGAGGCTTATTCTTAAAGGTCTATAAACTTTGAAAATATGAACAAAACAAACAAATCGATTTTTTCGAATTTCTAGACTAGAATACTCCCTTAACGTTTAACCGCTCTGTAAAACGACTGGATTTAGTTTCTACTTTTATCGCTTGTAGCGCTACAATTACCGAAAAGACAATACATACATGTGTAGTTATAATTTTTTAAGGGGAGGTTTACCTGAGAGTCGTTTAAAAAAATCGATTTTTTTTTTGCAGAAATTGGTAGCTAATTATGTGTAGAATATGTTCCCAAAGTGATTTTGCTGAAAGTAATTTAAGGGAAGGTTTACTTGAGATTTGATAAAAAAAATAGATTTTTTTTGCTGAAATTGATAGCAAATTATGTGTAGAATATGTTCCCAAAGTGATTTTACTGAAAATAATTTAAAAACAAGATTCTTGCACATTAACCGAATCCAGCTTTCTATAAAAAAAAATTCAAAAAACGTAGTTCACGCAATAATGAGTATTAAATATAACATTTTGAAAATACGTTTCTTTATATATATTTTATAATATCTCGGAACTACATTTTTGGAACTGGTGGACACGATAACTCAAAAACTATTCGATGGGTCCTTTTTTTAATTTTTTATTTTAAAGATAATTCAATTCTTCGGCATCTCTACCTAACAATAAGTTCGATACACTTTCAATATCTTTTTATTTTTAAATTTACTTTAAAGAGCGAAAAATAAGACAAAAATCGTAATCAAAAGTTCAAACATCCGCCATTTTTTTTTCTTTCAGCAATTTATTGATATTATAGGTAGAGGTGCCGGTACTCTTCATATATTTTATAAATATTTTTTGTTTTTGTATTTCGGTGGTTTATTACCGGCGCTAGGATGTCCACCAACAAGGTATTGGATTTTCGGATCGTCACACTGCACTATTTATAAAATGGACACTTTTTTATATTTTTCCTTGAAAAATTTTTTTTGTATAGTTTAATACTTAATAAATATGTGCACAAAATTTGAAATTGATATTTACTTCCGTTCTTGAGAAAAAAATTCTAGAAAAATACATAATTTTTAAGGACTCTCGAGTAAACCTCCCCTTAATATATTTTAAATAAAAAATGTTAAATATTTTATTACAATTAAGCAACAATTTTAAAGAAAATTTGGTAATTATTTTTTTTTAAATGTTCGTCATTACGGGGAGTTAGTTAAAAAGAAAATACTAGAATTCGATACTAATTGTAAAACTGGAAAGGCTGGGAAACTTTTATTAAAAAATTATATATTGATGGAAATAAGTAGACAGGGAAGCATCATTGAAACCTCATTTTCGCGTATAGGGTAATTATTTACTATTGGAGTTTATTTCCATACAGCTGGTACAGTTATGGCTAATTCTACAAACCAACGGCGACATATACATATAAACGCACTGATAGTGAAGGAATGTATTGATTCTTACTGTAATAAAACTTTAAATTGAAAAGTTATATCGTGCAAATTTTCGTCAAAGATCTGCAACAGACGATTACATCAGATTATATCACGGTATACTTATTGTTAGTACTATAGTATCTTCATGAATATCGTGTTCAGTGCAATTCAAATATGCATATAATTTTAACTTTGCTTGATAGTGGTGACTGAATTTTACGGAAGAGGTATTGTATCAGGTAGCTTAAGATTAATGGCTTCGATTTAAATGCAAAACGGCATAAAGTTATTGTTGCAACTATTAATTAAAATTATATTTTAGCTGTTTGTCTAAATAGTTTTAAACATGGCTTAAACTGAATTAAGAGAATATAATTAATTTGTTAGAAAGAAGCACATAGTTTTGTGTCGATGCTGGTTGTTACAATCAGAACTTTTAATCGATTTGTACTGACAAACGAAAATAGTTTAAAGTAATAGTTCCAATTGCAAGGTACTATTAATATCACTTTTGAATAAAATTTCAACTAAAATCATTTTTATCCAATAGAATTGTCGATTACTAGTATATTACTTACCGAGGATCGTAAGTAATGGTCTCGATTTTTGTGGTCTCGAATGCAGTTTGAGAATTAGAGGCTGAAAACTGAATTTTTTTAACCAAAAAAAGACTTAATTGGAAAAAAATGAATAAAATTGTTTGAAAACTTTTTCGATCTGTTATTTCTTATAACTACACGGAAAGAAAATTCCTATAAAAATTACTGTGCTCATACTACAATCGACGTGTAACAGGCGAACATATCCAATTTTTGTACGGTAAAATTATAAAAATTACAATAATATAACTATAATTTTTATAATTTTACCGTACAAAAATTGGATATGTTCGCCTGTTACACGTCGATTGTAGTATGAGCACAGTAATTTTTATAGGAATTTTCTCTCCGTGTACAGTTATCAAGAAACATAATGGTAAGTGTTGCTTACGTTTCAAGTTACCTACTATGTAAACGCCAATTTACGATTTAAGTGGTTGTAAAAAGGTTGAAAGGTGACTATACCTATTACCTTATTCACACCGGACCATTTAGTAGTCAGAGATTAGTGATTGGTAGCAGATAATAAGTAGAACGAATTAGAAATATACATAGCCGTGGTAGACATTTGTATATAGGTATGTAAAGAAGCAGAGATATATAACCTCTACACGTAATTATATATTCAAGAACACATTTTTACCATATTGTAAAATATTTTTAAAAACTACAAATGGTTATTTATCTTTATTACTTTATATACCTGCCTATATCTACTTACCATAGCTATGTATTTTTCTGTTCTGTTAATGCACTTTACTTGCTACTTGCTACTAATCACTAACTATTAAACGGTTCGGTGTGAACTAGGTATATGTGACTGTAAACATTTTGTATCAATTTAATAAAAAGCTTTTAGTTGTGTTATATGTATTAGGAAAAGAAAATTATTTAATTAAAATAAAAATATTGATCAAACACTTTTTTTTCCCATTTGAAGAAAATTGATTTTTCAACAATTTTATGTAAAAGTGACATAAGGTACCTAAGGCAATTAAGGCCCACCTAAGCAAAATATGCTTATTATTTATATATCTTATAAAATATCAAAAATATAGTATTTTATTATAAAAATTTACTTATTTTTTGATAAAAATTCCTAAAAAAATTAATGAATTTGTAATTATACAAGTCAAAAATTTGATTCTAAAAAGTGTCTGCAATTGGGCCTTATTTCCGACTGGTGTAGAAAATAAGGCCCACCTATTACTACTGCCTGAAATAGTACATTTATTTTTTTTTTTAATTAATTGGGGGATTTTAATTACTTTAAGAATAACTTGAACTTGAAAATACTTTAAGAATAACTTGAACTTGTATATCAAAATATTTTGTTATTTTTACACGTTCAAAAAAGTTTCGAAAATCCTTGAATCCCGCTTGACTGCGTGACTGTTATTGAAAACAACAATAAAAAAAATTACCTAAGTCATTATTTTTAATTTTTAATTTTTTTATCATATTTTTCGAATAAGTCAAGTACTAGGTGTTTGAATATATTAAGTCGAAATAAATAAATATTAAATATAAGAGTTCTTCTTAGAATTCCGAATCTCCTTGCAACCTCTCTTTGATTGCCATGTCGAGTGACATAGCTTAAGGCTGATGCCAGTGCTTCCTTAGACTACAACGCTCTCTTCTTTTTATCAGCCATACTTCCAAACACTTAGGAATAAAAATAAAAATTCGACCAAACCAACTAAAACTGATCTGGCATCATTAAACAAATGCAACAAATAAATCAAAATTAAATGTACTTAATTTTTTGTCCTTTTTCCTTTTTGTTATTTTTATATTAGAGTAACTATAGTAATTTAAGGTTGTGCGTCTAATTTTGCTTCATTTGTTAATGACTTCAGACCTGTTTTAATTGATTTGACTTTGTAGTGTTTAATTTTAATTGTGTTGGTAATAAAGCCCAAACAAAATTTGCATGGGCCTTATTATCAACATGTCAATATTTATGCTTATATACATTTTATATAAATACTTTAGAAATAAACTACATTAATTGATGTAAAACTTAAAGAATATTAATTTTTTTCAATTTTGATAACAATTTGAAAGAAACATACCTTTAAAAAATCATTAATATAACACTCACAATGTGCACAATTTTTATATCAACGAACGTAACCTCTAAATTTGTTTGTTAAAATATGACATGAGTTTGTTACTCTGAGTAGCTCAACTTTTGTATCTGGTTTTGAAATGATTGAAAGTTCATTTTAAACTTGTTGATAAGTTAGAGAACTTTTCTTGGCAAGAAATATAGCTAATGGGCCTTATTACCCGCTGGGCCTTAAATGCCTTAGGTACCTTACTTATATTTTCAATTGAACTACATAATGGAAATTAATTTCGTCGAGAAATTGAAATTGCTATATCTATTAAATTGAATTGTATAAAATAGAAGATAAAAGGAAAATAAAGAAGTATCAACATTTTAGAAAATTTTTTTCAATTTCATCACAAACTTTAGTGTAAAAGATGAAAGATATTTTTTATCTCTAAGAGTTTTTGTAATTTGGAAATTTTAAAATATTTTTAATTAAAGGGCCACAAGATTTATAGAAATTTTTTTCTTGAAAACTGATTCAATTTGTAAAAATTATTTGGTTGCTCTAAGATTAAGACAGAAGTTTTCAAAGTTTTGCGCCGACGGGCTAAGAAATTTTTAAAATAAGGAGGACCACAGAGGGAAAATGGGTTTGTTTTGGGTTCGAAGAAATGATGTCACTCTCCTGCAGAACAAAGGTGTTATTTAAAATTTGTATTGCATTTATTTTTTCGAATATTCAAGAACCAACTCTTTCAAACATTGCAACTATTATTTTATGTATTTACATTTACTTTATTATATTTTTTATGATTTAAAGGAAATTTTCACTTAGGCCGTTTTAATCTTTTTGACGTATTTCGTAAGATAATTTTATTTAATGTTCTTAATTTATTCAACATTAAATAAATAAGAATTCTATTTTTTTTTATCTTAAAGTAAGTTTTTATTTAGATTTGTCTCATTGTTACATTAACTGATAAGAGAGACGAACGAATTATTACCTTTATAAAATTGTATAAAGAAATATTTTTTTATAAACGTAAATTTAATTTATATAATTGAAATTAGAGCGATTCCAGTTTTTTATTTTTGTACAGTAATTTACAAAAATATGTTAATTGAGTTATATTCAGACATGGGAAAAAATGATCCCTAACAGGATCGCCATTTAAAATATTTTTTAATGGGGGGCTACGAGTAGAGCTGGAGGGCTGTCATAAAACGTAAAAATATTATCAATATTTTTAAAAATCAGCTTTACGACGTCTTACTATTAATACCACATCGTTAATGTTGTTTTGTGTCTGTTTGTGTTTTTTAATTGCCAATATTATGAATCAATTTTTCTGTTATCTGAACATACATTATCTTTATATTTTTCTAATGCAAAAACTAAACCATGTTGAAAAATGTGAATGGGCTATTAGAGTATACATACCTGATACATATAACATAATATAATACATTTTGTTTATATTAAGCAGGTATAAAGAAGGTGAGATATATAGATGTTAATTTAAATAATCACAAAGGAAATAGAGATATGTTTACATTATAAATATTTTCAATTCGGCTGAAATAATTTCTATTATAGTGGACCACTTATTTATTCAACACTAATTTTTTTAAATTATTCTTAAAATTAAAATTATATATTAAATTATGAAAAATGGGTAATTTTTGATTTTTACTGATTTGTTCTCAAAAGCTTCCTTAGGCTAGTCTTCAAATCCAGAGGAGAATCCTCAGCTTTGTAATAAAATTTATAGCCCCTCAATCCAAAATATTTTATATGGCGATTCTGTTAGGGACCACTGTTTTCCTAAGTCTAGTTATGTCTATGACAAGATCTACAATAATTACAAATAAAATTGGCCTGTCTGTCATGTAATCACAATAAATGATGAGGATAACAGAACTTTAAAAGTAAACAAACACCTTCAAGTTAAATTGTGGTAACAAGTAACAAACTTCTGTCGTCAATTTTACGTCGAAATATTATAAACTTCAATAAAATTTTTTCTCGAAATAATGTTGTTTACCCATTTCTCTTTGTATGTTGGTAGCTCCAAATGTACAAACAACAAGCATAATATAAAGTCCAGTGTGTCGTGAAGAATACCAAAAATTTTTCTTTTATATTTAGTCTTTACCATATAAATTCTAAAATATAAGTAGGTACCTATAAATAATTTTGTAAACAATATGTAAAATTTCAAATATGAATGTTGAAACTTTTGAAAATATAATATTAATTTTATAAAATGTATACATAGTTAGGCCGCCATTACACTGTCATAGATATATGTCAGTTTTATTTAATCAAAGAAATATCATAGTGTAATATGCACAGAACAAAGAAGTAAGTTATAGAACCAGTGTATCTCTTTCTAATGCGTAATCGTTACGGTGACCAAACGTGACCTATTGTACTTTTTGTATATAGTGTTCCCTTAAAAACTGTATGGTATACTTGTTATTTAACTTGAATTTGAAATTAAAGAATTTTAAATTAAAAATGGTTAAATGCACAGTTTAGAATTGCAAAAGTGACAGTGTTTTATGTTCTAAACAGAAAAATAATATTACTTTCCATAGGTAAGTGAAAAATGAATATGTAAGTGAAAAACATTACTTTCCATAGGTAAGTGAAAAACATTACTGCCTACACCCCTCTACTTGTTACGCGTTATCTGTCTATATACTATGTTTATAGTACATCCCCTCTTATTCATAGATCCATGGTAATAAGTCAACTTTTATAATATAATATTTCTGTAATCATAGTTAAAGATACTTCTTAATATTTGATCATAGATTTGATCAAAGATCTTTGACATATATCTATGACAATGTAATAACGGCCTTAGATATATTTTCTTAACATAAGCATACTTGAGAATGTTAATATTGAAAATTTCAATTGTAAACAATAAAAGTTTTGATTGCAAAACTCTACTATTCAGATATTAATTAAAATGCTTTTATTTCTAGAAATTTCCAATATTTCAAAATTGTGTGTATACACAGTCGATAATTTCATTTTTTGAACTTAACTCCCGAGTCCGCGTTTGTAGCGTATTTGTGTTTATTGTTTGAAAATAATTTCCGGGATATATGATGACCACTGCATTTTATGAGTCTCTAATTTCAAACTGCATTATTCCGTTAATTTTCTCAATTTCAAAAGTTTTCTATATTTATGTCAAGGAGAACGAATTCGATCAACCGACAATGGTTCTAATACGCTTGAATGTGATTAGTTCGGCCCACCGGAGGCTCTCTTTATGTTTCCGTATTGTAATCCCATAGGATCTACAATAATTCCTTGTCGAACAGCAATGTTAATACTTCTTTCGCATTAGTATGATATTTTTATCATCAATATACCGTTTCTTTGTTTTCTATTTATTTTTCTAGTTCTATATAGCATAATTCTTGAATTTATTCGAGCAGAGATAAAAGCCATATTCGAGAATTAAAGGGAGAAAACTCGTTTATAAGTATAAAAATACCGCAAACTAAATAATAAATAAAATAAATAAAAAAAGTAAAAATAATCTATTGAATAAATAAATAAAGTGTATACAGAACGTATAGATGAAATTATATTTTATCTGTGCTTAGTTGTAGAAACAATATTGCATTGGGAAATGACAACTATTAATTGTAAGAAAAGTTTTGTGGTGTAGAAATAAGTATATGAAAGTGCGCATCGTATCAAAGTTATTTTTAAGACAGATGTATTCTCTACGTATGGTAGACTAAAATTTTTTGTAAATTACATATGGATATCTTTCTGTCTTAACCTCGTATATCAAAAACAACAACTTGGAGGAAGCACAAAAAACATTGAATATCATATTTTCACTACTATGAATTTTTATCTAACAACTGAAGGTTAGCAAATTTTATATTAGTCGTAGATAAACTATAGTACGTAATTCAGTTATAAAATTTGTAAGCCATATTACACACTCGCGCAATTACGTATTCGCCTTTGCGCTTTTTCACTTGTGTATACTATGCAATTTACAATCTCAGTTATGTAATATACATACAATTACAAAAAGATTCAGTGTCAACTTGCAAAGATAAAGTGGGTGTATTGTGTACTCAAACTGTATACTCAAACAGTACTTAACATTATAAAGGGCATAGCTGGGTAAGATAGGGAAAACGGCTCTTGACGCTAAGATAATAATAATAAAATAATACGTCTTAATTGTTATATTATTTTAATAATAATAAACATTAACTTAATAAATTGGAACAAAAAACTTCAACAATGTATAGTAATAACAACAATCCGGCTAAAACCTGTTGTAGTTATAAAAATATGTAGGTAAATTACATGTACATATAACTAACTTGAAGTAGTGTACATGTGTACGCAATATGTAGCTCGACCCTCTCACTTGATGTTTTTGTTGCACTTCTTAAGGGGGTGCAGAAAGTGGATTTCTTCAAAGTGGCAGACAAAGGGAAGGTAGTGTTGGACTTTTGTAAATTTAAACTAGTTTATCCTAGTTATGAACGTATGTGATTATATTATATTAGAAATATGGGTAGATATTTTACTTTATAGTCCTTTTTATACATAAGTAATATATGTAGTACCGAACATGGCATGCATTTGTATTGAAATATTACTATGTTCTACAAACTAAAATTTTTCCATAAAAATATATGTTATAGAGTACTAAGAGATATATTATTGAACAAAAAATGGTGGGTGTCGCTAACGTGTAAGTGCCAAAAAAAATTTAATTAAATTTAAAAATTTAAAAAAATTAGTATAATAAAGGGATATAACGTTAATTTTTTTTATTACTTTGCCTAAGATGGGTACACAATAGATATTAAACTCTAATAAACCGGCTCAGTAATTTCGTCAAAAAAAATTTTTTTTGAAAATTTTTGTCTGTTTGTGTATTCATAAATTATTATCTTATAAAAACAATCAATTTTGAGTCAAGGGCCGTTTTCCTTATCTTACCCGGCTATGCCCTTTCTTTAAAATAGAATTTAAAACCTTTTATAGTTAGGCTTTGTTACTTAACAGCTGTTTAAAATAAGCATCTATAGTTAACAATTTTTTTAGCGAATTTCGAAAACTCGAAATTCAGCTATTACAATAGGTGTCATGACGCAATCTGAGTCCGGGACTATGGCAGAAATCTGTTTTGAGGTCCCTAGAATACGATAAATGATATATATATATATATATATATATATATATATATATATATATATATATATATATATATATATATATATATATATTTATGTGTTCCCACGATAACTCTCGAACGAAATGTCTAACGCTTATGAAATTTTGTGTGCGGACTGGATTCTGAATTGGCTTGGCTAAGTTCGTTAGCCAGACACGTCGGATGCCCAGAAGTAGGTTTTCTGGCCATTTTTTATCATTCGATCTTATCATAAGACAGTTCGATTTTTACATCGTTGAAAAGGAAAAAAAAATTATGAAGAAAATGTTCTTATAATTTTCTTTCTATGTTAAGTAGTTTTCGAGAAAATGTAAATTTTCACTTTTATTCTTTCTTTGTTAGTCTAATAAGTAATTTATATTTATATCTCAGTTCTTTATGAAATATAAAAATATTTCACTTTTTTATTAAAGAATTTTGTGAGAACAAGTGAAAACTGTTCACATATATGTGATATAACACACATACATGTATAGGGTTTTGTTTCTCATTTATTGCATTATAATTAGCATGGATCTATCTCATGTTAAAAAATGTAAATTAAACAGATTTTCTAAGCTAATGTAATGAAGAATTTTTTTTTTTTTATTGAATTTTTAAGTAAACAAGAAATCGAAGATTATGTTATGATATAATATTATTAAATATATGAAAAAAAACAAAATATGTACAATGTACATATGTATGTACGGAAAAATATTTTGAATCGATTTTGAAAATTTTTTCACTAATAATTAATAATGTTAAAAAATTAAACAATTTCAAAAGGATTTAAGGTATTTTATGTGAGGTCAAGGTTTTCGGGATCTAAAAAGGCCAGAAATTAATTAACCAATCGATTTTAAAAATTTTTTCACAGTTAGTAAGTTAAAGTATTTGAATTAATTAATTAAATGATGTCCGCAAGAAGCTTACGAACTGCCATAAGTTATATGAGATCCTTAGAAATCTTTTCTTACTGTTAGAGTACTAGACTTGAATGAGTTTCGCCAGGATTTACTGATCCCATAATTGTAAAAAATAAACTAAACGACCAATTTTAAAAATTTCTTCACTTTTACAGAGCTAAACTATTTTAGATAGATTTAGAATACATTATGTAAGGTCCGCCAGGGTCCATAGGACCCAAAAGTGTCAAAAATAAACTAACTGACCGATTTTGAAAATTTTTTCACTGTAACAGAGCTAAACTATTTTAGATAAATATCGATTACGTTATGTAAGGTCCGCCTGGGTCCATAGGACCCAAAAGTGTCAAAAATAAACTGCCTGATCGATTTTGAAAATTTTTTCACTGTTACAGAGCTAAACTGTTTTAGATAAATATAGATTCCGTTATGTAAGGTCTGCCAGGGTCCATAGGACCCAGAAGTGTCAAAAATAAACTAACTGACCGATTTTGAAAATTTTTTCACTGTTACAGAGCTAAACTATTTTAGATAAATATAAATTACGTTATGTAAGGTCCACCAAGGTCCATAGAACCCAAAAGTGTCAAAAATAAACTAACTGACCGATTTTGAAAATTTTTTCAGTGTTACAGAGCTAAACTATTTTAGATAAAAATATAGATTACGTTATGTAAGGTCTGCCAGGGTCCATGGGATCCAAAAGTGTCAAAAATAAACTAACCGACCGATTTTGAAAATTTTTTCACTGTTACAGAGCTAAACTATTTTAGATAAATATAGATTACGTTATGTAAGGTCTGCCAGGGTCCATGGGATCCAAAAGTGTCAAAAATTAACTAACCGACCGATTTTGAAAATTTTTTCACTGTTGCGGAACTAAGCTATTTTAGATAGACATACATTACGTTATTTAGGGTCCGCCAGGGTCCATGGGACCCAAAAGTCGTAAAAATAAACTAACCGACCGGTTTTGAAAATTTTTTCACTGTTACAGAGCTAAACTATTTTAGATAAATATAGATTACGTTATGTAAAGTCTGCCAGGGTCCATCGGATCCAAAAGTGTCAAAAATAAACTAACCGACCGATTTTGAAAATTTTTTCACTGTTGGGGAGCTAAGCCATTTTAGATACATATAGATTACGTTATGTAAGGTCTGAAGTGTCAGTAGGACCTAAAAGTGTCAAAAATAAAATAACTGACCGATTTTGAAACTTTTTTACTATTACCGAGGTAAACTATTTTAGATAGGTACAGGTTGTGTTATCTGAGATCCACAACTGTCCTGCGGATGCAAATGCGGCGTAGAATGCTACACAACGGGTTTTGAATATATATATATATATATATATATATATATATATATATATATATATATATATATATTACATAAAGTCCGCCTAGAATATACGGTCGAGCTGATTTTTTAATGAGGTCCACCGGGATCTTGCAGATCCGAAAACGCCAGTAATAAGCTATCGAACCGATGCTTAGAAATTTCTCACTGCTAGAGGACTAAATTATTTTAGATGGATACAACTATGCTGCACAAAATTCGTTCGGGTTCTTGGGTCCCCAAAAATACCAAAACTAATTACCCAACCGATTTTAAAAATTCTTTTACTCTTAGAAAGCTAAACTATTTTAAATAGGTACAGGTCTTAGATGAGATCCGCCAGTGCCCAAGATTTGGAAATTCGCTATGTTATGCAGATGCTGCGACAGGGGTATTTTTTCATGTATGATCGTGTGAGATATTTTTTATAACGCAGTGTGAATATACGTTAGTAACTATAGCACTGTATGAAAACTTTTCTTTTTTTACATAAATTTAATAAATTTTTAATCTTCTTACGTTAATGCATCTTACTGATATCTAGGTGATAATAGCATTCTACGATATCGTGGACGCTGTAATTCATTGAATTTTTTACCTTTATTTCCCTAAGTAGCGGAAAGAAAAATTATATAAAATACTGGTAATAATAACGATTTTTTTTTTATGTAGTTATTATAGGTATTGCAATATGAAATGCTGCGACATTTTTGTCAGCCACAGAACATAATCGTTGGATTTATTGATTTTGCATTTAAAAGGTACAAGTACTTTGTACTTATTGACTCGGGGCCGGAGCGGACAGGGACTCCTCTTACTGAAATTGTATTGTATCTTCGAATCTGTGTACGGCTAATTACAAGTAATGTGTATTTACCCATTCTTAAATTATCTGCCCATATCCGGCACTCAAATCTTTCCTTACTTAATTGAAAATTTGAGAATTTAATGGAACTTTTTTAATTCGGGAAAATAAATTATTCAAGCGCGGAAATTAACGTTGAAATTTATAGTATAGCAGACATTGTATTTTAAAAATGATTACTCAAGAATAACTATTCCTCGAAAAATGCGATGAGCAGTGACCATTTGAAGCGAATTGTAGGTTTTCGAAGCTGTTCTTTTCAATTTTTTTTCAACAAAAAAGCTTTTTGTTGAAACAGTTATATTTCTAGAAGGAATTTCATCATTTTGATCGTAATAATGGAAAGTTTATACCAAATTTATTGCATTTCAGTCAATGACCCTATAATTGAAATCATTTCCACAACGCTTGGTTTGGTAAAAAGGAAATTTTTTCAGTTTGATGACGTCACAAAGTTTATCAAAATTTTTGAATAGCATAAAAATCGTGAATGAAATGATAGAATAATGAAATTGGAAGCGAATCATAGGTTTTCGAAGTGGTTGTTTTCAATTTTACCAAAATTATGCATGTAGACAGTCCCGTATCTACGATTTTTTAGAACCGGGGAACTTGAAAATGGCGCCCCCCTCCCCTCCAATGTTTGACATAAATTGTCAAAAAAACTCATAAGTATATAAGTAATTAGTCCTTTACAAAATTCTTATTTTTCCCGTTGCGGCAATGATTAAAATTGGGGTTTTGTAAAGGATCAATATAGGTACAAGTTGATTTTTCATTTTAATAAATCTACTCTGAATGCACTGCAAGTTGTACAAATTTCAAATTTTTATCACCA
Organism: Brachynemurus nebulosus; assembly: GCA_035578155.1. Classification (NCBI taxonomy): domain Eukaryota; kingdom Metazoa; phylum Arthropoda; class Insecta; order Neuroptera; family Myrmeleontidae; genus Brachynemurus; species Brachynemurus nebulosus. Next base: position 20,203,923 of record JAPWDM010000006.1, read on the forward strand.
CCTCCATCAGAGATACAGGGGCGCAAAATTCCAAAATTTGGAAAAAAGTCAGTTTTCGGAAGTTTGTAAAAGTAAAGGATACAAGCTTCACAATTGAAATAGTGTTACACGGCCTAATGGTATTCCAATTAGTTGCGGAAATGATTCCAGGTAAAAAGAAATCTACTCAGGGTTAAAGAATTGTTTTTAAACATTTGTCATTTTTAAAAATAAAGTGTCTTTAACGTAGTTGCTCTGAGATAGTCAGGTACAAAAGTATATCTCACCAAAAAAATTTTCTTTTATCAAAAATTAAATAATGTATTAATATTCTTCAGTTATTGTATTTGCATACCACTTGTTTTTTTGCATTTCCGCGCGCTTAAGTAGTAGCAATTTAAAAGAATTGTTGAAAAAGCATTGTAAAAACGTTGTAAAATGATGTTTTTAAATTATATTTAAAAAACGGCGTGGTCAATAACTTTTATTTATTATTAAATGTGGTTTGTAATTTTGTATTAATATTAAATTTTTATCAAATTCCTTTGACACGTTTTCAATTTATTCAAAAAAAATAGAGTTATCCCATAAGAGCCCGTGTTAAAATTACAAAACTTTAAAACCGTTTTTCTCAAAATTGGGATGGTCAATTTTTTTTGGGTAAGGGCTCGAATTATTGATATTGGATTAAATAAATATCTAGAGAAGTTTCATTAAATTCCTTTGAAAAAATCGTTTTATCGGTAGTAGTCTAGTAACTCGCGTTGTTTTTCATGCCTATTTTTAGAGACATTTTTTTTGAGAAAGAACAAATGAAAAGTTTTGAATTTTTAATATGTTTTTATTTACTATGTTAATATAATATATGTTTTTGTTTACTATGTTATAAATAGTGTTCGAAATCTTGCGGTGCTGACAGGACCGTACTTATATTTTCAAAACTTAAAACGTTAAAAAATCGGGCTAAATACATTTTTTTAAAAAAAAATTGTATCGGTATATTCTCTATTAACCATCAGCTGTTAATAAAAATTAGTTTCAAGTTACAAAAAAGCGTTATTTTAAAAAAGTACAAATATTTTAACTTTTTTTAAATTAAAATTGTTGAAAATTTGACTGACTGACTGTAACTTAAAACTTGTTAATAAAAAAATAAGCTGTCATTTAAAAAAATATTTTTTGGAAAACATAATAATGTGTTGTCTCTCTCACATTTTACTGGGAGAAAAAAGACAATTGATACACATAAATCATTCACTGGTTACATCAAAACATACCTTAACACAATACATAAAATTAAAATCGGACCAAGCAAGTTGTGACAATAAATGTATACACGCATATCTAAAATATATTCAAAACATATCAATATAAGAGGATATTGTCCGTATATAGGCATCCATAATTACCTGTTGTATATATTTAAAATCGCATCAAAATGTTTTATCTAAAATAAATAAACAATTTTTAATACCTTAAAAAAATAAAGACAATACTGTCAGCCCCGCAACCTCTTCGATCACTAGTTATAAAATATGTATTTTAATATGTTTTGAATTTTTAATATGTTTTTATTTTGAATTTTTATTATGTTTTTTATTTATATCTTATGGTAATAAAAAAATATTTTTCAATAAAACAAATTTTGTTTTATTATCATTATTATCACTTGAAGTTGGCGCATCAAAAAAAAAAAAAAAAAACCTTGATGGCCCGCGTGATTTTGACTCTTGGGGACATCTGAAATCAAAAATCCTTAATTAGTCATAATCTATAGATATGTCATTCTGGTCGGAAGTAGAATTATGAAATTTTATCGACTTTGAAAAAAAAGTTTTTTTTTTTTTTTTTTGGAAGATAAAGAATTTTTGCCTCAGGTGTGCCGATAGAGCGGATTAATCCACTTTGGCGCCCTAGACATTTTCTTCTTGCTTTTTTTCATTTTTTCAAAATTTTTCGCGTAGGCCCGCGCCTACTCGGCCTACCTGCTAAAATCGCCTGCATTTTATTAACAAAAACAAAAGGTTAGATATTTTATTAAAAAATTTATGTATATAAACATATAAACAATTTAAATGGTCGCCTACAATGTTCCTTTTCGGGGAAGGCGCAAGACAATATGTTAAATGGAGTGTAACGTTAAAATTCTACAATGTTGTATTACGTAATTTGAAAATCACCATGAAAATTTAAAGACTGTATTGTTTTAATATTGCGATTATTATTATTATTATGTAATGATGCTTCCTTTTTTATTATTTTAATATATGTATACGTACAATAGAATATAATGCCGCATTCACAACAACATAATATAACCTTGAATGGGGTACACCGACAATAGTATAAATGTAAACGTTGCGTTAGATTGTATGTATAATTAATTGAATTTTTTGTGCCTTTGACTCTTAATAGCGAATTTAAATAACGAACGATGAAAAGCAATGATAACAATTAGTTTATTTCTTTTTGTCTCTTTTTATGTAATTCAAGAAATACATACAGTAAACATAGGAAGAAAAAGATACAGGGTGTCCCAGTGTATTCACGAAGAGTCATCTACAAAGCAAACTTGATTTTTTTTCGGTTGTGGTGAAAGCGCTAGGAAAATAACATTGTAGTGTTGGGGTTGCTACACTACTTGTATATTTTTAATATAATTTTATTTTAAACAAAACAGATAAAACAAGTAGGTGGTTGATGGTTGATGATGGACTTGTGGATGTTGTACGAATGATCGTAGTGGAATGTCTGTATGCGTATATATAGGATTTCTAGGATTGTTAATGCTTAATAAGGGTACATGTGTGCATGTGGTAATGAAAATATGGGGTAGTTAAGTGAGTAACAGGATGTTATGTATGGAACGGATGTTATGTCTACTGATAATGGGATAGTAACAGCGGCGAAACACAAACATACCGACATCATAGATAAGTAGGTTTGTTATGACGCGCGATTTGAATTATTCGTTTAGTAGCGGATGCTACAAACATATTTTGAATAAAGTCCAAAATAATATCCTTAAAATTGAAAAATTTCAAAAGTTTTTCTGGCTGATTCCATTCTGTCTGCATGTAAGAATAGCTGAATTTCCAGTTTTGGAAATTCGCTAAAAATCTAACAATAACTCACTTTTTAAAATCGTAGGTACCTGCAAGCTGCCTTTCTTCGGTTCATATCTGTTTATAACATTTAGTGACATACATGATATTCAATGGTTTCTTAATAGCAGTGTTGCTTGGAACATACTGTATTTGAGAATTGTAAGAGTGATAATGCTTGTAAAGTGTTCTCTTGTTCGTCTCGCCTGTCTGATGCAAATTACTCAAAGATTATGTAAATTGTGGCAATATTTAACCAATACCTACGTATCTTTTTGCATACTTACATTTTTATTTCACATTTTGTACTTGATAAGAGTTTTGAAATCCCTTTAGTCATTTATTTAAAAAAAAAAAAAGAGGAAAAATTGCGAGTGCGTGTAAGCTACGTGGTTAAAGTGAAAATTTCTGATATAGTTTTACTTATTACTTTATTTATGTACTCGAATTTTTACTAGTTAAGCATTTTTAAAGAAAAATTAAAATTTATTAATAATTAGCAACAGATCTATAAAGACATGGCTTGACAAAAAAAGTTTTACGTTTTCAATTTCATCTAAATTTGTAAATAAAAACAAGAGATTCCTCCAAATTCACTCTATGATCAGTGGGTTGAACACAGAGGCGGATCCGGTTCTTAAATTAGGAGGAGGGCACATTTTCTTTTAATGATGAAATTTCTTTTAAAAATAGAACCGATTCGAGAGAAGTCTCTTTTCTAGCTGTTTTACATTATGCCAAATTTTGGAAAAATGAAAAGAGCTACTACTTCATCATTCTATTATTTTATTTGGAATTTTAGTAAACTTGGTGAAAATTTCCATTCTCTCAAATCAAGCTTTATGTACGTGAGTTGAATTAGAGTAGGTAATTACTTAAATTAGGGTAATTTCGGTGTGAAATTTTCAATTTGGTATTAGTAAATAAAAACACTTTACTTTGCAAAATACCACTTTTATAATAGTGGTATTTTACAAAGTAAAGTGTTTTTATTTACTAATATCAAATATGGAATACCATAGATATAAAGTAACGCTCAAATCTATTAAATTTTTCAATTTGGTAATCAAAATGACGAAATCTTTTTTAGAATTTTAACTGATTCGATCGAAGTCTATTTTGTACTGCTGTTTTGTACCGATACCTAATTTTGGCAAAAATGAAATGCACCACAATAAAATTTAAATTTATAATAGTTAATACTAGACAGGTTTACTTTGTGAAAATCCATATTAAAACATGGGATCGTTGCTTTGTCACTTTTCACAGCAAAATCATAGAAAAACACGAGTCGACTTTCGGCTTTTACACCATCCTCAGGTGAAAAACGTAACAGTTATGTTTTTCACCTGAGGATGGTGTAAAAGCCGAAAGTCGACTCATGTTTTCTATGATTTTGCTGTGAAAAGTGACAAAGCAACGATCCCATGATTTAAATTTATCTTCCCCTCCCCTACCTGTATCCGCATTTAATTGAACACCAGTATTATATATGTCAAAATTTTAAAATTTGAAGAAACTTTAAAAATGAGTCTTCTATCAGACTTTTTCGTTTAAATGTTTTCCAATTGTTTTTATATTAACATCTCTAAACGAAGTTTGTCGTAATGCAATTTTGTTGCAGTAACGGAAATTTCTTTTAAATTGCTACAGAATAGTATTACAACAAATTTTATTACATGTTCGTAGTTGGAAAACTTCGTTGGTAAATAGATAAATGATAATGTCATAAGTACAAACATATGTTTCCCATGGGAAGTCTATATACTTGTAGTTTGTAATGGTTATAAAATTGTTAAGGTGCAAATAAACGATCTTACTTAGCGTGTAAATGGAAAATTTCTCAAACTAGGAAAATATGATCAAAAACATTCAAGTATCTACGCAAAAGGTTAGCAGCGTCTTAGAAAAATAGATGGTGAGACAAGTAGAATAAAATAGATTATCAGTTAGAATAATGTAACGAGAAAATACTATGCGAGGTAGTACATACTCTTATATTTTCCAGTCTATATATGATATATATAGCGAAGCTATAGTTTTAAGAAGGGAAAGCATCGTAATCAGACCAATTTAAGCATACGCGGTTTTTACCGATTCTTGACGTTTTGGGGCTTAAGAAACCCAGAAAATTAAAAATTAGGATTATACAGGGAAATTTCTTTTTATGCGAAGGATAGGGCCCGCATAAAATAGAACACACAAAAAAATTATTCAAAAACTTCATAAATAGCTATAAAAAGTAGTATAGTACGTGACAGATTGTACAAAAAAAGCTCTTTTTATGCGCTGAATCGGGAAGCATAAAAAAGTTTCTGTTTTTCTAGACAAAATAAAGAATTAATTTACACATGGAAGCATTTTAAAATATTTCATTTTTATAATATTGCAAAAATTGCAATACATGCATGTTTAAGAAAACTGAATGATTCAATAAAAAGAAATTTTACATATAAGTACTTAATTAAATATATGTAATGTGATGAAAAATGCCTTAAAATCAGTCAACAATTAACATTACCGCAAATGGTAATTTTTTGAAAAATCGTAATAAAAATTCATACAAAAAATATCGCACAAAAACAGGTTTCCCTGTTTTAGTATAATGTCACTTGGATAAGCCCACGGTTTCTGTGAAACTTTTATAACAGATAATGGTGAAATTTTAGATTACCATTTTATTTATTAACCATTCTAGATGTTTTAGAATTTTATAGACTACAACAGAAATATGTATTTTCTCATGTTAATTCATCTCAGGGAAACAAAATAAATTCCTTAAAATCTAGCTATTGGCTTGTAATAATAATAATGAGCAACCATATTTGGTATGGTCTTTAAAAATTTTGTTTTCGTTGAAAATCTACCTAAAAAAATTAATTGAAGACTTTCAATTTTCACGTGGTTCTTGTCGATTTATATTTTCTTTTGAGACGGAACATCCCGGATTAAGTTCTGACTATTATCTATACATATAATAAAACTGTAAATCTGTCTCTGTCTGCCTGTCTGTCTGTTCACGCATCACGTAAAAACTACTGGACGGATTTTAATGAAATTTGGTGTGATGATAACTTATTACCTGGGTCAAACATCTAAGATTCTTTTTATTCCGGGAAAATGTCTCAATCCCACGGGAAAATGGAAAACTTATTTTGAGCATCTACACACATTACGCCAATTTACATATTTCGTAAAAAATTTCATAACTATAGTAACAAAAATTGTAAATAAATTTTGTAGTTTGGAAATTTTTCTGAATTTTAAATAAAAAAAAAAAAAATGTTGCTAATTGTGTACCGAAAAATACAATAAATACACAATTGTCAATTTGGAGACAATTTAATACATTTTGTGTTGCAAGAAACTATAAATTGGAAAAAGAAACTATTCAACGTTTCGCGTGAACAACGTCACGGGTACGGCTAGTGAACTATAAAACTAATTAGTTTTAGTTAGTGTTAGTAGACTATGTTAATATTATATTTCACCAGTGTTGCCATTAGTTAATTGTGTGTCATTATAATAAACTAAAAACATAAAAGATTTAAAAAATTTGAACAAATTAGTACTAAAATTCGTTTATTGTTCTTTTTGGTTTTTAAACAATTTTTAAACGATGTTTTTTTATATCCATTTTTTAATATCAAGCCTTATTATTATTTTAAATAACATAAAATTTTTGTTGACTCTAAAATAAATCTGTTGGAATTAATGTTCCATTTTATTATTCACGTAGTAGGGGATTCCCGTTTTTATAAATTTTATAGAGATAATACGTACATATGTAGAATACAATGTTCCTAAAATACGTACTTCTTACTCATTCACGGACTGACTGACTGACTGACTTTCACAAAATTGTATTTTAATCTTAGAATATATATTTTTACTTATCAGATAAATTTTATAACATCGTATAATAAATACTGTCATCACTAATGAAAAAGTATCGATTTCTTGACGAGAGATTTCTCTTGTTCAATTTAAAAAATCGTTCAAGCTTACTTTATTAAGTAATTTTGATAAATATTTTTATTAACGATAAAAAATTTATTTTTGATATACGTTTCGTGGAAAAAAATAATGTAACATTCCTGTGGATTAAGCGATGTTTTCGGAAGGATATATTATAAATAATAAAAAAGTGTAATATTAAAAAAAACAACAATCTAAAGCTTTTTTTTTTTTAAATATATTTAGGTAGTCGATTTTATTTATGACGATATCGGTTATAACGACTTTCCGATTATGATGTAAATATGTTTCTCGAGTTTATACCATAGTTAGTTGCCGCTTATTATGATTACTATATGGGATAAGTTTTGATAACAATAATGGATATAATGGCTTAATTATGATTTTTTTTTATGAATTTATCTTATACGGAAACTTTCAATGTTTATTTAATACCTTGGTAAGTATGAACCCCAAGTTTAAGGGGGACCACTAGTGTGACCGGCTGAAAAAAGGTGATATTGGGAATTTTTTTAAAGAAAACTACTGTGTTCATGATAAAATTTTTGGATAAAAAAAAACTGAAAATTCAGTGAGTTATTCGAGATCTCCCAAGGCTCCAAAAAAAAATTCCTCCACTGCTGCAGTGATAGCGACCTTCACAGTACCTGAAATAAAAAAAAAAAAACAAAAAGACTATTAAACTAGAAGGTATTGCTCGTGCCGTGAATCTCAATCGAAAAAAAAAGTTTCAAATTTTGCGCGAAAAATTGATGATTTTTGGCCTGCAAAATTATGTTTTTTATTCGATCGGAAAACTGGACGTTCATGGCACGAAGAAACATATATAAAAGAAGCTACAATAAGAATCAAATCGATCGGATGATTTATCTTCGAGTTATAATTGCAGCGAATTTGAAAAATGTAGTTTTTCTTTTCTTACATTTTAGTTTTAATCACTGAGAATTTTTATTAAAATTATTTATGATGTACCTACTCACTATAACGGTCATAGTAAAACTAGATGAGTCGTTTAAATGTGCCAGGATCTAGCTGCTCCACAACGTGTGACTGGCAGCCACGTCCAAAAACTCCCGAACTAATAACCTTCAGACATTTCTCAATACCTCAAAGTTAACAATGAAATTCAGAATTCGGTCTTCAGATGGCTGTAATTCAAAAACTATCTGAGCACTTGAAATTTTAGTATGTTATTTTTAAAGGTGTAGACAATCAAAACATGCAATAAAATTTTTCCAATTTTTTTCAAAATGTCAGCACACTAGTAGCCCCCCTTAACACCGTTTTTAATAATTATGACTATAATTTATAAAAGTACTGTTTTCTTTTTATTTATCCTTTATTTACGTTTATAGGTGGTTAAAACGTAAATTGCCTAAGAAAGTTGCCTAACATTATGTATATGTGTATGATAATACAGGATGTCTACAAAAGAATTCCAGGGTTTTAAAAAATCATTATGAGGAAACGGCATTGGTTACCTCTGCTTAGTTAAATATTTTGAAATCAGTGTCTCATCAGGTTTTATCTACACCATTTTGAGTTTATTTCATCAAAAATTGGCAACATTGCCAATGTTAGACATGAAGTATAGAAGAGCAATCATCAGTTAGTCCAGGGGTCGGCATTCTGCGGCTCTTTGGATGTGAAGCTGCGGCTCTCAAGTTCCATACGCAAATGTTATTTATTTTATCGAAAAAAAAAAAAAAAACATTAAAAATTCGTTCTGAATCGATTAACGAGGATTAGGCACCGATTCTATCTTGAGTAACCATACAAAGCCATCGCTGCCACTGAATCTGTTTACTCAATTGTTTGTTACTGAAGTACAAGTTAGTGTTGTAAGTAAATGTTTAATTGTTTTAATTTCTTACTTAAATAAAAAGTAATTATCTAAATTGTTGTGAAAAACACTACTTATATATGAATAAATCATTGATATAGAAGAATATGGATGGAGACTATTTCTTAAGAGAGGGACAAGATATAGTTTAATATGATATGTTAGAATGAATACGTAGATTCTTTTGAATGCACCACAAAAAATAAAAAACAAAAGAGTAAATATACACTATAACACGTGCAAATAAGCACTAAACATCCAGTCCTACAAAAAATTAAATTTAAAATAAAATTAGTAAACGTAATACACCGTAAATATAATATTTGGGTAAGTAAATATTGTATTGATCAATAAATGCAACCATTTCTAGCGAAAATTTGTTAATTTTTCTACATTTTTCATTTAAAAAAACAGGTTTATAATAAGCGGAAAAATACCAATTTTGACATTACACAAAGTAAAGGAAATATCGAAAAAGGAATCATTCTACGTAAATAAGGAATTCCTTTTTAGTTAAAATATGTGATAATAACGACAAAAATTTTAAAAATATTGTAAAAAATAAAATTATGTAAAAATTAAAATATAGGTTAGATTGACCCTTCATTTCAGTAGCGTCTTATATGTAAAATTAATGAGCATATAAAAATTTAACTTCAAGATTATGTATCTTGTTTGTATTTATTTATTTATTAATAAAATGATAATTTAATAACTGTATAGTTTTATTTATGTTTCTGTCTACTTTTATCAAAAAGATATGTCTTATTAGTGATGAAAAATTATAAACCAAAACGTAATCTTTTTACAAAAATTGTTATAAATTGTCAATAATCGATTAATTTGAGCAATTTTTGTTTTCAGTTTATGGTAATTTATAATATTCTTTAAGCACCGTTAAAAAATACAATAATTTAGTAGACAATTAAGAATTCGAAAAATTAACTGATAAAATAGTCGAACAGCATTCTTAAGGAGTTGATTATTGAATTAAATAGAACAGATATTAAAAATAATTAATTAATTGTTTATGTTTTTATATAGAAATCACAATTATAAAAAAATATACTAAATATATTGTTTTAAAAGCAATGGCAATGTTTTAATTAAATTAAAACCGTTACTGTATATTTACAAAATGACGTCATTCATAATACGCACGTTTAATATTCATAATATGTTGATCAGTATTTTGGGATATGCTCCTTCCTTTACAATATTATATACCTCTCCTTCTTCCATGGAATAAATAGATATTTTTTGTAATGAATAAATAGATTAGTTTTTTTTTTTATCAAAAAACTTTATTTTTGCGAGTACTAATTATTACTTGCAAGAAAAACCTTTGTGGCTCTTTAAAAACTTTGAAATTTTGTAAATTGTAATTTTTGACTCTTCTGACTCAAAAGGTAGCCGACCCCTGAGTTAGTCTAATGCAACGACGAGGCCACAACAGAAGCTTCAGTGTGTAATATGGTTAATAAGAACTGGACTCTTGTTAGTATTTTCGTCAATGGCTTGGTGCGTTTTAAATAACTGGAAGTGTTTTGAAACAAAAACTGCCAGGTACACAGAGCTCTAAAAAATCTTTGACACGGCGCAGTCTTCAGTTGGGGATACCGTGATGCCCAGGACGTGGCAAAAGGTCGATTATCATTTAGACGTATGCCCTGTTACAAACGGAGCGCATGTTGAATATATTGTGTAACACACTGTGTCTATAGTAATTTTTTTTTGATAATTTTGGGCCAGACATAGTATGTGTGTGATTGTATTCAAATTTTAATGAGAATTAAAAAAATTTTAATAGCAGCTATTGTTATACGAAACCATAAATTTTGAATTTAGCAATTTAAATTGTAAATTTTCAACGGGACAAATTTAAATTAGTAGAAATTTCTAAGCTTTCATTGTAATACGACAAAAAAAAAACAAGATGATGAAAATAATTTTATCGTTATATTGTACGCAACCGAATTACAGTTTCGATTTTTATTTTAAATTATGTAAACATACGCAGTAGCGTTGTGAATTGAAGAGTTTATTTACCGAATACTGGCTGATAAGAGTAATTTTGCCTTTAAAAATGATCGCAGCAGGAATCATAAAGTTCACAATTAAAAAATACGCTGCCAAGCGGGTGTGGCACACAGCTTCTTCGTACTCGTAAAAGACTTTAAAACAGTATTCTACCAAATATATACACCGTGAAATTATATTTTCGCCTTAAAGTTCATAAAAAATTGTTGTAGCTCAAAATACGTAAAGACTAAATTTTAAAATAATAGCAAAAATATTTTAGAAACTAACCCCCAAAATACTTTAAAAATTTGAACGAAGTGAGACTAGCAGTAAATAAGATATTAACATTTAATGGGGTTTCATGGTACCGCTGTGGATACTATTACTCTGAATGCAATGAAATTTGTAGAGGACCATCCAGAAACCAGACCGCATAATTTCTGACAATTTCATAAAAAAGAATTGAATAGGTCAGGAGTTATGTCACTTGGTGCAATTTTGTATATTAATGGAATGACATGGTAGTGGCGTAGCTACCGTTACTCCGATTTCGATTAAATTCATAGAGGACCCTTTAGGAACCAAACTGCATAATTTCTGAAAATTTCATTAAAAACAATCGAATAGTTCTGAAGTTATGCCACTTGGTGGAAATTGTTCAGGAACCAAAATTGTTCAGGAAGCTCTAAAACGTAAAATGTGGGTAAAAAATTTTATTTTGGAGGGAAAAAATTTTTTATTTTTCAAAAGTGATCACAATGCTTCCGCTACTTTAGTAGTCTCGGAAGGAATACACTAGCTGGTTGATGGATAAAGTTTTGAAGAAAAATCACCAACAGTTACTGATATACCTAAAATAAGTATTTATTTGCGACGTTTCGAAAACATAAAATTTGCATCACGAGGCAAAAATTTTCTTTAAAAACTAACTACATAAATTATTAGAAAAATACAAAATTGGAATATATATATATATATATATATATATATATATATATATATATATATATATATATATATATATATATATATATATATACTATGTAAAATTTAAAACTTACATGTGTTCTGATGTGTGTTTTTAAAATACAGTAGCGGAACTCGTGAATAAGTGAGAGTTTAAGGTATTCAAATATTTTCTTCGGTCCTGGAAGTCTCTTATTTATAAAGACAGAGCCGATCCGACCGGTATAGAACTGATGTGACCTTACTACCTTAGGTACAGAATTGCTGTAACCTTACTACTTTTAATATAGAACCGCTTTACCCTTACTACTTTTGGTATGAACTCCTTGTAAGCTTACTACTTTTAGTATAAAACCACTGTAAATGTTTAAGACAGAGTCGGTCCGCCCGGTATGGAACTGCTGTAACCTTACTACTTTTGGTACAGTACTGTTGTAACCTTACTACTTTTGGTACAGAATCGCTGTTACCTTACTACTATTGGTACAGTACTGTTGTAGCCTTACCACTTTTGGTACAGAATCGCTGTAACCTTACTACTTTTGGTACAGAATCGCTGTTACCGTACTACTTTTGGTACAGAATCGCTGTTATCTTACTACTTTTGGTACAGAATCGCTGTTATCTTACTACTTTTGGTACAGAATCGCTGTTACCTTACTACTTTTGGTACAGAATCGCTGTAACCTTACTACTTTTGGTATGAAACCCCTTGTAAACTTACTACTTTTAGTATGGAACCACTCTAGCCGTATTATTTTTGGTATAGAACTGATGTGACCTCGCTACTTTTGGTATAGAAATTTGACGAACAAAATTACTGCAGAGGTAAATCGATCTTAGTTAACGGTAAGTTCAAATTAATATTTTATTATCTCCAGTCTTGAAAAAAGACTTTTCTGTATATACAATGGTAATAGTTTAATTGATAAAGTTAAAATAATTTCCAGAATAGAAATAAAATTTGTAAAATAAAATTATAATTCTGGAACGCAAAATTTTACGATAAATTCTGATGTTTTTGTTTTGGTCTAAATGTTAATTTAGAAAATAGTTCTAGTATAAAAAGGGTAAAAAAGAAAAAAAAATAGGATTTGTGTGAATTTAGTTTATTCTTTCGCGCAACAATTTGCAGATATTGTATGACCTGAGACATATGATCAAGAGCGATTGATCGGAAGTTTGGTGTGATACCACTGAAAAATAAATTTTGAAACAGAATGTTAAAATTCCTTGCCACGGGGCAGAATGTCCCAACTCTGTGACACAAATACAGTATTAGGCGTAGTAAATTTGCTGTTAATCGGTCACTAAAATTAAGATTTTATCACAAATACGTATATTTTTGAGAAATTTGTGTTCAATATTTTTTTATCTTAATTTTTTTTAAGGTTTTGTTTCTTTTCCAATTGCGCAATCTTTAAGTAAAATTATCTTTTATCACGGCGTGTATGAAAATATACTGTGTATACTTTATAGACTTATTGATTTGCGTAATGAATACGAAAGTAATTTGTGGTGGGATTTGGTGATTTGTTTGTATCGGTTTTTGCCGGAGACGCGTTAATATATACATATACGGGGTGGTATTTGTGTGAATGTGTTGTCTGTGCGTGTAACGTGATACGATGCTTTTGATGTTTTATCAAAACCGAAATATTGGATTGGAAATAAGTCTCTGTTGAATCAATCTGTCAAAACCGAATGTTTCCGGTAATTCCATTAGATATGTATAGAGGGACACGGTACGGGTGGAATAAAGTAGTAGATATTTTGCATATTTATGAATAATATATTGAACAAATGATGTTGCTATAAAAATAAAGTGAGTTTTTTTTTTGAGGGAAAAAATCATAAATTGAAAGTGATGGTTAACTTTATTTTCACTTTTTTTTGGAAATATCTCTGAAGAATAATTTATATAAAAATTATATCTTCTGAAATTGCTTATTTACTTGTTTCAATATCACTCAAATGATTCTAACGAATAAATAATAAATAAAAAGATATTCAGATTTCTTCGAAACCAAAATTATTTTAGAATTGTGTTTTTGGTCCAAAGAGAAATATATGGAATGTTTACTAAGCAGTCTTAAGCTACCTAGGGGCTTCTGGGCACACTAACATAAGTTTGGGAGGCACTGTGGGGGTCTTTTTAGAAAAGCAAAAACTTACAGGAGAACGTCAAACTACAAAAACTTGTGCATAATTAATAACTTTATTCCTAAATGTTATAGCCACGAGTCCGGGACCTTCTCAGGTCCGGGGTCATTGCGTAAAGACATCTTATGATTATGTATTATTAAATTACACATGTCCGCACGATAACTCTCGAACGAAGTATCCAATATTTACGAAATTTGGTGAAAACATTGTGGGTCCCAAACCCTTGAATGAGTTTTTCAGCCAGACACGTCGGATGCCAGAAACATGGTTTTTGTTCTTGCAAAAAATTAGTTTTTTGCCAAAATTTCCACTTATTCAAAAATTTTTGAGAAACCATATTTTAGACCATTTAAAAGAGGAGAAAAAATTACATAAAAAAGGTCTTTAAACTATTATTCTATGTCAACTAGTTTCCGAGAAAAACTAATTTTTATAAACGGAAATACGCTATGTTATGCAGGATGCTGCGACAGGGGTATTTTTCCATTCTACCAGAGTCTACTTTGCATGCTTTAACCTTACCTGTTAACATTAGATGAAACCTTCAAATTATTCGAATATTTGAACATTAAAGTTATTACAGAAGAGGATGGTGAGTTATGTATATTAATTTCGTGACTGAAGTGCAAAGGGTCAATAAACAATTATGGATGTTGTTGTATAGTTTAACTCTAAATTGTATAGTTTAACTCTAAACTTGATGGAGATAGTGTTATACAAGGCAAATAAATCAACGAATAACCTATTGCTTGTCTAATAAATTAACATGGCAAATAATATAGTATTCAGTATTACAAAGCAATCTAATAAATAAATTAAGTTACTGAAAGATTTGTCAATAGTTAAATGTTACTACTGTTTCCTAATAATTTCATTTTTTCTTTATAAAACTATAACGTTTAAGGGGGTATTCTAGTCTAGAGGTTCGATTTTAAGATGATTTTACGGGCGTAATAAAAAAAAACCCTAAACATTTTTAGCATCCATTTTTTTAACAGTTCTTTATTGATATTTAAAAAGTATAAAAATTTAAAAAAACTTCAAAATTGAAATCGGTACAGACCGGCAAAGTGGGGACTCAAAAAAAAGGTGTCTCGTGGCTGACATAAAATTTTAGTTAATTTTAATAAACAAGGATGTAAAATTAGTTTTACAAAAATTAAAAAAAAAAAAGCAACTTTCACAAAATGGCATCCATTTAAGAAAAAATCATTCTTTTGCCTCCCTTTTTCAACTTTAAAATTTTTTTTAAAAATAGTAAAAAAATAAATTCCAAAAACCCCTACGTTGGATCAATTTTGATAGTATTAAGGTCTGTGCCAAATTTCAAGTAAATCGTTGCATTAGAACTTGAGATATCAGGCAACCGTATCGATAAATGTAGTTTCGAGTAATTTATATTAAAAATTTGAATTTAACACTGAAAAGATACACAGTGCACAGGGAAAAAATCACCATAACTCCAAAAATAATTCGAATTTTCCTAAATCTTTTTAGAAGCTTATTCTTAAAGGTCTGAACTTTGAAAATATAAAAAAAAATCGATTTTTTCGAATTTGTAGACTAGAATACCCCATTAAAATAAATTAATAAACTGAGTTTGTTGAGAGATTTGCCTACTTATTAATCTCATTTTGTAGCGAGTATAAAAGTTTTTTTTTTTTTTTGAAGCTCATAAGAAAAATTATAATATCAGGACAGTTCACTTCATTATTCATATGTAAAAATATGAATGTTAAAATATCTATTAATTTTATCACGACGAATATAGGTACTTATTCTGGTAGAAGAATATGACACATCATTACAAAGTAAATTAAATTTTTACGCACGATTTTCTTTTTTGTTATTATTCCTTCTTAAATCCCCCTTGAAGTTTTCCTAAATTTTATAAATGACAATTTAAGATTACTATGAATTTTTCTGTCTCTTATGAAAAATGTTTTATTTACTTTCGTATTTTGTATGTGTAGACTTAGGGTGTATGCAATTGGGAGTATGGGTAATGTGAATATGCAAAACCATTTACTTTGTAATCTGTCCCTGGTCTTTTTGACGAAAGAAATATAGGGTGAATGCGGGAGAGATGCCACACATTTTGAAAACACTTGATAATTCTTAAAGTTTGCATTTAATTAATTTGGAATATTTGGTACACAATAAATGTAAACATTGTTCTTTAAAATTATTTATAAATAATTTTAAATTTTGAGGCATAAAGGATTCATAATTAACATTTTTGTAGAGCCTGCAAAGCGGCGTCTCTCCCACACCTATGGGAGAGATGCCGCATCAAAGAAGGAGAGACGCCGCATAGTTCATATTAAAAATTTTGCATTTTACACACATCTCCATACATGATGCATGCCATATGTAACCATTTTTGGCACTTTATACATCTTAACCAGTCAACTCTTTTTTGTTTCTAAAAAGAGATACTAAAAAGAGATTTACAAAAAGAAATACATGCAGCAAAAACTTGCTTCGATTTAAATTATTCAGTTTTCCAACGGCAATTGTCTGTTATTATCCGAAAAAAATCCGAAACATCGCTAGTATGTACTCAATAAAAGGCGTTTTTAAAATGCGTAAAATTGTAAAGACGGTACATAAAATATAATTTTATTAAGTTTTCGAGTTTGTTTTTCAAGATGGATATGAAATATGATTTATCAATAGAAAATGGAGAAAAATATATCATTTAACTGTACCAAAATGAAAGTTCGGGGTTGTAACTCGAACACTGTTAATCGTAGAAAAATCCAAGATGGTATCTAAATTTAATGTAAAAAGTACCTTAAGTTACCGGTGAAAAGTTATCATATACATATTTATACATATAATAAAATTGTAACGAGACCATTTCTGTGCATGGAATTTTTTTTGAAAATTGCACTGGTACTGTAAATAGTTATCGATGTAGATTCCAAAATAGCGAATTTTAGAATTTTTGTCTGTCTGTCTGTCTGTCTGTCTGTTCACGCATCACGCAAAAACTATTGGACGGATTTTAATGAAATTTGGTGTCATGATAACTTATTACTTGGGTCAACATCTAAAATAGTTTTTACTCCGGGAAAATTTCTCATTCTCACGGGAAAATGGAAAAACCATTTTGAGCATGTGCACACATTAGGCAAAAACTATTGGACCGATTTTAATAAAATTTGGTGTGGTGATAACTTATTAGCTAGGGCAACATTTAAGATACTTCCGGGAAAATGCCTCCTTCCAACGGGAAAATGTACGTATTACGCAAAAACTACTGGACGGATTTTGATGAAATTTGGTGTGGTGATAACCTATTACTTGGGTCAACATTTTAGATACTTTTTACTCCGGGAAAAATCCTCATTCCCACGGGAAAATAGAAAAACCATTTTGAGCATGTGCATGCATTATCCAAAAATTATTATTCTTTGCAAGTTCTGTATATTTATTACACTTACATACTTCTCATTGAGTTTATAACAATCCTTTGCGCGAACGACGTCGCGGGTACGGCTAGTTGGGAAATAAATTTTTAATTTTAAATTTTTGGAATCCTACGCTAAATGTTACTAGGAATACGCTGTATATTCATATAATATTTAACCACAATTTGGCACATGCTTATGTATGCATTTTTTCATTTATCACATAAGTCTCAATAAATTGAGCGAGCGGTGGCTAATGCAAAAACGTGTTTGACACTCTCATCAATCATTCTATAAATTTTGAGCATTTTTAGTTTAGATTCGGTTTTATTTTGTTTTTATTTTTCGTTTTATTGCGTGGAAAAACTAATTTGTAAATATGTCGCAGTGAGTGAGTGACATATTTAAATTTTGTAAAATTTAGGTGATGTCAACAATAGGCATGGTGACAGTAATCAAGAATTATTGAAATTATATATTTATCTAATGAAATAGGGTTCATAAATAATAAAAAAACGTATTAATTTTTATTTCTTATTTTATTATTAATTTTTTTTTAGTAAAATAAAACGACAAATTACAACTGTCCGCCATGTTAGATTGAACACAAATCATAATAAACTACGTCGCGTCTATGTAAACAATATCTTGTTGAACTCAATTTTGTGTACAAGCTCTGCACTTTTTATTGCATTTATTAAGAAATGTTAGCAATGGAATAGGGATTTACTAAGGCAAATAGTTTTAATTTAACAAAAATTGATTTGCTAATGCTGGCAGAGTTTCTTGCATCAAATAAAGACTTTTGCTCAGCAGAATTTAGAAATGTCAAAACTTCAACGTAAGTATATCAATATTCTTTAAAAAAAAATGACTTATAAGTTCAAAATCCGTAAAATATGCTTTTTGTTTGCTCTTATTTGTACTTCATGACACGTACAAATATTACAGGCTACATTATTTATTAATAAAGTACCCATTAAGATAAATAATTGTGAATAATCAAAAGATGAAACATAACTTTAAAAAGCATCAAATTTATTATTGAATTTAGACATCAAACAAAATTATTATGCATAGAATATTTTAGAATGTACCAAATGAAATAAAAACTTACGTCAAAGTGATCTTCACAAAAATCAATTGGAGAATTTAGACAAATAGCTTTTGGATCTCGCCGTGCAAGATTAAGCCACTTAGTGCGCATTTTTTTTATGTGGAACGTAAACAAATAACTTGCTAGAATTTTTTATTGATGTATTTCCACACTGAGGGACTGCACACCACTTATAAACTTATTTGTAACAAAAATCAACTAAATTCTTCTAACTCAAACTCAACACAATATACAGTTACGTTATATTTGTGTATCCAAGTAATTGATTACATAGCCGTGACGTCACACCACACGCCATGACATATTCGAGCGTTTTGACATGCATTTCGAAATTAATAATTAAAATTACAATTTTATACTAATAAATCGATTTCTTTTTTAGAAATAAGATTTTTTTTTGTTTAAGTAGATATTTCTGAATCTCGTAGAAGAGTTTTTAAAAATTCGTCATCATGCCTAATTTTTGGTTACGAAAAAAATTAAATCACATTATTTTATCACTGAAAATCTGGAATAATATAATTTTCAATTCTTCATAGGAATGTATTTTTTACTACTGCACGCATTTTTGAGTCGCTTGTGAAATTGTTGCTGCTATGTTGAAAATGAAAAATTTAATAATAACGTGAAAAGTATCTACAAAAACGAAAAAATACCCCTGTCGCAGCATCTGCATAACATAGCGAATTTCCAAATCTTGGGCACTGGCGGATCTCATCTAAGACCTGTACCTATTTAAAATAGTTTAGCTTTCTAAGAGTAAAAGAATTTTTAAAATCGGTTGGGTAATTAGTTTTGGTATTTTTGGGGACCCAAGAACCCGAACGAATTTTGTGCAGCATAGTTGTATCCATCTAAAATAATTTAGTTCTCTAGCAGTGAGAAATTTTTTAGCATCTTTTCGATAGCTTATTACTGGCGTTTTCGGATCTGCAAGATCCCGGTGGACCTCATTAAAAAATCAGCTCGACCGTATATTCTAGGCGGACTTTATGTAAAATATATATATATATATATATATATATATATATATATATATATATATATGTATATATATATATATATACACATATATATATATATATATATATATATATATATATATATATATATATTCAAAACCCGTTGTGTAGCATTCTACGCCGCATTTGCATCCGCAGGACAGTTGTGGATCTCAGATAACACAACCTGTACCTATCTAAAATAGTTTACCTCCGTAAAAGTAAAAAGGTTTCAAAATCGGTCAGTTATTTTATTTTTGACACTTTTAGGTCCTACTGACACTTCAGACCTTACATAACGTAATCTATATGTATCTAAAATAGCTTAGCTCCCCAACAGTGAAAAAATTTTCAAAATCGGTCGGCTAGTTTATTTTTGACGCTTTTGGATCCGATGGACCCTGGCAGACTTTACATAACGTAATCTATATTTATCTAAAATAGTTTAGCTCTGTAACAGTGAAAAAATTTTCAAAATCGGTCGGTTAGTTTATTTTTACCACTTTTGGGCCCCATGGACCCTGGCGGACCCTAAATAACGTAATGTATGTCTATCTAAAATAGTTAGTTCCCCAACTGTGAAAAAATTTTCAAAATCGGTCGGTTAGTTTATTTTTGACACTTTTGGATCCCATGGACCCTGGCAGACCTTACATAACGTAATCTATATTTATCTAAAATAGTTTAGCTCTGTAACAGTGAAAAAATTTTCAAAATCGGTCAGTTAGTTTATTTTTGACACTTCTGGATCCTATGGACCCTGGCAGACCTTACATAACGTAATCTATACTTATCTAAAATAGTTTAGCTCTGTAACAGTGAAAAAATTTTCAAAATCGGTCAGTTAGTTTATTTTTGACACTTTTGGGTTCTATGGACCTTGGTGGACCTTACATAACGTAATTTATATTTATCTAAAATAGTTTAGCTCTGTAACAGTGAAAAAATTTTCAAAATCGGTCAGTTAGTTTATTTTTGACACTTCTGGATCCTATGGACCCTGGCAGACCTTACATAACGGAATCTATATTTATCTAAAACAGTTTAGCTCTGTAACAGCGAAAAAATTTTCAAAATCGATCAGGCAGTTTATTTTTGACACTTTTTCGGGTCCTATGGACCCAGGCGGACCTTACATAACGTAATCGATATTTATCTAAAATAGTTTAGCTCTGTAACAGTGAAAAAATCGGTCAGTTAGTTTATTTTTGACACTTTTGGGTCCTGTGGACCCTGACGGACCTTACATAATGTATTCTAAATCTATCTAAAATAGTTTAGCTCTGTAACAGCGAAGAAATTTTTAAAATTGGTCGTTTAGTTTATTTTTTACAATTATGGGATCAGTAAATCCTGGCGAAACTCATACAAGTCTAGTACTCTAACAGTAAGAAAAGGGTTCTAAGGATCTCATATAACTTATGGCAGTCCGTAAGCTTCTTGCGGACATCATTTAATTAATTAATTCAAATACTTTAACTTACTAACTGTGAAAAATTTTTTAAAATCGATTGGTTAATTAATTTCTGGCCTTTTTAGGTCCCGAAAATCTTGACCTCACATAAAATACCTTAAATCCATTTGAAATGGTTTAATTTTTTAACATTATTAATTATTAGTGGAAAAATTTTCAAAATCGATTCAAAATATTTTTCCGTACATACATATGTACATTGTACAGATTTTGTTTTGTTTTATATTTAATAATATTTATATCATAACATAATCTTCAATTTCTTGTTTACTTAAAAATTCAATAAAAAAAAAAAAAAATTCTTCATTACATTAGCTTAGAAAATCTGTTTAATTTACATTTTTTAACATGGAATAGAACCATGCTAATTATAATGCAATAAATGAGAAACAAAACTCTATACATGTATGTGTGTTATATCTCATATATGTGAATAGTTTTCACTTGTTCTCACAAAATTTTTTAATAAAAAAGTGAAATATTTTTATACTTATTAAAAACTGAGATATAAATATAAATTACTTATTAGACTAACAAAGAAAGAATAAAAGTGAAAATTTACATTTTCTCGAAAAATACTTAAAATAGAAAGAAAATTATAAGAATATTTTCTTCATAATTTTTTTTTTCCTTTTCAACGATGTAAAAATCGAACTGCCTTATGATAGGATCGAATGATAAAAAATGGCCAGAAAACCTACTTCTGGGCATCCGACGTGTCTGGCTAACGAACTTAGCCAAGCCAATTCAGAATCCAGTCCGCACACAAAATTTCATAAGCGTTAGACGTTTCGTTCGAGAGTTATCGCGCGGATACATATATATATATATATATATATATATATATATATATATATATAAATTTTAGTGAATATCATTTTCGTATTCTAGGGACCTCAAAACATATTTCTGATATGGTCCCGGGCTTAGGTCGCACCATGACACCTGGCGTAAAAGCTGAATTTCCAGTTTTGGAAATTCGCTAAAAGAAATTATTCGCTAAAAAATACTAATGCAAGAGTTACGTCAGTATTTTACAATATAAAAGTGCTTTTTAACTTGAAGCTTGACGCTTGTCAGTTGTTGAGTGGTAGATACAAGCAGTATTTCATTTGATGTAAAACTAAGTAGGGCGTTTGATACATATGTATTATAGGACGTTCAGTTTGTACGTGATTGTTTTTTATTTTCAACATTTCTGTGCTGTAAATATTTCAAAAAATACATACAATGAAACATAGTATAATGGATTTGAATTTTAAAAAAGTGATAAACAATTTAATTTTTAGGGTGTCAAAGAAACATCTCGGAATGCGTCTGTCAGTCTTTCATAATCCCTACAGTATTTTTAGCAAATTTTGACATATATCATTAAGACTACAGACTGGCGTCATAATAAACGTAAATATAATAATAAGTGCGCGAGCGGGGATGGTGGAGGGTTGATTTGTGTGGTTCCGAAGGGGTAAAAATTGGTATTATTACGATTTTCGGCGAAAGTTGACGTCAAAAAGCTGTATTCTTTATAAAAGTTGTAAACCATGCAAAATTTTACAACTTTTTTAAAGGTTACTTGTTAACATAACCTCAAAATTTCCGAAAAAATGTGCAAAATTAAATTTTTAAATTTTTTATTTTTGCAAAAATAGTTTAATTTTGACAAAAACTGGTGAAAGTATTATACCTTTCTATATGTTTTAAAAAACCACAAATGTTTTTTAAATAAAAAAAAAATAAGTTTCTCTATTAATTTTTTCAGGTTTCAAACACTTCTTTTTGACTTTCGTTTTCCAACTTTTGCTGGAAATTACAATAATATAATTTTTCATCCCTTTCGAACCCTCCAAATTAACCCCTGATTATGCATTTATTTTTTTTAACATTTTCACTAATAAAAGTAGGTAACAATTTTTTTTTTCTAAGTGTGAATTGGTTGGACTAGATATACCTATTAATTGACACTTTTTTTGAACCAAACTGATTCCTCCGCTCCTCATTTTAATCCAAAATATTTTTTTTTCTAATCATTGACTGGTGGTATATTGCGCGTCATTAAGACCTAATACTACATAGTTTCCAGGGAAAACTTCGGCAACAGATACAAAGACGGACACGAAACGTTCCATTTTTTCTTTTAAGGTACGGAACTTTAAAAAGTAAAACTTTTCTGTGTTAAAATGAATTTCATGTACTTAAAACCGTGGGAAACACAACCTGAAGACGTACATAGCAATATAGTAATATAAATGTTGAAATGAGTTTTCCGGAACAATGTGATAATTTTATGCAATATTTTTACTACCGTATTAGCTACATAATATGTATCAGAGCCATCTACCTACCATATTACGAAGTATAAGTATTCAAGTTTTAGTTTAGTCTTCTATATCGTCTTACGTATTATGTCAGGGAAACTTTTCTGATTTTTATTTTTTTGCTAACATGAAATTTATGAAATATAAGTTTGGCAAGTTTAAGCATCTTTAATATTTGATAGAAAACGTATCAAACTTTAACCTTGTTATGTATTCAGTCGCGGAACAAATGTGTTGTAAATTTTTAATAATTTTTTCTTGAATATATAGAAAGATAAAAGTTTGTAGTTAAATACAATAAAAAGTTTTTCGATTTGATATACCTAACAAATAATAGACGTTTTAATAGCGTAAAACAAGGAAATAACGTGTAAATAAATAAATGATAGAAATTTTGCTTTTTTATATGAACATTCGGAGAGGTGTGGTGTCACACGAATGTCATGTATCTTGAGATTCAACAGTATCTTGAGAGTTAACAGTTACAGTTAGTTATATATTGACAATAAAATTAATTAATTTGTTAATAATAATATAATAATCAATCTATTGTATTTTTAAATTTGTATTTTGATTGTATCACATTCCTATTTCCTATATTTTCAAATAGTATATTTATACGTTATTAAATCAACGTTGCAACCTTGAATCAATAACTCGTAATAAAAACCAATTGTCTCAGATATTTAAGACGTTTAAGATAATTAAGATCGTCTGATGTTTTATTCAAATCAAGTTTTCTCACCAACTATCATTTCTGAGATACGTGAGATTTGTGTGACACGGCAGAGAGGGTAATCAGCTTTTCTACGACCTATTAGGGAGTCCACATTACTTTTCCCCCACTTCCCCCATTTTTACATCGGAATGGAATGCTATTGTTAAATGTGTTTTAAATGCATTATTTTTATTCTAAATACAAGTAGGCGAAGGGTAATTTTAAAAATTTAAAAAAAAGTGAACTTACTTTTATAACAAATGAAATACATACATATTAAGTAATTTAAAAATGTTATTAAAGTCACTGTTTATTTATAAATTAGGCATTTTGGATTTTTATTATTTATAAAATAGAAATTTTGGATTTTTTTGGAAAGAAAAAATATCTTTATAAAGGCCTTCCAGTTTACTATTGAAGGTCCTTTTTTAATATTTAAAAATAAAACACAAAGGTAATTGGCGGATAAGCATGGATATGAATGCCCTCGTACGAATTGTGTTGGCTTTTTCCCTGCTAACTGCTATCGGCACAAAATTGAAATTTACTGAGATTCAGTCCTTAAAAATTTAAAACCTTTTTTTAAAGCCCCGATCAACCGGACACTCATCATCAGTTTTGAAACCACCAAAATGACAAATCGCTTGTGGACTTTCAATTACATTTCGCTTGTAGACACTCAATACCGAAGTTGAAAGGAAAAATTCGACTTCCGTGATGGGGCTCCGCTGCTCACGGCGTTTTTTTTATACATTCATAAAAATTTTTTTATTTAGTCTGCTACTTTTTACTTTCGAGAAGTGACATGCCAGAAGACTGAGAATTTTACATTTTAAATGTTATTTTTTTTTTTTAGCGAATTTCGAAAACTCGAAATTCAGCTATTACAGTAGGTGTCATGACGCAATCTGCGTCCGGGACTATGGCAGAAATCTGTTTTGAGGTCCCTAGAATACGAAAATGATATTCACTAAAATTTATATATATTTATGTGTTGCCACGATAACTCTCGAACGAAACGTCTAACGCTTATGAAATTTTGTGTGCGGACTGGATTCTGAATTGGCTTGGTTAAGTTCGTTAGCCAGACACGTCGGATGCCCAGAAGTAGGTTTTCTGGCCATTTTTTATCATTCGATCCTATCATAAGGCAGTTCAATTTTTACATCGTTGAAAAGGAAAAAAAAAAATTATGAAGAAAATATTCTTATAGGGTAAAAGCCCCCTTTGTGGAACGGTATCTAATACCGGAACAGTTTTGACATTTACATATTTATTTCTTTAATTAAGTAAGGAAACTTTAAATGCGAGGTGAATTTAAATTGAAAAACAATCATTCTATTAATAATAATTTTTGTTATCAGACGTTTCTTTCAGAAATAACTTCATTAATATGTAAATGTTCATAATTAGATACCGTTCCACAAAGGGGGCTTTTACCCTAATTTTCTTTCTATTTTAAGTATTTTTCGAGAAAATGTAAATTTTCACTTTTATTCTTTCTTTGTTAGGCTAATAAGTAATTTATATTTATATCTCAGTTCTTTATAAAGTATAAAAATATTTCACTTTTTTATTAAAGAATTTTGTGAGAACAAGTGAAAACTATTCACATATATGTGATATAACACACATACATGTATAGAGTTTTGTTTCTCATTTATTGCATTATAATTAGCATGGTTCTATCCCATGTTAAAAAATGTAAATTAAACAGATTTTCTAAGCTAATGTAATGAAGAATTTTTTTTTTTTTATTGAATTTTTAAGTAAACAAGAAATTAAAGATTATGATATAAATATTATTAAATATGAAACAAAACAAAATATGTACAATGTACATATGTATGTACGGAAAAATATTTTGAATCGATTTTGAAAATTTTTCCACTAATAATTAATAATGTTAAAAAATTAAACCATTTCAAATGGATTTAAGGTATTTTATGTGAGGTCAAGGTTTTCGGGACCTAAAAAGGCCAGAAATTAATTAACCAATCGATTTTAAAAATTTTTTCACAGTTAGTAAGTTAAAGTATTTGAATTAATTAATTAAATGATGTCCGCAAGAAGCTTACGGACTGCCATAAGTTATATGAGATCCTTAGAACCCTTTTCTTACTGTTAGAGTACTAGACTTGTATGAGTTTCGCCAGGATTTACTGATCCCATAATTGTAAAAAATAAACTAAACGACCAATTTTAAAAATTTCTTCACTGTTACAGAGCTAAACTATTTTAGATAGATTTAGAATACATTATGTAAGGTCCGCCAGGGTCCACAGGACCCAAAAGTGTCAAAAATAAACTAACTGACCGATTTTGAAAATTTTTTCACTGTTACAGAGCTAAACTATTTTAGATAAATATCGATTACGTTATGTAAGGTCCGCCTCGGTCCATAGGACCCAAAAGTGTCAAAAATAAACTGCCTGATCGATTTTGAAAATTTTTTCACTGTTACAGAGCTAAACTGTTTTAGATAAATATAGATTCCGTTATGTAAGGTCTGCCAGAGTCCATAGGATCCAGAAGTGTCAAAAATAAACTAACTGACCGATTTTGAAAATTTTTTCACTGTTACAGAGCTAAACTATTTTAGATAAATATAAATTACGTTATGTAAGGTCCACCAAGGTCCATAGAACCCAAAAGTGTCAAAAATAAACTAACTGACCGATTTTGAAAATTTTTTCACTGTTACAGAGCTAAACTATTTTAGATAAATATAGATTACGTTATGTAAGGTCTGCCAGGGTCCATGGGTCCAAAAGTGTCAAAAATAAACTAACCGACCGATTTTGAAAATTTTTTCACTGTTGGGGAACTAACTATTTTAGATAGACATACATTACGTTATTTAGGGTCCGCCAGGGTCCATGGGACCCAAAAGTGGTAAAAATAAACTAACCGACCGATTTTGAAAATTTTTTCACTCTTACAGAGCTAAACTATTTTAGATAAATATAGATTACGTTATGTAAAGTCTGCCAGGGTCCATCGGATCCAAAAGCGTCAAAAATAAACTAGCCGACCGATTTTGAAAATTTTTTCACTGTTGGGGAGCTAAGCTATTTTAGATACATATAGATTACGTTATGTAAGGTCTGAAGTGTCAGTAGGACCTAAAAGTGTCAAAAATAAAATAACTGACCGATTTTGAAACCTTTTTACTATTACCAAGGTAAACTATTTTAGATAGGTACAGGTTGTGTTATCTGAGATCCACAACTGTCCTGCGGATGCAAATGCGGCGTAGAATGCTACACAACGGGTTTTGAATATATATATATATATATATATATATATATATATATATATATATATATATATATATATATATTAAATAAAGTCCGCCTAGAATATACGGTCGAGCTGATTTTTTAATGAGGTCCACCGGGATCTTGCAGATCCGAAAACGCCAGTAATAAGCTATCGAACCGATGCTAAAAAATTTCTCACTGCTAGAGAACTAAATTATTTTAGATGGATACAACTATGCTGCACAAAATTCGTTCGGGTTCTTGGGTCCCCAAAAATACCAAAACTAATTACCCAACCGATTTTAAAAATTCTTTTTCTCTTAGAAAGCTAAACTATTTTAAATAGGTACAGGTCTTAGATGAGATCCGCCAGTGCCCAAGATTTGGAAATTCGCTATGTTATGCAGATGCTGCGACAGGGGTATATAAAGAATATATTTCGAAACCAGGTTATTTTACGAGGCATGCCAGGCGCAGTATTGGTTGACAGTATCTAATCTAGAAAAAATGTATTTTATCAAAATATGTATTAATATACAAAATAAGTTGAGCCTTCCAAAATTCCCTCGTTTGTATAACTATACCCATATATCTATTCAATTTTTATCAATGAGAATTTTCTACTCTTTTCTGTGTCATTCTAACTATAGTTACCATTCACGTAGGTAAGTATATAGGTATGTATATGCAAATAATGTAACCTCATTAAATATTATGGGGACTCACTGACTGTTTGTTGTGTGATAGTGTCACCATGTAAGTTGATAACAATGGCTGACATGTTAACTTTGATTATGGTTGAGTTTTATTCTCTCTATGAGTGTATAGTTACCTATATGCTAGTCATCGTTTGTTATTTTACACATTGTATAAAGTTTACGTTACTTTACAGGTAAATGATGGGTTGCTTGCGGGATATACTTAATATTATATTATGCATATTATGTATGTAGCTATTGAAAGTAGGTATTAATATGTCTGTGAAACTTGAAACTGTCAGATTTTTATTCAATTTATTTGAAAAGTTTTTTTTGATTATATTGCAGATAAAATGAACTAAGAAGTTTATTAGTTAGCGGGAAAATAAGTGTGCCTGGTTAATTCTTTGTAAATATTCTGTCTGGGACTTATGGAAGGGGTATTCTAATTTGAGAACAACATGCGGAACAATTGCGTGCGGAAAATATACTTTCCGCACGCAAATCTATACATATAATAAAATTGTAACGAGACCATTTCTGTACATGGAATATTTTTGGAAAATTGTACTGGTACTGTAAATAGTTATCGATGTAGATACCAAAACAGCAATTTTTAGAATTTTTGTCTGTCTGTCTGTCTGTTCACGCATCACGCAAAAACTATTGGACGGATTCTAATGAAATTTGGTGTGATGATAACTTAATACCTGGATCAACATCTAAAGTACTTTTTACTCCGGGAAAATTTCTCATTCCCAATGGAAAATGGAAAAACCATTTTGAGCATGTGCACACATTAGGCAAAAACTATTGGAAATAAAATTTGGTGTAGTGATAACTTATTACCTAGGGCAACATTTAAGATACTTTTTACTCCGGCAAAATGTCTCATTCCCACGGGAAAATAGAAAAAACCTTTTTGTGCTTGTGGATGCATTACGCACAAACTATTGGACGGATTTTGATGAAATTTGGTGTGGTGATAGCTTATTACTTGCGTCAAGATTTAAGATACTTTTTACTCCAGGAAAATGTTTCATTCCCAGGGGAAAATTGAAAACCCATTATGAGCATGTGCACATATTACGCAAAAACTATTTGATGAAATTTGGTGTGGTGATAACTTATAACTTGTGTCAATATTTAAGATACTTTTTACTCCGGGAAAATTCCTCATTCCCACGGAAAAATAGAAAAACCATTTTGAGCATGTGCATGCATTATACAAAAATTATTATTCTTTGCAAGTTCTGTATAATTATTATACTTAATACATATATACTTCTCATTGAGTTTATAACAATGCTTTGCGCGAACGACGTCGCTGGTACGGCTAGTTGACAATAAAACACGCAAAATTTAATCCAAACACGTAAAGCCACCTCTTGATTGTTCATTTAATAAATATTTTATCATTATTTCTATAGAAACCACCAACAAAGTAATTTATACAATATTTAATTCAGAAAAAAATGACAAACACTCAAAAATATTATTTTTAAAAGTAATAAAAAATAGTAATGATAATAGAAAAAAAGTATGTGGAATTCGTAATAAAAAATAATAGTATACCTATGTGCAACTTGTGCGGGATTGTCGATTGCCCACTCGAGCGAATGAGCGCACTCACTACGATGGTGCGCTCAACTTCGCTTTCGTGGTTAATCGACCATTTCCCGCCCTTATTGTCAAAGAAAGTATAATATTATGGGGTAGCCATTTTTCGGGGGAGGAGACGTGTATCCCGATTTGGTTTTGTTAAAATCCGAATACCTTACCTACAAAAGTGATAATATTAGGTATTTATTGGTAGGTATTTTTAAACGCAACCGATGAAAAATCTGACATTTGAGTCGATGAGTTTCAAAACCATCTAATTAAGACGATTAAAAATGTTCAGGAAACACAAAAAACTGTTTTCTCACTTATAATAATGATTTTGATGTGGTTTTTACCATTAAATTTTTAGGAAAAATCATGTAGTTCTTATAAAGAAATAGTAATAACGATATCACTCTTCAATAACTAATAAATAACGACTAAAAATTATAATTAGCTACTTTTGCAGCAGTTTGCTTTAATTAAATGGTTTTGAAACGGTTGGCTTTGTAATTAGCTACTTTTGTAGCAGTAACACTAACAATTAGACACTTTTGCAGCAGTAACACTAACAATTACGCACTTTTAAAACAGTTTATTATTATTTCAATATGTTTAAAATAAAATAACATTCGTACAAATTTCTCTAGTTACATCGTACAACGTCGTTTTTATTATAACTTATGAAAACTGAGATATTTTCTTATAATTTAGTAGAATATTCTCCCATAAACCTAGGCTCTTTACTGTAATTTAACAGTAAAATTCAAATCAGAACCACGATGTTTCACACAATTTTATTCTAAATATTTTCTTAGAGAGAGTAATAAAATTATCACATATAATTATTTGATACTCTGCAGGCTCTGCAGTGCTAAATATTGACTACCTAACTAGCTACATTTATTCCAGGTTTTTCTAATGACGCCATTTTTATATAAGTAATTAGATAGTTTTCCAACTAGTTTATGTTGCTTGCAACTCCATGTTTTTTCAATTGGAAAATATTGCAGTTAGCTACTTTTGAAACAGTTTCGTATTTTTGTCATTAAATTTAAAAGGAAAAAAAGTTGACTTTGCGCACTGTTTAGTTGGTATTTTTTGGTGCAGTTTATCTTCCTGAATAATAAATCGTATATAACTCAATTTTGAAAAAATCGTCAATTAGATGGTTTTGAAACTCAGCGACTCATTTCGTCATACCATATACTATAGTATTCAACATCTTTGAATTTTCAGGTTGATTAAAGATGTTTAACTGTCAAACAAATTTGTGTTTACAGATGTGTAATCCATCGTCATTTCATAGTTATTAATTGCATCCGTAACTTGATTTGTTAATTAAATGAAAGTCGTTTAAAATGAAAATTCTACGAATTCATTATATAATTTCAAATTAATGTTGTTATTATTGTTGAGTTTGTTATATACCTATACCTATCTAACGTTGTTGAAATGCTCGTTCATAATTTGGTGCTAGTATGGCTATTCTAGAAAAAAAGTTCTAATGATTATCTGATGTACAGGATGTTCCATCCATGTAATATCAGAATTTAACAATCGCCAATTATAAAAATGACTTTATTTGACTTTATTTAACACATAAACATATATAAATACTTAGTTATTTCGATCGGTTTCGATATTAGTGAACACAGGTGATTTTAGGATTCTTATTTTGGGTAGGCCCGAATTTATATTGGTATATGTTTTATAATAGAGGGCCCCGAAGGACAAGCAAAAAATGTTCGCCGTTTTTCTCCAAAAAATATAAGTATTCCAAAAAATAAGTAAAAAAAATCATTAATTTTTCTTATTTATGTATTTTTTTTTTTCATTTTTTAAAATTTTTGAATATCGCCACTGTTGGTGAACATTGGGCTTGGGACGAATCGTTGTAACGATTTTAAATAGAGTTTGTTCACTTAAAACGACGGGCTTTGTTTCTAAATGCATTTTTACTTTGTGTTCTTATACTACACGGAGAGAAAATTCATATAACAATTACTGTGCTCAGCACTACAATCGACGTGTAAAAGGCGAACATATTCAATTTTAAACGGTAAAAATATAAAAATTATAATTAATCATAGAAAATTTAAAGGATAGAATATTGTTTCCGTAATATTAGCTCCGTAAAATTTGTAAAACAGCACAGTAAAAAGTTCCATTGCCGACAAAAAAATATTTTTTAATTGTTTTTCTTACAAAAATTACCATGCTGTCTTATAATATTTGAAATGCTATCTGCTAATAGTAGAAAGAAAAAAAGAGAAAGAAGGTTGTGTGTGTTGTGAACGCTGTTGAAATGTACCTCACTCATAGCAAGTCACATAGCCAACCATAGGTGTGGACGACCAACTTGATCGGACGGGTCGGACCAAGCACCTTGATTCATTAGACTGTCTTACAAGCAGCAAGCAGTATTCATTACACTGTCTTAGAGGACGGGGATGTCACCGTTTAATTCATCATTTTGTTATTTCACTATCTTTAGTATTAGAATATATTGCTGGCAATCATTTTTGTATGCATCATAAAGAATCGAAAGTCGGAAAAGATCGGGCATCTTCGAAGTTTTTACAGGTACAGCCCAAGCAACATAAGTTAGCGGATCAGATGCGCAAATGAAAGAGTACGACAACAAGAATTAAACTATAACATATATGCATAAGAGTGTGATAAAAGTTGTGTTAGCACATTAAATTTTACCATGCTAGCACATATTTTTTATTTTGGTCTTCGATCGCGCACGCATTATCAGAGAGCATGGTAATTTTTCTGAAATTTTATCTACAAAAATTATATCATTTTTCTCTCCGTGTAGTATTTACAATTTGGCATAAAATTTTAGAAACTCCAGCACTATAGAATTTAGCGAGTTAGTATCCTGATTCTGGTTCATCTTGTCATGATAGAGGTATTATTTATTTTTCATATTAAAAACCTCAGCCTGTTCGATAGAAATAAATATAATAATATAAACATTACCGTATCAATGTCAATAGTTGGTATTGATCGGATACCTAATGCTTATATGTATATTGATAAACGAGAAAATTGATACGATAAATCTTTTGAGTTTATCTTTGTGTAGTTGAAGCTCCTTCCTCATTTGTCTACATTACATTGTATTTCTATCAACCCTTTGGGCGCTAGGGCCCTTTTACATTACCGTTCCGAGACACTAACTCCACTTGAAAGTTATTTAAGCTTCACTTGCCTCGTAATGCTGGCATCACCGGTGACCCCACGTCATGTCGCTACGAACAAACCTATTGTTAGTGTCGGTCACCGGACATAGGCGTTCAAAGAGTTAAACCAAAACAAATGGCTATCATCAACCATTACGTAACCATTTGCCTTTTTTCCGTTTCCTAATTACAATATAATTATTTTACTATGTACATTTATTTTGTTTCAGTTTTTTGCTACCAAAACTTTTTTCTATTTACAATTATAATCGGCATGGATTATAACTTCTCCATTTAGTAAGTTCGAAAATTTATTCTGCTTTATAGTGGTATATTGTGGTAATCAAAGTTTATAGGCATGGGTTAAAGTTTATTTAGAAACATATGTTGTTGTTTTATTATTATAAATAATTCATCTTTTTCGTAGATTCTTAAATTCGCCGGAGGTCGATGTAAGTATTTGATATGTATCTAACATAATTAGGGTTTGAGTACATTAGGGGGCACATTATTGAATTCGCTGGAGGCTAACATAGTCCAGCTTTACAAATATGTTAATCAAATTAAAAAAGAAAAATTCCAAATGGAATACTTGAATTTTTTTTGTTTGAAACTTATTGATCGGGGTAGTTCAGTTAAACTGAAACTTGAGCATACAATTTATTTTGGCACATTGTGATTGAAAAATTATCAAATTGGATCAGCTGCAAATCGAACGTAGGACCCAGGGCCGTGAAGAGAAATAACGGGCCCCGGGAATAAACCGCGTATTTTTTAAAATTTTCTTTCAAAAAAGTAAGTGATGAGCAAAAAAAATTCTTAACTTTTTTTACGGACTCTCTACCGACAGATACGGGCGCCCTCCTCAAGCCCGGGCCCCGGGGCTGCAACCCCGGCCACCCCACCCTCTCGTCGGGCCTGGAAGGACCTCTTGATAATCAGTCAAGTGCCTTACCCTCTACTAGACCACCGATCTTCTCTCTGTTCGATAGTGACTCCATTTGGTTTTGGTCGGAAATGTTTTTTGGATAATATTGCTGGATTATTTCGTAATTATTATTGGAGGGAATCAGGAATAATAACTCCCTATTGAATAAATTTGTGAATTAAAAACACTTCAATATCTCAAAAACCATTTGAGGTACTTGTGTACGTAAAATTTGTAAGATTTCATGATACATAATCTTTCTACTGTAAAGTTGATATTTTTTTAGACATTCACAAAAAATACCTGAAAAGACCGTTTTTTGGCAACTCTGAATAGGCGACAGGTCCTTGTGGGACCGGACTGGATGTTAGCATATGTTTCAGATATACACGAAGGGTCTTTATACCTACAGAAGGCATTTGACTGTGTTAAAAAAACTGGTCAAAACAATTTTTAATGAAAATTTATAATATCAAACAACAATTTATTAATTATTAAAGAAGTAATTTTTTTAACTGTTAATCACGTGATCAGGAACCGGCTATGACGTCACATTCTCTTATACTTTGATTGGTTATCCTATTCTAATCAAAGTTAACTATGGAAATTAACACAAATTTAATTAATTCAAAAAGTTATAAAATAAAACGTAAAAGCCCCTATACCGGAACACTATTTTTAGGTGTGTAACTAATTAAACTGGCTTATAAAAACTGACAAATAAATTAAACACCCATTTTTTTTTCTTAATAAGCATGAAACAAAGTTTTTTTAATCCAATGTATATAGTATGTTTATAAAAAACTACAACCCAAAAATTTTTATTTATTAATGTTTTTCTTTTACAAAATCTATATCCAAACAAAGAAATATTAATGACACTAGGAGTTGGGAACCGATATACAAACAGACGTGTAATATGAGTAATATGACACATAGAGTGACATCTAGACGTCAATGTAGGAAATATAGAATAGTTTAAGTATCAGACGTAAATAAAGGTCAAAACACTGTATTCAACAAAAATTGTTTAATATATATATATATATATATATATATATATATATATATATATATATATATATATATATATATACGTATATATATATATATATATATATATATATATATATATATATATATATATATATATATATATATATATATATATATATATATGTGTATTTCTTTAATTAAGTAAGGAAACATTAAATGCTAGGTGAATTTAAATTAAAAAATAATCACTCTATTAATAATAATTTTTGTTATCAGAGTTTTCTTTCAGAAATAACTTTATTAATATATAAATGTCAAAACTGTTCCAGTATTGGATCGCGTTCCGGTATAGGGGCTTTTACCCTATAGTTCCTTTTCTATAGGCGATAGAAAACTCTTTGAACAAAATGCATGTTGATTCTTCAACAAAATGATATTTATTCAGAGATTCTTTTCCCAATATACCTATATGTTTATGAACTCAATATTTTATTTTTGTTTAAAAAAAAAATTCCGAGAACTACTTCATTTTTCTCTTTTTTCTTTTTTCAGATATATCCACGATACTTCCAAATCAACACTATACAAAATGAACATCATTTGTAATCTACCAGAACGTGTACAATTTTAGCTTCAAATCCCAAATCTAAAAAAAAATTTAAAAAATGGAAGAAGAAAACAACTTAACAGTGTATGAGACAACAACGTCATTATTAGACGAACCGTTCAATATGACGTTGGAACAATATCTACTAGAAAATATCGGACCGAAACAGTTACCGTTAAATATTATCGTACCACTGACTATTGTCTATTTAATTGTATTTGTAACGGGCGTTGTTGGTAATTTTGTGGTTTGTGTGGTGATTGTGCGTCACTCCACCATGCACACGGCGACAAATTATTATCTCTTCTCATTGGCCATATCGGATCTTACGTTATTACTATTAGGTAAGTGGAAAAAAAATGAAAAAAATTCTAATATGTAATAATTAATAGGTTTTAAATTCGGCGGGAATGATCATGAGGGTCAGAAGTAGGGTTGCCAACTGTCCCGATTTAATCGCGATGTCCCGATTTTGGGCTTATGTTTCCCGCGCCCCGACAACAGTAGTGGCGGGACGCTAATTGTCCCGATTTTTAGCATCTACAGTTTTTTTACATTTTTAGTCCCGCCAGTCTTGCTATTTTTGTTTCCAAATTATCGCACTTGCATGTCATGACAGCCAAGGAAGTGTAAGTATATTTGCTGTACCTACGGATAAAGTGTACTGTGTCTACTGATTTATAACTTATACAGCTTACAGTGTTGCTAGATTAACTCATTAAAATCCCTCCAACAAATGAGAGAAATTATTTGACGTACATGAAATACGTTAATGTCAACTACGGTTAACTTTATGAAAAATGTTTTTCTCCAAAAATAATACAGTTGATAGGCAAAAAAAAAAATTAAAAATCCAAAAATTAAAAAACGATATTTAATTTAATAAAATAAAATAAAGAAATATTATTGTAATATCATCTTCAAGAAATTGTTTTGTTTAAAGGTTTGTAAGACCATGGTTTAGATATGTAGCTGTTAGTAACAAATAATAAAAAATAAAAAGATACATATTTTTCCTACTAGCTGATTAAAAACATTTTTTTTTTTAACAGTCCCGATTTTGCTTGTCTCGTCCCGATTTTGTTCCCATTAAAACTCGAAATATTCATTAGCAGAGTTGGCAACCCTAGTCAGAAGTTTCCCCCTGAAAGGAAATGTTATGGTATAATTTTAAAATTTTAATGTGGTTCATTGGATGACGTCTACAAGTTTATCGAAAATTTTTCGGTGCTTGAAAAATTGTAACTAAAATGATGAAATTGAAATTAAATCTATAATTTTTAATTTACCAAAACTGAGAGTAAATAGACGGTTTAGAAAAAAAACTTCTATTGAATCAAATATATTTATGACAAAGTAATTTCATCATTTTGATAACAAAAATCAAAAGTTGACACTCAAATTACCCTAATTCAACCAGCCTTATTGATTCAAATTATTCCTATAATGCTCTTGATTAGAGAAAAAAAGGAATTTTGTAATAAATTTTACTAGGCTTGAGACTAAAGGCTAAAGGCTTGAGAAACCGTAAATAGAATGATAGAATGCTGAAACTGGAAGCGAAATGTAGGTTTTTGAAGTCATTTTTTCACTTTTATCAAAATTTAGCATGTAATAATTATTATCATATCGTATAACTAAAATGAAAAATCTTATTATTCTTTAAGGACTATATATTCTACGATATAAAATTGTTTAAGATTAGGCGGTCAGGCTGGGGTGAGGGAATATGTCTTGAAATTCACTTTTAAAGGGTAAGACTTGCAATGTTGGTTGTAAAATTTTATAGACACAAATTATCCTTGTTTTCTTTCACCCCAGTATAATAGTATTTGAACGCTCAAATCGATTTATAAAACTTTATCAAAATTTACCATTAAAATTTTGTTTTGTTTGATTAAGTTCCATGAAAATCATTAGCATTAGATCAGTCAATTCATGTACATATATATTACATAATTATCAGAAGAGCAATCAGTACTTATGTTACTTTTGTCGTTTATGTTGCAACCAATGAGAAGAAAATTGGAAAAATTTATTTCAGTAGGTTTACACATGTAGGTTTACTCTACTGAAACAAGCGGAAGTCATAGAAAGCAATCATCAAACCCAGTGGCGTAGCGTGCCTTGGAGAGGCCCTGTATCAAAATTAGTTGGGGGGCCCAAATGAAGGGTAAAGATTTCTCACAAAAGCAACAAAAATGCTTGCATTAAATTAAAATAAATATTTATTGATTATAAGTTATCGCTTCCTCCTAGAAATTGAGCTAGCCAAACAATTCAAATTAAATATACACTTTTCTTGCCTTTTTTCGGCAAATTGATGTATTAAATCATCTATAGCTGAAGACGGTTTCAGTTTTTTTTTTTTTTTTTTTTTTTTAATTTCTGCCTCTATAGACAATAGTTACAAGTCTGATAGCCGTTCCCGTCCCATCGAAGTCCTTAGGTAATTTTTTATCAGTTTTAATTTTGAAAAACTTCTTTTAGCTGTTGCGGTTGTAACTGGAAGTGTCAAGAATAGAAAGCATGCTGTTATTACCTCCGGAAAACTGGATGCAAGGCTACTGAATTTTATCAGCAATAATTTCGTGAGCTCCTTAATAGAATGAATTTTTTGAATTTCAGATTTTAAGCATGTTTTCAGAGCAATTAATTGTTCATAAAGATTCACTGAGATGTCTTTACTGTATTTAGCCGACAGTTTTCCGGAAGCGTTTTTTATCACTTCGTTTGAAGAAGATAGGAGTTTTTCCGATTGTAATACTTCGAACATATTACTCAGGTCACAAAGGCTCTGAAATCTGTTTAGTTTGAGAAATGAATATATATCTAAACAGCAATAGTATACGTTGACTTTGAAATATGATTCTGGGTCTGAAATTCTCTCGTTTGACAGTTTTTTTGTATGTTTTTTTCCCGGGAAACACGAGATTAAGTGACATTGTGGATAACATTTTACTAATTTTTGTTTACGCACGTTAGGGTAGGGATACGGTGGCGACAGCTATGCCCCTGATCAAACCCTAAAAATGTTGGTTTTTAGGTGACTCCGTTACCAAAGAATTATTCAATATACAGAGTTTTTATAAATTAAATTAGTAATTTTTGTTGAATTTTAACCGCGTCAGGGTATTCCTTTTGTCTTTGATGTGTCAATTAAAACGTTCGAGAATTATCAAAACGTCGATACTTATATTAAACTGAAATCAAAATAATAAGTTTTTGAAGGTAAAATCTAAATACATGATTCAGATGGAGATATAATAAATAGAGTCGGTATGTCACAGTGGGAGATGTAGTCCTTAGATAATAACTATATTTTACAATCTCAATAGAGTTGTCATTTCAATTTGTCTAAAAACTTATCCTACAGCATCGTGGGATTTAATAAATGTCCCTATCCACATGATATTATAATTACAGTCTTAATATTTACTATTTATTGATAGACTATCAATATGAATAGACAGGTATAAAGTGTGTATATCGGTATGGACGAAAACTGTTTGAAGGATTTCAACTGATAACAAAGGAAATAATTATTGCAAAAGGATAATAGTAAATCGATACAAATAATAAAACTGTAACGAGACCATTTCTGTACATGGAATATTTTTTGAAAATTGTACTGGTACAGTAAATAGTTATCGATGTCGATATCAAAACTGTGATTTTTAAAATTTGTCTGTCTGACTGTCTGTCTGTCTGTTTACGTGTCACGCAAAAACTATTGGAGGGATTTTAATGAGTCAGATTAAAGATAAAACAGGCTCAATATAGCTAACGTAATTTTGTCTTAATTTTGGCTGACTTTACGGTAAATATAATAATCAATTCATTATTTTCTAACTTTGAATAAAATTTTAAATAACATTTTATCAACTCATTAGTAAACTGCATGATTAAAATAATATTTTATTATAAATAAACTTCACCAAGTTTGCACAAAAGATTTTGTATATTATATAATGCATTTATACAACTTGAATTCATTATTTAAAGATGCTTTTAACAAAACTTTGTGCTCGTTAGAGCTAGAACCAGAATACTAGAAAGGAGTTCGTTATAAATATTTGTGTTTCATTTCTAATAATAAATATGTACATAGATTTTCTACAAATTTTCTCAACATGCTGGTAGGTGCGTACTTGTTTTTCGAGTTCCGAAGACAAAATTTTCGCCATGGCCGTTCGTCCGTCTTTCACACTCTCAGAGTTTCTATAACTTTAGAAATTTTAGGTTCCTATAATTAAATTTTAGTGTACAGTTTTCTCTGCAAAATATTAAGCTACATAATGGCGCGCTGAATATTTAAGCTACGGATACCCTTGTGTGAGTGTGTGAAACACGCTATTGACTAATTTTTTTACTTTCGTTTTAATGAAACGTATAAGCTTGGTAAAATGAATAAAAATACCCCTGTCGCAGCATCCTGCATAACATAGCGAATTTCCGTTTATAAAAGTTAGTTTTTCTTGGAAACTAGTTAAGATGGAATAATAGTTTAAAGATCTTTTTTGGTGGGATTTTTTTTCTCTTCTTTCCAATGGTGTAAAAAATTTTCAGAAAAATGTTTAAATAAGGCGAAATTTTGGCTAAAAACTAATTTTTTCACGAAAATTGCCAAAAAACCATGTTTCGGGCATCGGACATGTCTGGTTAACCAACTCGTCCAACGGTTTGGGGCTTCCAATATTTTCACCAAATTTCATAAACGTAAGACGTTTTGTTCGAGAGTTATCGCGCAGAGACACACACACACACACACACACACACATATATATATATATATATATATATATATATATATATATATATATATATATATATAAATATTATTTTCGGTTTCTAGGGACTTCAAAACACATTTCTGCCATAGTCGCGGGCTCAAGTCGCGTCATGACAGTGGCTGTAATAGCTGAATTCCATTCTGGAAATTCGCTAAAAAAATACTAAAACATTCTTTCATGATTTAAACATATGAATCCACTAATGAATGTGCAAATACTTTACGACATGGATAATATACGCAGATATATAAGGATATATAAGCAGAAAATATACATGGATATATAAGCAGAAAATATACTCATCAAAAAAATTAAAGAACCGCTAAAAATGGCTTCTGTTGCTTTTCATTTCAGTCTTATTTCTAAAGATAATTTTTGTCATTTTGATAAAAATGAAATGTCCTTATTCAAATTACCCTAATTCGATCAGTGACTCTGAATCACGTCACTTTTAAGAAGCCCAGTTGGAGAAAAAAAATTTTAATTTGATGACGTCATCAAGTTAACGGAGGGTGGCCGCTGGTGCCATGGATTTCCTCTGAATAGAGATTAATGCGAACTTTACGTGATTTTGAAGCAAACTGGTCTGTCACTAAGAAATAATGATGCCACAACAATTTTGACAGATTAAGGGGAGATTCGCCCAAAAAAAAAAAACATCAAAAATCGACCTTTTTTATTTTATTTTTTTATACAAATAAATATTTTATTAAAAAACTAAATATACAACATTGTTTCTACATGTCTTCAGGTTTACCCCATGTCTACCTCAGTGAACCAAAATCAAAAAATCAATAAATTTTCTGAAAATATATATATACAGTTATAGCACTAACTAGGATCTAAGAAAAGAAATAAAAAACCAGCGGGAAATCACATTTTGAAAATAAATTTTCAAAAATCACTGCTTTTTCTGGACTATAAACAGCCGCCATTTTGAATATATTACGGAACGAAAAGATCCTAGTTCCTGCCAAAATGACGGTATCGAGGAATAATATATACTTTGATTTATGTCGATATCTCAAATACTTTTTGAGATACATGTGAAATCATGTCGAAAATTGTACTTTCGAGAACATAGCATTTAAAGTTATTTTTTTTTAAAATAAAATTTTAGGAGAATATTTCCAACACCTTAAAAAACATAATTATGAAGAAAAAAAATCGATTTCTTTTTTTTTAGCGAATCTTCCCTTAAGATAAAACTATCGATTATGTAAAGAGAAATAGCTTCATTTTTTTTCGGGCATCGTCATCGCCAATGTTGTTAAAATTTCAAACAAATTCGGACTTTGTTTGTAGCAGTGATACTATTAGTAGGCTATGTAAGCATCTGTATAGATATAAATGCAAGTAGTAAATAACAAGTGGTTCTGTACATGTAAAATTTTTAGTTTTATTTTAACCTATTAAATTTTAATAAATGTAAATTTATTAGAAGTTGTTGTTTATTATTTACATTAAAACAATGTTACTTTATTACTATATGTGATACATGGAGTGTGCTTTTTTTGAACTAGCTTACATAATATATTAAACATGTCATTTTAGACTTAGCAAGCAATAAATTGTTTGAGCTTTAATTAAATGTTTTATGTGCATATTATACTTGCAATAAAGAATACTACAATTGAGAGTCAAATATTAACTTCTAAAATGCTTTTTGGTTTAATTAATCGATACCTATAGATCAAAATTTAAACTTTTAAAAGTTACTTTTAAAAGTTAATTATATTTTTGTAAAAAGGAATAGAATATAAAAGTCACAGGGGAGATATTATTCCTAAAAACCCAGAATTAAATTTTCTTTCATACGTGATTGCAATGGACGAGAATAAATATAGCAAACGTTTACAAATACATCTCCATGATTACAACTGTGGCTTAGTAAAATGGCGTCGTAGTCTCGCATTTTAATGTCTATAGGTACTCTCTCCGCATATTTGTTAAATACGTTCTATTTGTATTATTTCCAAGTCAGCTTTCTGACAGAAATTATTTTATGGTAAATCTGTAGGTACATATAATAAAAGTGTAACGAGACCATTTCTGTACATGGAATATTTTTTGAAAATTGTACCGGTACCGTAAATATTTTTTAAATTTTTGTCTGTCTGTCTGTCTGTCTGTTTGTTCACGCATCACGCAAAAACTGTTGGACGGATTTCAATGAAATTTGGTGTGATGATAACTTATTACCTGAGTCAACACCTGAGATACCCTTTACTCCGGAAAAATGTCTCATTCCCACGGGAAAATGGAAAAACCGTTTTGAGCATGTGCACACATTACGCAAAAACCATTAAACGGATTTTGATGAAATTTGGTATGATGATAAGCTGGGTCAACATTTAAGATACCTTTTACTCCGGTAAAATGTCTCATTCCCACCGAAAAATAGAAAAACCACTTTGAGCATGTGCATGGATTACGCAAAAATTATTGTTCTATGCAAGTTCTGTATAATTATTACATTTGTATACTTCTAAATGAGTTTATAACAGAGTGTAGCGCGAACGACGTTGCGGGTACAGCTAGTAGATAATAAATGTTAATGGATACTGCAACCAAATTACTAAGCTGAGTGAGATATACCTATTTTATCTTCTTATCAATTCTGCTTATCAATTATTTGTTCTCCGTATTTCTGTTATTGGCTTCGCACGTCCATTCAGAATCGTGACTCGTTCAATAAGGTTCTATCTACAGGATATATTTATATTACTTCGAATCGGTTACGAAATCGCTATAGAAGTTTTCACTTCGGTCGTGTTGTTTTAAGTACACACAATTTTTTTTTTTTTAATATTCAAAAAGTATTGTGTTTATTAACTATAGCATATCCGATAAACTGTACTAATGAATGCTATAACCTAGTTTTAAAAGTACAATTAGTTCTTTCTGGGCATGACTATAGGGATTCAGATTCTAAGATTATATGCCCCAATAGACTATTAAATAATATTTTTCTTAATATCACAATATGAAAACGTAATAGAAAACAAGTTAGTATTTTATCTATAGGAATTCTTTCTGTGTCTTGTATTTAAATTAATATTTATTGAACCACTTCAAACAGAATACGAGTATATCAGGTTAGTTGACTGGGGGGGGGGGGAAGTGATTTATTAATATATAATCAATCATATAAAACTTCATGTTTGAATGACGCTGAAAAAGTTGGAAAAAAACTACAAGCTTATTTTTAAAAAGAGCTTTTCAATTATTTTCTTGATCAGATTTTAATGATATTTACCCATCTTATACTTCGGTTATTAATAAAAAAAAAAAAACTAATTTAAATTTGATGCATTGTTAAAAATCTTTAAAATAAATTAATTATTTTTTGCCAGTCAAGTTTTTTTTTTTCATTTCGTCTTTTGTTCAATACGTTATTGTAAAAAAAAAAAGTTGTAAAAATTTTGTTTCAACTTTCTTTTTTTTGTTTATTTGTGTTTGTTTATTATATATTCCATTAGGTTCTCGAAGGATAAATATTCGCACCAATTAAGCGTGTACAAACAATTGACTACCTAATTGAAAAAGAAAAAAGTTTAGTTTCAGTTTTTGTCTTAAATATAAACAAATGAATTAATTGAGATTGGAGTTTGTTAATTAATGGTTTATTCTGTCAAAAAGACATTCTAAATTACTAACTATGTTGTGTGTCAAAAACATTTTTTTGCTAGAATTATAATAGTAGTTTATTTAACTAGGCATAAAAAAACACTTTTACTGGTAAGACTGAAAGCAGCCAAGGTAGCAAAAATTACCTTTCTTCCGAATTGACATTATTTTTTCCTCAGCAATATAGACTTTAGATTTGTTGCTACCGTACATTTCTGATTACTTCGTGTATTGGTGCATGAATACTAAAGTGCGCATGTTACATTTCCTTGGTATTTCCCATTCGATTTCCTTGGTATAGTATGACCAAAA
This sequence comes from Brachynemurus nebulosus, assembly GCA_035578155.1. Taxonomy (NCBI): domain Eukaryota; kingdom Metazoa; phylum Arthropoda; class Insecta; order Neuroptera; family Myrmeleontidae; genus Brachynemurus; species Brachynemurus nebulosus. Next base: position 20,248,045 of record JAPWDM010000006.1, read on the forward strand.
ACCACATGTAAATTAAAAATCACAAAGTGGTTTTTGGTCATACTATACCAAGGAAATCGAGTGCTTAAAGTTTCAGTTTAGCTGAACGATAAGTGAACATATCAATACTGCGTGTGTTGAAATGCAAACAAAAGTTTGTCATACGTAGTAATGTCTCACAAGCACTCGATAATATTTGAAATTAAAAAAATATAGGTATACATATAACAAACAAAGACGAAATATATACACCGAACTCTATTCAAGTGTGCTGTAGTCGAATGTGTATCTTCTTTATAACAAATTTGTACAATCTAACGAAAAAGGTTACTGAATACCAAATTCATAATATTCGTTATATAACTGTAACGAAAACAATAGTTCGGTATATAACGATCGTTATAGATTTTTTTACAGAACAGCCCTGCAGACTAGTCTTATAACGGGCATTCTACTGTACTAAATAAGTGTCACTCAATTGTCAATAATTAGCTTTTTCTGATGACAGAAATAAAAATGACGATATTAGAATTAGTATTCGATATATTTGAGTAGAGGTAGGATATTTATAAAGTCGATGGTTAAAGTAAACAAAAGCCTACAATGATTATGATACTGCAATAAAACCTTTCCATTGTCTAAAATGAAATGAATCGTTCCGTTGGTTTGTTTAATTTGCATATTTGATGTTTTTATGAATAGAGAGACATACATTGGTTACAAGTACAAATATTTGATTTTTGAAATAAATATTTACCAACCCTTAGCTGCCTACATCGATTTTTATTTTTAAGTTTTACTTTTCTGCCTACATAGTTAGTGATTAAATATGTATATATTAATACCCCTGTCGTACAGCGAATTTCCGGCCGCAAAAATTACTTTTTCTCGAAAACACGTTTATATAGGATAATGGTTCAAAAATGTATTTTATGCACGGACCAATGAACATAATGTATATTATATTATATAAACTAATTATATAAATATATAATTGACGCAACCATATACGACCAAGTTGAGAAAGAAAGAAAGTTTTATTTTCGCTTTAGGTAGCGGTTACACTGGATACGAATTCATCCGAAAATTCATTCGTACGAACTTATCCGAGTTAATATGAATTAAACAAATGCATACATTTAGATATGCGTGGTTATACTGCTTACGACTCTTTCGTACGAGCTCGTACGACTTTTTGATACGACCAAAATATTTTGATGCGAATTCGTACGAAAAAAATGCAATGGATATAGAAAAAATAATTATTTTTGTTGAACAAAGGCGGTCTTCAATGGATCAAAAGCATAAATATTATCATAATAGAAAGTTAAATAAAAAATTGTGGAATAAGGTGGCAGAGGAAATGTTTAGATAATTTTTTAATTAAATATATTACAATATAATAAAGCCAACCTAACCTAACAAAAACATTTTAAGTATACTTAATGAAAAATTAATTAACTAAATATTGAAGCTGAAATTCAGTAGATTTTAAAATGTAATTGAATGTGACTTGCGACATGTTCAAATAATCTAAAAATTTCTGTTTGTCTTGAAAAATTTCCTCAAAGTAATTCCAGAACTCAGCTTTTTTTGCTCTACATGAATAATAAATAATCGTTTACACAGAAATTGTTTGTTTTCTATAATTAGAAATTTTGAAACGGTGATTCTAATAAATAAGATTTGGTAACTGGATCCATTGTTTGACATCATGCAATATGTACTAACGGTTTTCAATTTAAACACAGTCGTACGAATGAATTTCGTATGAGCTCGTACGAATCAATTTTCGTACGAATTCGTATCCAATGTAACCGCAGCCTTATTTTCAAAATACGTAGGTACGTATGGTTCATTTCAGTTAAATTTAACCATGCTTCGTCACTGAAATTAAATAATTTCCGTTTTCTTGGCTTTATCTCTCTTATTATTGCATTTATGTAAATTTTAAATTTGCAGTTTATTTTTTAGAAAAGAATAGAAGATTGATTTGTTTCGAATATAATAATTATTTAATTTTTTAACGAAAACTCATGATCAACTGTATCTGAAAAGAGGATATATACAAATTATGTCCTGCAATAATTATAGTCGCAGTTGCTCAAAAACTGACATTATATTATATTCCTTGAATCTCACCCATCTCACCCTGTTACCTGCTTCAAGAAAAATTCCTACAAACTGGCTTTACACTTTGTCTAGTAGTATAATATAGTATTGTTCAATGGTCTGTGATCTTATGTGATTTTTTTCGCTTTTTTCTATGAACAAATTTTTATAAAAAGCACACTTAGTGAATTTTATTTTCGACTTCTAGGGATCTTAAAACCAATATCTATCATAGTCCCGGTGGTTTTAAATTTTATTTTATGTAGTACAAAAATTTTTCTCCGATATTTCTTTAATTATCAAATGAAATCTATTTCTCATATACGCGAATATGAGTAATAAATTAATCAACGTGTTTATTGATGCGGAAAATAAAACTATGTTTGCACATAGTTTATTTGCAAAATAAAAATACTACGAAAATACAATATAGTTTTCGTATCCAATTATTATTAAATGAAAAATCAATTAATGGATAACTTCATTAAAAAAATGAAAAAGTCCAATTTATGATATAGTTTTAGCGCAAAGACACCTAAAAATCAACTAAACTTACCCCAAAAGTGGGGTAACAAGTTTCCCTTCCACTGCTTAACAAGTAGAGTTGAACCTTTTTTTATGCGGTGGATAGGGACCGCATAAAAAAAATCGCATAAAAAATATATTAAAAAATAATATAAATAGCTATAAAAAGAGTTCGGTCCAGATTCATCGAAAATACATAACTCAAAACGCTCAAAACCTCACGATTTCCTTAGAAGTTGCTTTTTTAAACAAGATAAAGTATTAATTAACATGTGGAAACATTTTATTTCATTTTTATAATATGAAAGTTCTGAAAAATACATCTTCAAAAAATTAAATGCAAAAATGATTTTAGTTTTTACTATCTCATTTTACAGGATTACTATCCTCCAGTTTTTCAAAGAAATAAAATGTGGGTCTAACTTAGACATGTAATTTTCGTCATAACTGTCATATTGTTTTAATTTTGACATGTATGTGTTCAGAATTTTATTGCGCATCATTTAATGATGTTTGAAGTTATATTCGATGTATATACAAAAAAATACATGCTATATACATATATCCGGTTAGACCCGGACACATCAGTTTATTACACTATGGCCGTGATTCGCACTGGTTGTAACTTCCACTATCCATACGGTATATTCCCGTCAGAATTACGCGCGGTTTATGCCTCCTTCTGGTGCCACATCGCATGTTTACTTCACAGAGAGGCATGCTATGCATTGACCCCTCTCCCTTCCCGCAAAATGTTTTGAAGTTTTTGACAGGTTCAAAGACATCAGACGATATAAAACATTGTCCTAACCCCGACGGGAAAGGTTAGTTTGCATGTTATTACATTATTTAAGTAAGTGTCCGGGTCAAAACCGATTTAGGGTATAGACCTGGACACTTACTAATTATTTATTTTTTTTATTTTTACTTATAATGAAACAAATGGGTCAGGGATATAACAAATTATATACACTCTTTCTAATGTTTATGTTTTTATTGGTGATATCTATGACGGAAACATGTATAAACATAAAACTATACCAAAAAATGTAAAAAAGTGTCCGGGTCTAGACGGTTTTACGGTATATTAGCCAAGTGTTTTACAGATATCAATAGAAATTGACCATACACATACAAATTATTCGCGTAAGTATCAGATTAACCAACCATCAGATATTGATTTTTTTGTATTCCTGTTATTACTCTCGTCACTAATGATATGAATGAATCCGCGTGTACTTATTACAATCAGGTCTCCCATAACACGGTGCCTCTATAACATCGAGCGAGATTTCAAAACGATTTTGGTAGAACTATTTACGAAAACCAAAAAAAAAGAAAATTTGCGACAGTGGCTTCCATATAACGCGGTGGTATCAATTAATCTAATTTTTCTTAGTTTTGTTGTTCTCATATCACGTTATAGGAGACTTTATTGTACATTATTCTGTATACCGAATTTGTACATTAAATAAATTCAAACTAGCCTACATTATTTATTGTAATACATTTGTATCAAATTTTAGAAAAGGACAAAACTACCACCATTTTCGTAATACATAATGGACTTTAGTGAAATATATCTTTAACTAAATGCGCATTACTTAATTTTCTATTTTGTATATTCTCTATTTTATGAAAAAATAATTTTTCAACGCAATAAATTAACTTGATATTATTATAAATTATTCTTTTGTAGTTTTTTGCTATTTATTGTAATATAAAATAGTAAAATGAGGGTAATTTTGAATATAATGTTTTGTTAACTGAATTTATATATTTTAAGAATGGATATTTTCATAGATAATTCGTTATTGAATACTGACATTTTCTTGTATATGCCAAATACATATATTATATATAAAATAATATATTATGTTGAATATAATTTCCGTTATCTTAAAAGGGCAGAAGTTTAATGATAATTTTTAGTTTATAAAAGCGAAAACAGACATAAATCTCTTACGCCACTTTAAAATTATTTTCCTGATTCCATATTTTATTTTTAATGTTTTATAATATTAAAGTAGGGATATATAAGTATATAAATTTGTGAATTAATATTGCTGACGTCAGTATTAGAGTGATGATATGTTTGTGTTACTTTTATCCATAATAACATGCATTCAACAGCCTTCATACCATCAGACAAGATTGCACGTATAGGTAATATACCTATATTAGTGAGTAGTGAATAAAATAATGATAAAATAACATTTTTGTATAGTTTTTTTACATTATTTCAGAAGTTAAACAGTGAATCGTCTTCAAATTGCACGGAGCTTTTTTATATACTTATAACTATAATCGTTGACGCGTCTGTTAGTTATCGTATAATTTCCAATCGACCTGACCGATCGAGGTCATATTCACACAATATGTTTGTTTTGTCGAGACGATGGCTCAGAGCTAAAAAAAATAAATAATTGTATTTACAGTAGGGTAAGTGCGGGAGAGATGCCGCAGTAGCCATAGTTCGTTCGTTGATTGATAGATAGCGCTATTAATGGATAATATGTTTAAAATAAGTTACTTTTTTAAGCTGTATATGGTAACATTTATGATTAGTCGATCAGTTTAGTAATTATCCAAATTTTTATTATTGAAAAGTAAGTTTTTTAACATAATATTTTATCAAGCATTTAATTCATTAGAATTTAAAAGTGTATATTTTATTGTTTTAATGAAAATAAGTTTTGTTATTAATTTAGGTATATTTGAAAAGTACTGTATAAAATTTTAGGTTGGAATTCCGCACTATGCTTGTTATAGCAACATGTGGCATCTATTCCAACAAAAAGGAGAGATGCCGCATTATATTACATGTTAAAAACATAGACTTACATACCTTAATTATGCAACTTTTTTTTTGACTGTAAATTATGCCACGTAAATATAAAAGATCCATTAATGGATCAGGAAGAGCCCTCATATTAGTGAAGATAACGAAAATAATGATGATTGCCTGTGTATTGAATGTTTTGAAAAGTACTCAGAAACAAAAAAAAAGTTGACTGGTTAAGATGTATAAAGTGCCAAAAATGGTTACATATGACATGCGTCATGTATGGAGATGTATGTAAAATGCAAAATTTTTAATATGAACTATGCGGCGTCTCTTCTTTGATGCGGCATCTCTCCCATAAGAGCGGGAGAGACGCCGCTTTGCAGGCTCTACAAAGATGTTAATTATGAATCCATTATGATTCAAAATTTAAAATTATTTATAAATAATTTTAAAGAACAATGTTTACATTTATTGTGTACCAAATTTCAAATCAATTAAATGGATACTTTAAGAATTATCAAGTATTTTCAAAATGTGCGGCATCTCTCCCGCATTCACCCTATATATTGGTTTAGTGTTAAAAAAGTCACAAATGCAGAGACTGCCGAACCAACTACAATGTAATTCAAATGGAGTAGCCAATTTCGGCGCACACTTTTGTATCTATTTTCCCTTTTACCATATATAGTAAATATTTTTTTTTCAACAGCACATGTTGTAATGAGTTCGAGTTAATATCCGGGCTTGAAGAGGGAACTTGTAGTTGTTGTTAGGGGTGCCGGAAAAAGCAAAAGAAGTTCTCTTTTTGTTTTGCTTGTCACTTATTTTTGGGCGAAAATTGGTGAACGCCATTTCTTCCCATGGCCCTGGCAACTTTCACAACGAAAGAAACTATCCAGAATATAATTACTTGTATCATCTATATTTATAGCGATATTTAATGAAAGATTTTGTATCAGATTTTCCGAGAAAATTGTAATAATTAAAAGTCCCGTTAAGAAAATTCAATATCAAAAAGAAATTTTAATAAGACACTTGGCTGTCATTTATAATTTAAGAAAAACTAAACAGTCTTTTGTTATCTATTATAGTATAATACGTGCTACACTAACCGGCTAGATAAATTTTCTTCTTGCTTTTGTTTTATTTTGCAACAAGAAAAGCGTCTTAGAAATTTTAAATTATAACAATGATGAGAAAATGTACACAACCACATCAAGAATAGGAAAAGTACCTCATCAACATATAAATAGATTTTTCAAAAAAAAAACAAAATGGTTTGATTTCTTTGTAGTTTGCTTTTTTATTATCTTAATACGAAAACAAGGAAAAAATTAACCTACTGGAAGATACATTTTTATTAAAATAGTATATATACATATCCATTTAAAATTGTTTAGCTCTCAAACGGTGAAAAAATTTTCAAAATCGGTGATGATGTATTCTTGAAAAGTTAGTTAATTTTTATTCTGAAAAATGAAACAGCAGATATGTATAAACATTTTCATTATTCTTACATATTCTTCTTAAAGCTTATCTTACGTGATTTTTTACTTTCTTTTCTTTCTTTTCTTTGCAACAATATTACACGCACACAGATCGAATCCTCTCATCCTCTTTGTTTGAAGTTGGTTAAAAATTACTAAAGTGGGGTGATTATTTTTGTAACATACTGTTTTCTTAATGCAATTTAACGTCATTTTTCTTTTCTCTTAATAATAAGATTCATATATTTTATATGGAAATCGTTTTTCTTGCATCTAATTTCAAATTTTAATGACAGGATTTTAAAATTCATAAGATAAAATATGACCTAATCATGGTTTCTTTAAAAGTTTATTTTTTTCTGTACTTATAGAGAGTAAGTATAAAAACATAATAGAAGCAGCTTTCTTTATAGAATATAAATTAACTTTATGAAGACAATGAATATTGTTTTCACTGTCAATTAAAGTATAAAAAAATAGTCTTGAATAAAGTATATTAAATTATTCACGACATAAAGTGCAAATAAAAATGAAGAAATGACCCTATAAAGATTTACTATTTGTTCCCGAAATCCTTATACACAGTGAAAAAATTTGTGTTCTACGTAAAAAAAACTAGTGGTTAAAATTTTTGTGTTAAATAAGTAATCCAACCCTGTGTTAATGTAACATTTAGTGTTTGTGTTAAATGAAAATATTAACAAAAATTTTGATTCAACAGAATTAAAATGTTAATCTGTTTTTAACAACACACAAATAACATAATGTTTGTATAAAATGCGAAAGAATGTCATAAATACACTTATTTGTGTATCTACAACATTGCCATAATCATTGCAGTATTGGACACTGTGCGACGTGCGTTCAACTGAAACATATCTATGTATAGAAGGAGACGGAATATTTCAAAATCAAAAGCGTATTCCTAAGGTTAAATTGGTTTTAATTATTTAGATATTAAATATTGGTAAGTTAATTTAAAATATTATAGATTGAATTTTTGCTTTGTTTGCAGAATTTACTTCATTTAATTAAAAAATTATCGAATATTTGGCGTTCCAGAACACATTCAAAGGGCAAAGAAGATCAGGTAAAGAAGGAAGAGTAGTCGTTCCATTTTGCCTTCCACGTTCAGTTTGACAACGATCTTCACAATTTTTGGGTATTGCTTCAACATTATTTTCATCAGAACACAACTTTGTAGAAATATTAAATAAACAATTTAAGTACTGAAAAATTATTTTTTACTAATTTCCTTTCATTTATGTAATAGTTAAATGAATAAAAAAAATACAAACTTAAAAAAATAATATACCAACACATTTAATGAGTAAACTTCTACATTCTATATCAGTTAATTTTACACATAATTGTGGTAAAATTATAACTAAATAATTGTGTAAAATTAACACAAAATGTATGTCCTTTTGTGTGTTAAATCATTGACACAAATCTTGTGTAAAGATTTGACACATATGCTTTGTATTAAAATAACACAAAAAATTGACTGGACCGTTCTGGACATGTGAAATGTGTTAATTTTAACACAAATTTTTTCACTGTGTATATTCAGTCATATTTGTTATTGCATTAGTTGGTCTACCCATATGTGGCCACTTTTTAATAATCAGAGTCGGATTTTACGCGAATCAATAGACAGTGCCGTTTTTTAAAAAATTTTGAATTTACCTAAAATCGTGAAAAAGTTTAACTATGGAATGGGATATTTGACAATTTTTTAAAAACCATCTTAGTGTGTTTATTACTTCTTACTAAACTCGTAATACACATTTTTAAATTATTTTGTACTATATTTTTAATAAAAATCACCGATAAAATTTCAGTTTTTAAAAAGATCGCCAAAACGATACGTTCTGTCTCTTTCAAGTCGTATGACGTCATTGGCTCTAAAAGATTAAGTAATAGTAGTAGGTCTAGTAATGAAAATTAATACCTAATGAAAAATTTTTTTCATAGTTACCAAAAAAATAAACAATTTTTTTCCTAACTACAATATAATACCTACATATTCGAACGAGCTTGTGACGTAAGCTGCGTTTGCTTGATGTTTTTGATTACGTCATTTTTAACGTAAATTTTGTAATTTTATTTAATTAAAATTTTTATATTTTTGAATGAAATAATCTGTAAAAAAGCAATATTCAGTATCATTATGACTCGAGTAATTATTTAAAAATCAAAATAGATATTTTTTCAGCTACTGTCAAATACCCCATTACGAAATTCTAACTTAATGCGTGTCTAGCACGCACTCTTTGGAGATTTTTTTTGGAAAAGTGAAAAAAAATTAAAATTTATTTGTTGAAAAATTTATTAGATACTATATTTTAAATTTTAAAATTATTTATTTTCCAACGTTTCCACTATTACAGTAGCATTAAGATTGCTGCATTACGTACAAACCAGATGTATATTTCATACAGTAAATCTCTACCAACTGAATGTCTGAATGTAATGTTTTCAGTCGAACTGGCTTTTTTCCAAATAGTACTATTAGGCTCAATGTACACATTAGATTTTTTGGACGTCCGATGTCGCAGCGTTGTTGTTGCGTTAGCTGTGCAAGTAAAATACGTGTTTATTATTTATTTTTGTATTCATTCTAATCGTACGTTCAAATCATATGTGTGTATCGAGCCTTAACAACAAATGGATATAATATATAAACGTTGAAAATGTGAATGAGTTGGGATTTACGTGTAAGTGATTCCTTTTGAAGTTAAACATTACATGTTGGCTGAATGGTCGTCCTTGTTCCTTTTAATTAATATTATACGACTCTTGTTCTCCCGTTTCTGTTTATAGTTTAAATTGAATACGTGTTAAGGGGGCAGGGTCCTCTAGACAAGAGGTTTTTTAATATTTTTTTTTAAGAGACTGGATACATTTATTGTATCAAATGATACAATTACAATCATACAATTACAGTTACATAGTATAGTACATGTTATGGTGTATTCACTCATAAATTTTTATGCAAAAAAAGAAAAAATGGCGGCGCTACAGCTGTTCCAAGTTGACTCTTTTAATTTGCGCCGTGGAATGCCCAGCCTCTTGTAATTAACTGAATTCAATCGGACAAAAAAATTTTATTAACATAAGTCATTACGCTTTACATATACCTATTTCTGACGAGAAAATTTTTTTTGTTCACAATTTATTCTGGAAATTCCCTAAAAGAAAAAATGTCACTTTTATTTTCTAAACAAATTGTTATACAAAATATTTATAGTAATAATTTATGCAAAATTTTAGGTATATGCAAAGGCCAATATCTTAAAGAATATCTGTACAAAATTTCAAGTTAATACCTTAATAACTTGTTATGTTCCACGGCGCGGAAAAAACCTGTTTTGAGAAAAACGCTATTAAAAAGTTTTCGTTCTTGAAAAGTAGAGTTAAAGGCAGTTTATCGTTATCTAAGATAATCTTTCTGTTGGAATTAAAACATTAGAAATATATTCCTTAAGGTTCAAATGAACTTTTAAAGTAAAATAAAAAATGAAAAATTTGAAAGTTCTGGAGAACCCTCCCCCTTAACATATAGAAATGTAAGTGTATATAAAGTGGACTAATATTATTAATTTTACCATCATGTAAAAATGGATACGTTGAATGGCATTAAAATATTAGAAATAGTAGTCAAAATCAGAATATTTTTACTAAAAAATTGAAAGATCTGTAACTGCTCTTTTACTTTTTTAGAGGACGCTAAACTGGTATTAATTTCTAAGAAAACATTGTCGAGCCGCCATTTTTAACAATTACCGTAAGTTATTTAAATTTGAATTCACCAATCAGAATTCACTAAATTTGAATTCTTCAAATGATGTTACAACTAAACCAGAATATACAGGGTGTTAGTGAATAAGTGCGAAAGATTTTAACAGGTGATTGCTGAGGTTCTTTTATGTAAAAAAGTTCATTTAAACCTAGGTTCGAAAACGGTTAGTCTCCAAGTTACAGAGTAGATGGACTACTAGATAGCCCATATCAGTTTTGTGGTAGGAACGGTAACTAGAAATTATTTCTTATCTTGAAAACGGCTACATGAGCGAAAAAATACTAAGAGATCAGTTTTGTCAACAATTTATGGGGCATCTGAAGAAAACATTTTCAAATTCGAAAAAATCATTGGCGTGCCATTTTTTTCTTCAAAAATATGTCATGACATGGCCGTCCGGACGCCACTGATTTGAGTGGAAATATTTTGTCTGCTACAGAATATGGATATTTATCCTGTCATAGTGTGTCTCAGATTTTGGGTCAATATCTCAAAACGTTTTTGAAACATTTAAGAAAATATTAAAAAATACGAGAAACTGAACACCCTGTATCTTGGAAACTAAGCGTTTTTGGACCTGGGTTTATATGAACTTTTTTACCTACAACAATCTTAGAAATCACCTGCTAAAATCGTTCGTACTTATTCACTAACATCCTGTATATTCTCAATCAATTTTCGGCGTAACAATTATAAATTTATGCCAACTTGAAGAAATAAATTTATAATTAATCTATGCCTGTTTTTAAACAGAAATTCGAACAACCTGTATATTATTTATACATCGGTTGTTATAACATGTAATTTTTTTAAATTTATGTTTTATATAATAGCCTGTGTTTACATAGAATTAAATTGAAAGCAACAAAGTACCTACCTATCTCTGGAGAGTAAAAATATAAATTAAAAATTTCATAAGAACAGTCAAAGCAGCGGGCATACTCACATAACCTATATGTATGAATAATTTAGCAATTTTTTTTTTTGTTGTAACCAAGTAAATACGTAGGCGGTTAGCCGGTACATAGATGGCGCTTGTAATGGTGGTTTGGTAACGATATGAAAAATTCAAAATATGTAGGTACTTATGTATTAACGTTCAAGCTCTCAATAATGATGCCCTTCTCGTCAAACAATTTCAAATGCATTAAAAAATATCAAAATAACATCGAAGCTGGTGTAGGAATGTCAGAAGATGAAGTGACTCTGCTTTGGGCTGTAAGACACTGGGGTATTCGAGAGAAATAAGACCAAAATACGCAGGAACGTTTCGAAACCGAGGAAATGGGCCAAGTGAATTGTATACGAAACAGAAAGATGATTGGCGTTCTGCATGTGGAATCAAAACATTCTGAGACGGTATTTGCAGGTCTTGGAGTCTCACAGTGGGGCCAAAGTAAGTAAAAGATGGCAATAATTATTTAGTCCTTTTATTGACTACAGAATAATTATATAACAATATATTTTACTTTTACTTGATATTTATTAATAAAATACTGGGTGTCCCACTATACAGGGTGCCCCATAACGGTTAGTCAAATGATATATCAAAAACCATTCGTCCGATGAATTTGAGCAGATCTTGTTCGACCCTAGGTTGAGACTTTTTTCATACAACTCGATTTCATTTCCGGTTAGTGGTTTCTAGCCACGTGGTATCAATTTATAAATTTTAAATGGAATATGGAATTTTTGATAATGAATTTCGATGAAACGTTAATTTTAGCTTTAACTTAACTGGAATATTCGGTAGCTACATAAATCTAATAAATTTGAGTGTTTTATTTAATTATTTGATATTTTTATGCACCACTGAGAGCTTATATGAACTTTCGAAGCTTCTTATTGATGATTTTTTCTCAAACAAAATGAAAATAAAATTAGCAAATTTTGAAAAAAGGTGCAATTTGGTGCGAACTCTGCAATCATAATACCAAAATAGACTAATTGCTTTATCAAATGCCACAAATATATCCGTTGGATTCGATTGGATACGTAACTAAAATTCTTTGAGAATTTAATTTTTACAGAATTTTTCTAGATAATTCAACCGTGTTTCATTAAAGCTTGATAGTATCAATAGGAGTAATGATTTTAACAAACAAGATACATAAAAAAAAAGCATACCATGGGGAACATCGCCCATTCTAACCGATTTTAATTTTTTTTTTATATCTTAAATAACTGTCCCGCAAATCACTACTTTACATACAATGATATCGTTTAGAAAGCAATCAATTTATAGAAATAACAAATAATGAAGAATTTTTATACCGGAATGGGAGTGACATTAAAAATAATGTTACTCAGTGTCGAGACTCGGAGTAAAAATCGGATCCCATTGGAAACAAGATTAAGATTAAGAAATTTTTTCTTGGGAGTGAGTGAGAATGACAAATCAATTTCAGTAGTGGGCGGGAACAGCACAAAAAATTATTCCCAGTGGAAATTGTTCTCTAGACTGTGGTAGCGAAGAAGATTCTTCTTACTATATTTTATGTAGCATACTTCCTGAGCTGATTAGGAGAAACGAAGTGAAGTTCTGCTGCCTTTCAACAAGGAATTCGATTTCAACTGAATGTCCTTCTCGGTGCGAGAAATATTTAAAGAATCTAGTAAAGATTCTTATACGTTTAGCGAGTCCTTTAACGGAAGTCCACCTTCTAAAGAAGATCAGGACGAAACGGTATGAATTAATCAATCCATAGTTAAAGTCAAAAACCTTTGAGACAAAAAAACGTCGCAATAGGTTAATGGCACCGATTTTATTCGTACATGTTTAATATCTGTGAGAAGCTGTAAATGTGGACTGTAGAATTAGTAGCTTTATTAATATTGTGAAGTTTTTAAGAGAAAAAATTTATAACAAGTTTTTCTTGAGCAACTTGTATAAATTATTATGGATATTAAATATATCATTTTAATAGCAAACTTCGGAAATATAATATATGTAAATAAGTGAATGAAGAATCTAAAAGAAAATATGATAGCTCATGGATGCAGTTATTTAATAATATTATAATGCAATATTCAATACTTACTTGATAAATGCAGTATTTACATAATAATGTAATTTAATTTTGTCATTACGATTACATGCATATTATGATTGCTGTTGCCTGGTTCATAGCTATCTAACATTGTTAAAATAAGATAAAAATATGAAGATGAAGTACTTAGCTATAGATATTTTATATATAGGTATATATAGTAAGTTAATTGTACGTACGATGAATCTAAAAACATTTAATGGAAAAATTATTAATTTGAAAGATAGCTTACATATTTTTGTCGTCAATATAACATTGTACAGTGCGTTATCATAATATTAGCACCAGTGATAGGTAATTATAGCGTTTATTGAAAGATTGGTGTACATATGCAATGATCCGCTGGCGCCAGTAGAAAGTGACCCGTCAGTAAATGTAAAATACACACACCGGCATAATTAGCGGAACATAAAACAATACGCTGCCAATGGAGTCTGGCACACAGCTTCCTCGTACTCGTAAAAGACTTTAAAGCAGTATTCTACCAAATATATGTATATACCGTGAAATTATATTTTCGCTTTAAAGTTCATAAAAAATTGTCGTAACTCAAAATATTTAAAGGCTAAATTATAAAATAATAGCAAAAATATTTTAGAAAATAACACCCAAAATAATTTAGAAATTTGAGCGACATGGGACTAGCAGTAAATAATATATTGACATTTAATGGGATTTCATAGTAGCGCCGTGGATATTATTGCTTCGAATGCAATGAAATCTGTAGAGGACCATCTAGGAATCAGGCCGCATAATTTCTGACAATTTCATAAAAAAGAATTAAATAGTTTAGAAGTTGTGCCACTTGGTGCAAACTGCCGACACACAGACGGACCGACAGACACCAAACCAAAATTGTTTAGGAAGCTCTAAAACGTAAAATGTGCGTAAAAAATTTTATTTCGGAGGGAAAAAAATTTTTATTTTTCAAAAGTGATCACAATACTTCCGCTACTTTAGTAGTCTCGAAAGCAATTCGAAATAAAAAACTGTAATGTCATTAGTGTAAAAATTAAAAGTTAAATTGTTAAAAATTATAAAATTTTTTTTATAAAATTTAATTTATTTAATTTAATTTATAAAATTTAAATATTAAAATATAAATATGTAAGAAGAAAATTTTTGTATTGTATTTAATAAAATGCAACACAATAAAAGTTGATAAGCCAGAACAAAGGAACCTGGATTTTTCTGTTTATACGTGTTATATATGGTTTATTTTAGTAGTTGTCGCGCGGTACAACAGATGGATTCATAGTTGTTGATGTGCGAAATGTCATTCTGATTGTTTATATTTTGACTTTCAGTAGCAATCCACAAATTTTCGATACTGCATCGTCTTTTATAATTTTCTTCTTTTTGTAGTATGCTCGCATTGGGAAAATCAAAACGATGGTTCATACAGATTGAATGTTGGGACAAGCCAATTTCTTCTTCTCCTCTTTTGATGTGTCAGAGGTGTTCTTTTAAACGTTTGTTTAATAGTCTTGACGTTTGTCCTATGTACACACTTGGACAAAATTGACATTGTACTTTGTAGACCACATTGTTTTTCATTTTGGTAGGTGTTGGTGGTTTTAATTTTGAATGGGGCACACATTTTATGGAATTGGGATAGCTGTAGGTTGTATTGTGGTTGTAAGATTTAAGGAAACGGGAGAGTGATGGTACTTCACTGTTTATATATGGAATTTTGATATATGTCTTTTTGGTGGTATAGAGAATTCATTCTCATAAATTAATCTTTTAGACAAATACGTAATATAGTTATCTCTCACAAGATCTACTATCTAATATATTGAAAAAGGATAGTAGAAATTATAATAACTTTTATATGTGACAAAATTTTATTTTTGAAATGAGTCATTTTCTTTTAATATAAATTTAACTTTAGTCTAGTCAGTGTGGGACGATTGTTTGTTGTAAAATAAATGTGTGGTGTCTCTTATTAGTTTATTTACCACGTCGTGGATGAAATTGTTTTTTATTACTCATGCGGGAGAGGTACTAACTTGGCGCACACATTTCTATACGCAAAATAGCTGTTTGCCCACTGTACTCTTCCCGCATACTTTTTTGCGTGTGGAAAGTAACTTTCCACACGCAAATTGACAATAAAACACGCAAAGTCGCCTCTTAATTTTTCATTTAATAAATATTTCATAATTATTTCTATAGAAACCACCAACAAAGTAATTTAAACGATAATTAATTCAGAAAAAAACGACGAACACTTAAAAATATTATTTTAAAAAGTAATAAAAATGTCAAAAATAGTGATAATAATAGAAAAAAGTATGTGAAATTCGTAATAAAAAATAGTATATGCAACTCGTGCGGGATTGTTGATTGTCCCACTCAAGCGAATGAGCGCTCTCACTACGTTCGTGCGCTCAACTTTGCTTTCATGGGAAATCGACAATTTCCCGCACTTATTGCACAATATACTATTTTATAACTGTAACTTAGGACACAGTCTATATATATGGCCGGAAAAGTAAAATGTGTAGATAAATCTGACATTTTATTTTCTACTTTGAGTAACTGGTTTTAAATTTAACACTTTTAAGATTTTCTTCGAACTTATTAATAATGCCTACGTGTTCGAGAAGCTTTTTCTGTACTTTTATATAATTACGAAAAACATGTTTTTGATTTTATTTAATGTGGAAATTCTAAAATACATTTAGTTATTTATACTTAGGTGCTTTTATATCTTGTATGTGTATTTGTGTGTATATTTACTTTTCAATAAAATGTTCACAAGTAAATAAGCAGGATGGCATGAAAGGCATGAATGTAAACGAGCAATGCTTTACATAATATTAAGAAATAATGTAGAATGAATGCTGTTGAAATATATATCAAAAAGTGAATTAATATTTTCACTCATTTAATTTGATAAGCTGCTATTCTTGTTTCAAAATAAATTTGCATAAATATAAATTTTATTTTGTCAATTATTTTTTTCTTGTGTAAGACGTGTAGGGTAAAACTTTGTGCTACAACAAAAATAGTTACAGAAAGCTTGTGATAAATTACTCTGATATATATTTTCGAAAAAAAATCTAAGTCGTCCAGTAATAGGTATCTAATCTTATGTAGAGTGTAAAGCAGCTGTAATTTACTTTCTAAAAATCAAAACTAAAATTAATAATTAATTGGACGTTAACAACGTTACTTTCAATCGCTTCTTTTTATGACTGTTAGGATCGTTAGGACGGTGAGACGTTTTGACAACATGGGCGTATTGTAGAGTTTTACCCTATGTACTTGGAAAATATTTTAATCCAAATATCTGTTATGTTGAAAGTAGTATTATGGGGTGAGTTGTCTGCATATTTTGCATATTTTTCGGAAACATTAATTCTTATTATTGTATTTTTAGATATTAAAGAATATTTAAGATTTTTATCAACAAAATCTTTACGGTTCAGCTTATCGAGTTTACTATCAGGATAATAATGCATACTTTATTATTCAGAATTGAAGACATCAGTGGATAAAGGTGTTATGTAACATGTTTTTATAATTAATAGAAGCGTTCCAAATTTTTGTATATGATACTACAGCATAGGATGTTTCAAAATTAGACAAAAAATGACTTTTTGAAAAATGTTACATAACATTTTTATCCACTCATGTCTTCAAATAAGTTAAGAATAATTAAAGCGATATTAATTTTGCTTATATTGGAATCTGTCGAATGGGCTGAATTTTTTAAATCATAAAATACATAAAATTGATTTGATTTTTCCATTCATTTACAGTTCTCCAGTTATTTTATGACGTTTACTATTTAAATTTGACGTTTGTATACTCTAAATTGTAATATTCATTAACTCATTCACCCATATTTTCATAATTTTACACACAATTTAAGATTGTTTTACAGATGTAAAATTTTCTCTCCTTCAAGAAAATTCCTTTGCTTCGGACCTGTGTCAACCCATATACAAACAGTTCTAATATTTATCATTTTTTCTTAATATAACACTGATTACTATATATAAAACTAATATTAATGCACTTTTTCGTCAGCCATTTTTCTTAAGCTCCGCCTGTTTGACAAATTTCAATAGTACAAAAAAAAAATATAAAAAAAATACGTAGGTATTATTTTCACAAATAATTTAAAAGATAGTTTTTTTCCATTTAAATATTAATAGTACAATTATTATCTGTATTAACAATAACAATTTTGCATTAACAAATAAACACTTTACGTAAAAATTTGAATTTTTTAAAATAAAGATTAACACACAAATTGATTTGAGTTTCTTGTAATCCCTGGTATCGCTTCATTTCTTTCATGTAGTGAAGTCCTATGTCCTATTATTGGAAAGTAAAAATTTACATTTTCATGATGAAAATCAGCATAAAAATTAAAAAATATAAAACGTATTTGCAATCAATAATAATTCAATATAATCTATCCTATTTTTGTCGTCTTTATATGGCTTGGATTCCACACATATTTAAAAAAAAAAAAAAGAAACGCAAGAAAACTTATCCCCTAATTTTTGGTGCTCTTTCTATTTATGATAGCAAAAATTTGATACTTTGAGCCATTCAGACAGTACATGAAAATTTACCTCCATTTTCATCCCTCCAGCCCCTCTTATTAACCTGGCCCTGATTTAATCTATACAGGTGAATAGGTCTTTCAAAGAGTAACATTTCGTCAATTTAAAGTTTTCCTCTATCTCTCATAGTTTTCGAGATATCTTAAGAAATATGATTTGAACCCCCAAATTTAGGGGCTGGTTTCACCCCCTAAACGTGGAAGATGGCCGATAAAAAAAATACGGGTCCCTTATTTTTGCCTATTCTACACAACAGCGAAGTTTCATCAAAATCCCGAAGTTCACTCTGGATGCATCTCCTTGTAAGTAATTTTGATGTATGACCGATTAACTGTTTTTGAATTGATTAAGGCTAAAAATAGGTAGATAAATGTACAGACGGGGGCAGTTCTTTAACCTCCAAGCACTACGACTTGATTGGTTTACTGGAGTAGTCCCCGATCTTTTTACATACCAATTGCGTCATCTACAGCGAAAATGTAAAACTTCTTGAGGGATGAGAAAACGCGTTTTGCGTCACACGTTTTATGTTGAGAAAATTATAATAATAATCATTTACAAAGTTGCTAAGATATCTTTTTATGATGTTTTTTTTTAAGTTTTAAACTAAAGTTATGCGTCATGATAAGCCCTGTAGATACAACGAACGCTACAACATAATTTAATATTTTCATAAAAAAGTTTTCCCTTACAAAATTTATAAATAAAAACACAACAACAGAATATTAAGTAGGATATAATGGACTGTAAAATATGATTTTATAGCCGTGGCACTTAAAATATTGATTTCAAACAAATATTAAAATAAATTTTGATTACTTTAGAATTTGTATAAAATTTTATGTCTGTACTAAAAAAAAAAACATCTTTTACTAAAAAATGACAAGAAGAATTATATACACTGTCAGACAAAATAAAGTCTTATTTTGAAATGGGAATTGAAAGGGTGTATTTAGACACGTTTCAAGCATCTGCTGCTGCCACCTACGTCACGTTCGTCCGTCCGTCAGCAACCGTTGTCAAATACATCCTATGGAACTTATTTTATTTATGTAATAGGTACGTGAAGTACGTGAATATATCATATTCGATACCCACCTATATACCATCATCATTCATTTTGGTTTTGAAGTATTTTTGATTGGATCACCATTGGATTATTGTATAGGGGTATATGAAAAAAAAATATTGAAATTAATTGGTGTCATCAAGTTGGAGACAAGGAGTGCTTTCAACACTTTCAACGACAGGATAACTCGTGTGTATTAACGGGTTATTCGACCAGCCAAGTGGCCGAGCTTGCTTTGGTAGGTCGAGGGTTCGAACTCCGCATTTCTGTAGTTTTCCTTCACAATTTTAGATGGATATCGACATAGTTCTTTTAATACGTTGACTGCAGACAAATATCCTACAAATCTTAGCTCTCATACCGTTTTCCTTGTTCTCCATTCATATTTATAATAAGGTAATGTACAGAACAACCGTAGAGGTTGATCGCGATCAGTGATCTTATATGTGTACACGAAATGTTAACACGAAAGCGAACTATTTTTGTATACTTTACTAGTGTATTCGGTGTACACTTTATATGGCAATGTTAACCAGGGTCGTGAAGAGAAATGGCGGGTCCCGGGAAAAAAAACACATATATTAAAAATTTTTTCCTCAAAAAGTGACGAGCACAAGAGCTTCTTTTACTCCTGTTACTTTTTCCATGGCTTCCTACAGATAGTTACATCCCGGTCCCGGGCGCCGGTGCTACAATTCGTCTATCCCACCTCCTTGTCGGGACTGATGTTTACATGGTACAACGTTCGGTCAATAGATGCGCGGACTATAAAGTTTTTAAATGTGTTCTACTCAAAACTACGTTTTCAAAAACGATACACAGACTGCAGCCCATAGCGTTTTATTAATTATGATGTAGGAGAGTGCGCAGGAAGCGTTACAATTTCCCTGGGTTACTAAACCTCTTTATTCAGACAAAAAAGCAAAAAAAAAACGATTCGATTTTCTTTCGAAAGGCTTACAATTTTTGAATATTTTTTCCCAACCGATGTAATTTTAGGTTTACCCTTTCTTCAAAATTTTGTATGATTTTCTAATTTTAGACCATCCATTGAAGCTATGACTGTACGTCGAAAAACATTTTTTTTTCTTTTTCTTTGAAGTGTCGACTTGAACACCACGTATAAAATACCTCATCGTCGGGTAAAAGTAAAATAAAATTCTTCTTGATTTTCTTGAAAATACCCTAATTTTTTGTTTATTTATGATTAATTTTGCTTATTTATAATTAATTTTGCTGGATCATGAAACTAAAATGTAGAAAAATAATTGAATAAACGAATTAAATACTTCAAATACTTTGTAAAATACTGTCCAAGGAACGCGACGAAGTAAAAGTAAAAATATATTTAATAAATGAATTTGAATTTTGGAATACATTGTACAATGATGTTATTAATGCACGTAGTTAGTGAAGAACTAACATTAGACAATTAAATGGAACTACAATGATGTATAACTGTGTGTACCAGATACCTACATGATACTTTATTCCTGAAATAAATTTGAAAGAATATTATTATAATGACTTGGAAAATATCTAATTTCATTGTACTTAAAATCTGACGTGAAGTCGTCAACATAAAATAAAATATACTCCTGTCGCAGCATCCTGCGGAACATAGCGAATTTCCTAGTTTCTCTACGAAAACACTCAAACGTACAATAATGGCTCAAAAACTTATCGTATGTGATTTCTTCCACCCTTTGCGATGGTGTAATAATAAAAATTTTTTTTTGATACCCGTTTACTTAAAACAATGACTCAAAAACTTCGTTCAAGTCGTTCAAAATTTACACCATCGCTAACAGACGCATCGACAATTATATAAATAAAGATATAATGAATATTATTTTCGGGTTCTGGGACCTTCAAAACAAAATTCTATCAGAGTTCCATGGCTCAAATCTCACTATGATACCTGCTGTAATAGCTGAATTTGGTAATTCGTTAGAGCATGTTTCTTATAATTAAAAAATAAGAAGCACTACTACATGATAAGAATGCATTTTCATTATATTATTATATTGAAACTATGATGGATGTATCTTAATATAGAAATGTTGCAGGTTTTATAAATAAATGCATTCGAAGAATTAACCAAAGAATAATAACACTGCGTTACAAAAGAAAAAAAAGAGAACAAAAATTAAGTACCCACTTTAATTTTGCCTGTTTATTCATTCATACACATCCCTCAATAAGAGTATATGCGTACTTTTTTTCTATCACGTACTGTTTTTTAGGTACGATAATTAACATATATAACTATTAGTAAAAAAATTAAAGTACATATTATTTTAGTTAGCAATGAAAGCTTCAGAACACATTATTTTAGTTAGCAATGAAAAATTACTATAATTTATTTAAACTAAAATTCGAGTAAATCCAACAACAAAATTTATCATTAAAATATTTGAACACATTAAAATATAAAATATATAGTGAAAAGTACATATTTTACACAAATATATGAAAAATATTTAACTTTTTCTTCTCGCTTTAAGCGCCAACTGTAATCTCCTAACATAGCTGCATCCCAACGACCTTGAAACCGTTCTTCAAGCCTTTTTATATCCTGGTGAAACCGCTCCCCTAGTTCACCACTTACTGCTCTAAGATTTGAAGTAAGAAAAGAGAAATAGGAATGAAAAAAATGAATTAAGTAATGAAGTAAATAGTGACAGTATTGCTGATCATGTACAGGCAGCCTAAGAGTTCTACGATTTCGGCTCTGTGATTACTTATCCGTGTGACCAATACAAACGATTTTTCTTTCTCTCAATCGAAGCAGTAGTGTGCTAATATGGACGCAATAAAGATAGCTCAAGAAAAGTTATCGGTGTGTACCTTAAAAACAAGACGTGATAGAAACAAAAGACAAAGACTGCCAGTATACTCTAGCTAATAGAAAACTATAAGAGCAATCAGTTTTCCGGGTACCGAAATCGTGTCACGCAGTGAATGAAAAGGGCTTCGTTGATGAAATTACTTTATAACAAGGTTTCACAAAGTAAGGTATATGTACACTTACTTGTATATCAATCGGGGGTACAATGCGTACAGCAGGGGTAAATTTAATTATTAAGCTGCATGGAACATTATCTGATAAAAATGTCGAAACTAAATTACATATACACAATTTTTTTTTCAAAATTTTTCTGTAGACAAAATGGGTAATAGTTTAATTGATAAAGTTAATATAGTTTTCAGAATAATAACAAGCAGCCAAAAATTTGATGTGACACGTTAGTGGTTCTCATATTCGGTGATATTTTCTTGAAAGCCATATTTTTGAATGCTCAAATTACTGATATGTTTTATCAGACATGATATAGAAGTAGATATCATTTCATCCATAAAAATGTCAAAATATATTTTTATTTTTCGTTCTTTTAACAAAACTGTCTAAAATTACAAAATCAATTTTTATCTCTCCTAAAATGTTCTATTGTTTCGTACTTTTTTTTTCTAGATAACTGGTGTAACCTTTTTATATCAAGTACAAATAATCATTTGTTATTTTTATCTCAATGAAACCAACGTCAATCCTCTTATTTCCCCTTTGTTCTAAATATTTTCAACGTGAACCCTTTTTTTTTTTAATGAAAAAATGTTATTTTATATAGTCTTATCTGATTTTAGTATTATCAAATCTTGGGTCCCTTTTATGTTCAAATATTATTATATAAAAGATAACAATTTAGTCACCAAATTTTGACTGTTCTAAGTTGCAATTATGTCGTTTATTGTTTTTGATGTAATTCAATTAAATACGATAATAGACACAGCTTTGATTAAAAAAAGGAAAATTTTAAATGAGCTCTTTTATATTTATTCGTCTTTTTATGTTCCTTGTTAATTTGATTCACCTAAGAACAAAGAAACGCCAATGTTGTTAGTAAATTTCATTTGAAATTTCGTGTCCCTATAATATTACAGTTCTACTTGATAGCTTGATATAGGATGAAGTGGGGTGAATTTTATTATATTTTGGGCAAATATTTTTTCCTGTTGTTATAAAGAGTAATCAGTGTCGATGTCAATCCATTGTACAGTTATTTTCATATTGACTTTAACATCAGTTTTTCTTTTAAAAATAAATTTTAACTTGCGATACTAAAAAACTGTCAATTACTCTGCACTTTCCCGAGAAAATGAGGTAAGAGCGTACCCTCAAATCAAATATATTTTGAAGTCTAGTCACATAATTCGAGTAAATCCAACAACAAAACTTATCATTAGAATATTTGCACACATTAGAATATAAAATATATAGTGAAAAGTACATATTGTACACAAAAATATGAAAAATATTTAACTTTTTCTTCTCGCTTTAAACGCCAACAGTAATCTCCTAACATAGCTGCATCCCAACGACCTTGAAACCGTTTTTCAAGCCTTTTTATATCCTGATGAAACCGCTCCCCTAGTTTATACGAATTGATTACGTTAGAAATTTTCTATTCTGATAATTTTGGCTCAATCTACACCTCATTTCTCAAAATTCATACGTGATTCAGTTTCGTCAGTTTTAGTACAAAGCATGTTTCAAGGCATTACATCATTTTGATATGTCAGAAAAGATTTTACTGCAGAATTTTTTCTCTGGAATTAATAATGCAATTAGTATATAAAAATCTTTGAGAGTACCTATATTATTATACATGATTTGATATGTACAAAAGGAATTTTTTTATCCAAATTTAAAGAAGAAAATGACAGCGTGTTGTGGGTCCAACGTAGGCGCTTTCTTCAAAGATGAGATTTATGATGAGCAGCATAAAAGTCTTTAAACAACAGTCAAAACATAAAAATTTTTTTTCGTTATTTACATTTTACTAAGGCGGTACTCAAGATTGTTAAAAAATATTGACTCATTGACAAATGAAACTAGTTTGAAAAAAAAAAAAAAAAATTGAAAACCTATAAAAAAATCAATCCTAATTTGTTAATAAGATTTATCTATTAACCAGTTTCAAAAATCGATATAAGAAGCTATATAGGTAAAATTTGAAATTAATCGGATGAAAATTGCTGGAGTTATCTTACCCAACGTAGCTAGAAAACGTATTTTACTAGGTGCCGCGACTAAATAACTGTGGACAAAATAACCGAACGACAAAATAACTGTACGACAGAATAATCGAACAACAAAATAAACATCGTTAATTATTCTTTTGAGTTAAGGTACATGCGGCTGTGATATGATTAAGATTTTTTTTGCTCCCAATATATAAAAGATATACCTAGCTAAATTGCAATAGACCTTAGCTTAGATGTTGGTATTTAAACTATTGCTTTTAAAAACGAACGTTAATGGGTGAAAACTATAGTGTTTAAAAAACTAAGCTTGGGAAACGTTATTTTTAATTAGGTGGTGAGGTTAGTTAAGGTTAGGTTAGTTTAGCTAGTTTTGACAATATACTTCGACTTTGATATAAAAACTAATTAGGTTAAGGTTACAGGTGGTGAGGCTAGTTAAGGTTAGGTTAGGTTACTTAGTTTTGGCAATATACTGCGACTTTGACATAAAAACTAGGTGGTGAGGTTAGTTAAAATTACCCTTTGCCCGAAGGTTAGGTTAGTTTTGACAATATACTTCGATTTTTTATATAAAAACTAGGTAGTAAGGTTAGTTAAGGTTACCCTTTGCCCGAAGGTTAGCTTAGTTTTGACAATATACTTTGTGATTAAATATAACGCAGAACAAAAACATAAGTATTTACAAGATATTGCTACAGTTTTATCTTTGTAATTTAGATTTAATATTTTAACAAAATAATAAATAAATAAACTTTAAGGTTAGCTTGTCGTTTGGCAATTTTGTCATTCGGTTATTTTGTCTACAGTTATTTTGTCTAAGGTTATTTTGTTGTGCGGTTATTTTGTCATTCGGTTATTTTGTCTACGGTTATTTTGTCGCGGAACCATTTTATTATTATGTGTGTTTATACCTATCATGAACGCCATCTGTCCATTACACTTATGATTAACTGATCTGCAATGAAAAGTTACAAAACCAAGTAACACTTTGACTCATACACTTGTTCGAAGACCTTTTAGCAGTAGGTACTGCATATGCAATTTTCATTTCCAAGTATATTATATAATTATTTAACATGCATTTATAATTAGTATATTACAAGACACCTATCTAGTTAGTCGTATGAGCAAACATGTTTGCTTAATTGGCTTTTATAACCACAATCTTAACAAATCTTATGATCAAAAATAATATTATGACACGTTCCAATTAAAATTAAGCACACAGGTGTATATACATATTACCCACAACTTACGTATTCATCGATAGTTAACTGCACTCATTGCATTGAGCGCGCCATCATTTTCTGCTCAAACAAAACAAAATAAAATAATAAACAATTTCAAAGATGTCTTATAATAATATGTGTTGGTTGGAACGTGGTTTGTGTACTGTCTTTTGTCTTATTCAAATACAGCAAAAACTGTTTTTATACGGTCGTTCTTTGCGCAATTTTTGTGAGATTTTTTTAATTTTTATTTAAATATCCATCCGAGTACATAACGAGAAAGGAAAGTAATAAAATATATTTTGTTTCAAAAAATTTGTGAGGACAGGTCTACCCACACTGTCAACTTTACATTGGATGTCCTTAAAGACTAGGGATGATCGATATCAGAAAAACATCGATGTTAACATCGATTCAAGAGTATCGATATACGATATATATCGAAAGAAAGACATCGATGTTCGAAAATATCGATGTTTATGTAGCAAAATAAACAACCATTATAATCTATTATTTTATTTATTAAAGATTAACATTGCCAGTAATTATTTGGTACACTTTGTAAAAAAGTCACTTTGTTAGAAGTTTCCCTTTTAATCTGTTCCTTTGTTGATACAAATGCTGCCCAGCTTTTACAAAAAGTCTCTCTGAAGCTGTTGAAATTGCTGTGAAACACAAATATTTAATGACAATTTTTTTCAAATTTGGATAAGTGGATCCTAGAACTTGCCGTAAAAGTAATGGATCTTGTTTTAAATCAGCTACAGGACTTTTTAAATACTGGATAGCTTAGAGTAATATCGATGTTTCGATATTATTCTCGTAACATCGATGTGTCGATGTTATCGAGGACATAACATCGATGTAAACACATCGATGTTTCCTCCCTAAACATCGATGTTTTTCTACCATCGATGAATATCGATCATCCCTATTAAGGACTAAACACTACTATACATAAATAATTTTTTTTTCATTTCAAGGGGTCCACCCCAGAACCCTCGACAGGGCCCTTGCCCCTTGGTATCTCATGGGAGACTTCACCCGTCATTAAGCAAATAATATCATCATTTATTTTCAAGATATGGGAGACGATAAATATTTCACAAAAAGTTTTTAATTTCGTTTTTTTTTATTATAAAAACCAAACCGCTAATCCGAATTTGCTCAAAACTTTATGCGATCTTCATTTTTTAATTACGCATCTAATGAAATTAGTCCGGAGTTGATATTATCATTTGTTCTCGAGATATGCGAGACGAAAAAAAATTCACGCACACACAGACATAACGCTAAAAACGATAGATTCGGATTCTAGTGACCTTGAAACGTGAAGATATGTCTAAATTAGCGATTCGTAAAATTGCACCCATTACAATCACTTCCAATGGGAAGTTAATAAATATTTTTTTGATTCTAAGAAAACAAAATCAATGAAATTATTCATCTTTGAACAAACCAATTGTTTTGAGAGTGCATAAAAATAATCGTATGCAGTAGAGAACTTTTAATACTTTCATGTTTGAAAACATTTTAAATTGTTGCACTGTAAAATTTCGACAAAGATTAAATAAAATTCGAAAATGAAATTCCCCAGAATCGTTTAGATAAATTTTATATACAATTTTAAAAATCAAAGTGATATAAAGTAATCTAACAATTTGAAACATTTAGAGCATGATAGGTTTACGGTTAACCTTTAAAATACAATCACATAACTTTACTGATATCAACTTGTTATATATGCACATACCTTATGCATGTATCGTATCTAAACGAATGCATTTTACGATAGGAAATGCACATTGACGACAATCATTGTGTAGTGGAAATCACGTAAAATATGTGGGTCACTAACAAATAAATAGTTGAAGACGACATCATGTCAAATTGTTCGTTGGTTGGTAAGTAAAAAGCAATGTTACGTGAATTAAATTTTGGTATTTTCAAAAATTGCTATTCAAAAGTATTCCTTTTCACACGTGGGTAATGTAGGTACCTATGTATGTACAAAGTGAATTCGATTTTATTTAAATATTTTATCTGCATTTTATGAGAAAAATATTTGAAATAATATCTGAGATTGTCATAGATTAGGTTCAGATCGAACTTAAATGGTCAAAATTATTAGGTTTTTAGGTAAGTATTATACCTTCTTAGTACTTGTTAAAAGTTCATCTTACCATCTAGGCAGTATACTTCGATCTAATTATAATATTTCAAAATATACGGATTATCTGTAAAAGAGATTTTTAGTTTCAATTTTACATCTCTAACAGTAGTGACGAAAATTAAATTAAAAAGGTGTTTCTGATTTCAAAATTTTTATTCTTAAGAGTAATTCCATTCTTAAGAGATCAAAGTATGTAAAAAAAAAATTTATTTTTAATATAGTTTTAGCGATCCGAAATCAAGGAAAATTTCCTAAATATCCTGAATATTAAAATCGTTTGGAAAGTGAATTTAGTTAACAAAAATACGTAGAGTGCTTGCAAAATTTATAATTTGGGCCCCTTGATTTCTGCCAGATTTCTGCGGTCGCCTAGTTCGTCTATATGGTCACACCAGCCTTGCTTGCAAGCAGTTCTTGTATATTTTATCACAATTTCGTTTCTTCAGTGTATAAAACAATAATATGTTCTTTCGAACGATTTTTCCCAATTCTGCGTCGTATTTTCACCGAGATACAGTTACACTTGTCAAAATTTATTTGTAAAAAATTGGTGTAAATTTCATATTCGCAACTTTTATCGTAACCCACAAGGATTACCCACACACACACATTAAATTATTGATTTGGAATAGCAATTCTGCATGGTTAGGTTATGTTACCACGATATATAGGTACTGACTAACCTCAATATACATACGCTATGCTCCTTCAATTCATAAATTAAATTTAAAAGTTATTATGCCACTGTGAAATGGATCACACACATATTAATGCTCATGTATACTCTTATACCTACGATGCGGCTCAGCAAAGTATTTCTGCTGTTGCTACTCCACTGTGATAATAAAATATACCATGTGAGTTTTTTGAGAGTTGCCATTTATATTACAACTAAATTTTTATGATAGAAATGGTACTGGAAAAGGTTCTTTTCTTGGTTATAATGGAAATGTAACCAAGAAAAACACTATCGGTTGAAGTAGCCTCGAGTACATATGCATATTTTTACCGCCTAACTGATAAATTAAGGAAAAATTAAAAAATTAAACTTGGGTAAAAAAAATTTTTTTGCTCATTTATGTTGTTAATTAATGTGTTAGATCAGTTTTATCGAAAAATTAATATATAGTCCCATTTAAAAATCTATAAGTTTGTATCATAGCTCGAAAACCATAAGAGATATAAAGCTCCTGACTATAGCAATCGGTTGCCCCCGTCGATATCTACAACTCTTATTTGAGCAATTTTTCGTTTAAATCAACGGTTTGACTGTAATAGAAATGGCAACTCTCGAAAAATTCACACAGTATATCTAACATCATTCAACGCACGACTTTCTCATAAGTTCTCTGAAATGTTTTGATGAGCCCGACGGTATGTACTACACATTTCTGTATGTAGAGCTGGTAAATTGGTTATTTAATTGTGTAATAAAGTATGAAAGTGTAATATCGAAAAGACATTTCGTCATAGTAGACCATTAGGACATATAAATAAATGTTAATCCTATATGCATCAGGATATAACACCGAAATTGGTCGATAAAAATGAAATTAATTTGAAAATTTTTGAATAGACCCCAAGAGAAAATAATTTTTTAAATAGAAAAAATGTGCAAAACGTGGTAACGCATCAGAGCCCGCGCCGATCACTGATTTTGTACACTCAGAAACTTTGAAAGACGACATAAAATTATTTAATGAAGTCAAAATTTGCCGTGGAGTTTCGCGTATTGCTATATTTACTTATTTAAAAGTATGCAATTGATTTGAATTGTATTCAAATTTTGTTCCTATTTTGAAATAGTATATTGTGCAATAAGTGCGGGAAAATGTCGATTGCCCACGAAAGCGAAGTTGAGCGCACGAACGTAGTGAGTGCGTTCATTCGCTTGAGTGGAGCAATCGACAATCCCGCACGAGTTGCACATACTATTTTTTATTACGAATTTCACATACTTTTTTCTATTATTATTACTATTTTTGACATTTTTATTACTTTTTAAAATAATATTTTTGAGTGTTCGTCATTTTTTTTCTGAAATAAATATTGTTTAAATTATTTTGTTGGTGGTTTCTATAGAAATAATTATGAAATATTTATTAAATGAAAAATCAAAAGTCGGCTTTGCGTGTTTTGATTAAATTTTGCGTGTTTCATTGTCAATTTTCGTGTGAAAAGCTACTTTCCGCACGCAAAGAAGTATGTGGGAAGAGTACAGTCGGCAAACAGCTATTTTGCGTACAGAAATGTGTGCGCCAAGTTAGTACTTCTCCCGCATGAGTAATAAAAAAATATATTAACTTTATCAATTACCAAAAGTAGCCCCGCCCCTTCTACTTCCACACCATATACCACTCCCCTTCATAAGTATAGGTAGATGAAAATTAGTATATAAGCGCATGTATTGAATATAAATTTTACTCTGTTTGAAAATGAACTAACGGTTCGAAACAATATTGTCACAGTTTCAAAAATAAAAGTGGTATTTTGCAAAGTAAAATATTTGTTTATTATTCACAAATATGGAATACCATAAAGTAACGCTCAAATCTATTAATATTATAAAAGTAGTAAGGTTACAGTGGTTCTGTCCCAAAAGTAGTAAGGTTACAGCGATTCTGTACCAAAGGTAGTCAGGTTACAGCGATTCTATATCAAACTTAAAAAATCGGGCATCTACAAACTAAATTGTCAGGAATGTGATAGTTTTTACATTGGTCAAACTGGCAGAAGTATTGAAACCCGCAGAACCGAACACTTCAGATGCTACAGAAACAGGAAATTTTGTTTCCGATTTTGTCAGACATTTAGTCGACAAAGGACACATACCGGAGAGAAACGTTACAGTTTTACACGAATCAAATAAAGGACCAAGGCTAAATATTTTAGAAGCAATAGAAATTTACAAACATAATTCTTACTTACCTACTTTTAAATGATTATACCGATATTTACAATTGCAATTTATTTTCTATTCTATAATTTTTGTACACGACTGTATTTCCTACTTTATTTGTTTATATGCCACATGTCTCTAACTCAGCTAAAGTTGTTTTCCTTGTTTTTGACTCCGCCCACTACTTCTATCCCTACTAATTTCCCATCATCCATTGCTATAATTTGTAAGTTAAGATTTAGAATAAATAGACATGTATCTGAAATTTTCCCAAACAAGTGCGTCGTTAGAGATGTCCTTATACAAAAAATGTAGATTGTAATTATATTAATTTGGGTTTTCCATTGGTATTTTAAGTATAGAAAATAGTCAAGATATCTAAACGGTCTTATTCGACTATACGGCCTTTATCTACTACTCAGTACGCTCAACAGAGTTCAACTTTTCAATCAATTTTATCTACAAAAGCGTGGGAAATTTTTCACAGCCGCAGTACAATGCTTTTAAATTGGGAAGTTACCTACTCAAACACCTGCTGTACAAATACTATAATACCCACTGATTATTTATTCATGCACAATGATTGAACTACAATGTTATCAACTGATTGAATTTCGATGTAGGCTGACCAGAGGACGTGTACTGGCAATCACCAGGTAAATATTAAATTATAAATTTGTTTTATTACTTTTATTATGACATTTTAATTCGGTTTGTGTTATTTATGAAGCAAAAATTGTATGAGTTAGGGCGAAAATATTGTTTCAATATGTTTTATTTTTTTTTTTTTTAAATTGTTTTTATTTTTTTTCTGTATATACAGTATCGTCAGTGTCTGATAAACATTAAACAGTAACTCATTTTTAAATCAAAGCTTCCCCGGAGTAAAAATACGTTCTGGATTAATTTCATCTTTCCTTAGGGGGATTTGAAGGGAATTCTTGTCTCAACCTTACTTCGAGAGGCGTCAGTATATGTTCATTGTACAACCAATACACAACTTTAAATTGTAATTTTTTTAAGCTAATTTTTTTTAATCAAAAATCATTTCACTGAAAAATTTCTATATAAAAAAACGGAAAGAACTACTGAAAAATTATCTAATAAATCAACAATAGAAAACAAAATTATATTGAATAGTTTACAACCAAGTCATTCTACAGACAAATTTATATTAAACTAATAACAAAAAAAAGAAACTTGAAAATTACCAAATAAATGGACAATAGAAAATTTGACAATAAATAAAAACGAAAAAGAAACTTTGTTTAATTTTAGTATTCCTAAAGTATTCCGTACATATATACATACAGTATGAGTTTTTTGAAAGTTTCCAGTTCATTGGAGTCCTTTTACAATTTTAAAGAGAGGTTATTTTAATCGAAAATATTACTAACAAAATATAGACAAAAAGTATAGAAAATATTTGATATTCGATAGTGTTTTGTTCTTATTAAAAACAAAATTAAAAAGTATAACTTGCTGTCATTTCTATGTGACAATTTAACTCCAGTGTATCAAGTACCATAAGAATATTATAGTTTTTTTCACTTTTACCAAGAAAAAAAAGTTAGGACAGATTTTTACAGCGAAAAAAATGGTTCAAAACATTTCATTGGTCATTTCATTGTAAGTAAACACGATAAAAACGAAACAAAAATTCGTACTGGTAAATTTAATTGATTTCAGAACCATAGAAACAATGCAATAAATAATAATATGAATTATACTAATTTATTTTATACGGTAAATTGTCTTGCCGTATTACACTTGAGTTTTATATTTTTCCTGAATAAATTTGTGTTTTCTACAACTCTTATTTCTTGCCTAAAAGCAATTTAACTCGAAAAACTGTCAACTAACGAAAACGCTTCAGCTTCGCTGTCGCGTTTTTGTTAGTTGACAATTCTTCGAGTTAAATTGCTAGGCAACAAATTTTCGTTAGACAAACACAAATTTATTCGAAAAACAACAAACATTTCATGTAATAATAAGTGATAATTTAATATTTAATAATTTTAATTTCTAACGGAAGATGTAATAATCGTGTCTTTTTTTCATACTTATTTCAATCTGAAAATTAGCCATGTTCGGTCTGAAATAACTTGAGCTCGAATTTTAAGGCGATAATTGTTTGAAAACGCAATTTCATAAATATTCGAAAACCATAAAAGCTATAAAACTCCTAATCATAGCAATCGGTTGTTCCCATCGGTATTTACAATTCTTCCTGAAGCAACTTTTTCATTCAATCAACAATGTAACTGTAATAAAAATGGGAACTCTCAAAAAACTCATCCTGTATATGATGAACATTTTCCAATAGTAAAAGATTTATCGATATGATTTTCCTTTTAATATATGTATACAAATTTTTTGATTTGTGTTTTCCTGTTTTTTTGTCAACGCTCTTCTTCAATGTATTCGTGATATAGAAAATATATATATTTTTTTTGAACGTTTACAGAATTTCTAATAACGCTGCTTCTTCTTCAGGCTAGCTAGATCTTTGAAACGCCGCACAAAAGAACGGCGTGTAACATATTTCTTGATAATAACAATATCTTTAAAACTTCTTTTGATTTCATTTTTTGTTTAGTTTTTGTTATCTCAAATTCACTTGAAATAGCTATCGTATATATAAATAGTTTCTTTTTATTCCATATTTGTAGAGATACATTGCTCAGAATAATAATAATTGTACCATTTTGTATGAAATGTGCAGTGATCAACTGTCCGAACGTTTTATGTGGTTTGAAATTTAACTTATTGTTTCGTTTTCAGAAAAAAAAGTACACCGATTTCTATTTTTGGAATCTAATAAAAGGTAATTCATAGTTTTCCAAATTTTTTGGATCATATTTCATGTTTATATTTTAGTTACAAAGATATCAGGAACAAAGCTACAATGTGAAAATAGTGACAACTTTTAATACGGGCTGATCTTGGTTGAACGTTGTTTGATAATGATCATATAGATCGAAACGTGTCATAAGAGTTTCAATAATAAAATTGATATTAATTCTGCAAAGTGTTTTATTTATTAATAGCAAATATGGGATACCATAAGTTAACGGTAAAATTTATACAGTTATTAAAATTTAACACTTTCAGACCCATGGCTTCGGCATCCGAAACCAAATAAAACATCCCCAGAGGCCGACCGCGATATATGATTAATTGATTAGTTGGTTACACATTATGTGTGCGATGTTTATCATCATTCATCATACGGATGTGTACCTACTCACACAAATACATATCAACACACACTACTCTTTTGGTTTCTATGTATAAAAAATTTTAAGATAAACAAAAAATACAGAAAAAGTATTATTTATATTTTTAAATAAAATGTCAGTGTATATGTAGTATGTACGTATCACGTAAGTATGTTTACAGTTTTACACATACATGTTGAACTGTGTTGAATCTATTCAGTGTTTGAATCATTTTATTGTTATTATAATTTTTTTTTTAAATATTGCCGGCTTCCGGGGAAGTTTACTATGAAAGTTCTCGGGCCTCATAGTGTTAATAAGTAATGGACTTCTTCGAAGCATTTTTATTTTCATGGTGCCAAAATCCGTATATAAATTCTTGAAGGAACCTATTAATATACTGAACAAAAAGCAACGAAAAGAATTTTTCAAAGTACAACTCTTTTCAAGCAGATTTTTACGTTATTGTCATGGAAATAAAAGTTATTCAGAAAAATCGATATCTCTCGAAAACTAAACGAAATATTTTCCTTTCTTTTATTTTATTCTTTTCTTGTTGTTCAAAATTAATCTTCAAATTTTGCAATAATGGAATATAAGTTGATTTTTTTTGGACCAAAAAATTGGCCAATAAAATTCAAAATACTGTTCTTCGATCTCTTCAGTTCTGAACTTACATATCAGTTCGTAGAATATTTTTCTCAAATGCCGTTTTCCGTTCTTTCAACGTCTCATCTGCAATATTTTTAGTATGTTTATTTCCACACGGAGAGAAAATTCCTATAAAAATTACTGTGCTCATACTGCAATCGACGTGTCACAGGCGGACATATCCAATTTTACCGTACAAAAATTGGATATGTTCGCCTGTTACACGTCGATTGTAGTATGAGCACAGTAATTTTTATAGGAATTTCTCTCCGTGCAGTATTCACAAATTGCACTGCGCACCTTGGACGCAAGATTATCCTTGGCAAATAAAATATTATTATTAATATTCTATGAAGATCGTCAGCATCGATACTAGTGTAGTTCCTGGAAAATAATATATTATTCATCTATGTTTGTAGACGATATAGAAGAATTCAATTTTTATCTGTAACAAAATATCCAAAAATTAATTTTTAAATAATCATACAATAAAAAACAAATAGTAAAAGAAATATCTAACAGGGTATTTGATATTTGGTAAACTTTATTTCTAATTAATTTGAAAACATTACATTAACCTGTTAACCGGGGAATTAGCTATTGCTCAACTCGTTTCAGAATGGGAACTTTTTGTTCGCAGCGATAAGTAATATCACACCTCAAATAATAAAAGAATATCGTTTTTAACTTATGGTTTTTATTTATTTTGATAAAATATTTTATATTTAAAATATAATTCAAATGTATTCAATGTACAAGGAATTAATTGAACAAATTATAATAATTATTTCGCAGTATGATATTGCTTGAAACGGTGTGGCATACACAAGGCAACACAGCAGTCAGGACACCAGAATACATGGGACTGAAAGTGTTAATTTCCATGACGAAAAATGTCGTCATGCCCATTGCAATAGGCTTTTATGTATGACGAAATATTTCGTCATACCCAGTTAACAGGTTTTTCCATGACGAAAAATGTCGTCATGCCCATTGCAGGCTTTTATGTATGATGAAATATTTCGTCATACCCAGTTAACAGGTTAAAAACGGAATTTAATTCTTATTTTCGTAACTGATTATAATTACAGGAAGAGATAAAGAAAACTTTGTAAGTTTACAGAGGCATTTATAAAGTTAGATATCTACGATAGAACTATTTCTGAAGTTTCGCACTTTTTCTTGTTAAATATCCCAAAACAACTTAAACATTTTCTTGTTCACGTAATTCGTTGTTTAATCGTGGTAAACTTTTTGTACCTATGTAAACTTTTGTTACGCACACCGACCAATATAAGAAAATAATATAATTAATTCTAAGTTATAAAGTTAGAAATACAACGGATTTCGATTATAATGACGATGAAGACATTGCTACAATTTGGTTTTAGTCTATACATATACGTTTTAGTCCAAACAATCCAAAATTAATTTGACTTGATTTGACAAACAGTAATTTAATTTATAACTTAATCTAATTCGACCGACTTCAGTACGCAAAGTATCATCTTCAGGGAGTGCAAGAGGAGAAAATTACATCAATCCCAAAAATTAATAACCTCCGAAAACCTTTAGAGTTTTTGGATTTCCTAAAATTCAGATTTTGATTTTTGATGTAATCCTTCGCATTTACTTTTCCTGAAAATGATATTCTAACACGTTTTTATTCACTTGCTGTGGAGACTTCACAAATTACAAATCTTGTAATCGATTTTAATATAACTTCCTGATGAGTCAGAGACTTAAAATTTTACATATAGGTCAGAAATGGATGACAATGCAATATTTTCTCGAAAAATTTAAACACACTTTTAAAAATTATATATTTGGACACACTTATAAAAATTATAGTATCAACTTAAGGGGGAAGGGTCCTCCAGACAACAGGCTTTTAATAATTTTTTTTAAGAGACTGGATACATTTATTGTATCAAATGAAGTTACATAGTACAGTACAGTTGTGGTGTATTGACTCATAAATTTTTATGTAAAAAAAAAGAAAAAATGGCGGCGCTACAGCTGTTCCAAGTTGACTCTTTTAATTTGGCCCGTGGAATGCCCAGCCCCTTGTAATCAACTGAATTCAATCGAACAAAAAAAATTTATTAAAATAAGTCATTACGCTTTGCATATACCTATTTCTGATGAGAAATTTTTTTTTTCACAATTTAAAATCAAAAAGAAAAAAATTTCACTTTTTTTTATAAACAAATTGTTATAAACAACATTTATAGTAATAATTTATGCAAATTTTTAGGTATATGCAAAGGCCAATATCTTAAAGAATATCTGTACAAAGTTTCAAGTTAATACCATAATAAATTTTTAAGTTATGTTCCACGGCGCGGAAAAAAACCTGTTTTGAGAAAAACGCTATTAAAATGCTTTCGTTCTTGAAAAGTAGAGTTAAAGGCAGTTTATCGTTATCTAAGATAATCTTTCTATTGGGATTAAAACATTAGAAATATATTCCTTAAGGTTCAAATGAACTTTTAAAGTAAAACAAAAAATGAAAAATTTGAAAGTTCTGGAGGACCCTGCCCCCTTAAAAACTAGTATTTACGTCGCTATAATCAAAGTGTCGTTATAGATGGAATCCACTATACTTGTCCTACGACGAAAGTATCTACACGGTTTTTATATTGTCTCAAAGACAATTGAAGGTTAATTTCTTGTTGATAATTTTACATTCATTGTATTCCGTCGCGCCTATTACTCTGTCGACTAAAATCTAATTAGTTTTTAATTGAATTAATTGTCAAAAGGTGTTGTTAATTGTCTTCATTATTATAAATTATGATTGATACTCACTCGCTCGTCAACTGACACCACAAAGAACCATTTTTATAAAAGCGCCCCAAAAATTTTATAAAAGCGAGGTAACAAAAGTAAAAGACATAATTAGCTGTGGTTGTGGAATTAATTTTGAGCGTACAAAATTACTCATCGTACACATAAAAATAATACCCCGCTGTAGTAGCATCCTGCACGACATAGCGAATTTCCATTTACAAAAATTAGTTTTTCTCGCGAACTAATTTACATAGAATAATGATTCAAAAATCTTTTTTATGTGATTTTTTCTCCTTTTTTCAATGGTGCAAAGAAACTTATGAATTTTGGAGAAATTTTCGTAAATAACTAATTTTTTCACGAAAAATGCCCAAAAAAACATGTTCTGAGCATCGAAAGTGTCCGGCTGAAGAACTTATTCAAGATTTTTGAATTTCGAAGCCTCTCACCAAATTTTATAAAATTAGGATATTTCGTTCGAGAGTTATCGCGCGGACACATATATACATATTTATATATAAATATAGCTATTATATAACAGTGTATATTACTCACAATTTCACTTATCATTTAATTTCTTATCTTTTTATTTTTTTGTAACATTCTTCACTAAAATAACCTATATAAAATTTAATTGTACCATTTTGTTGTGAAACTGTTTTTTTATGTGAACGCGTGGGCATACAAGCTCGCATTATTGTTTTCTGTATGTGTTTTGTGTCCGACTGCGGTCATAATTTTACAATATTGTTTCCATGATATTTGTTAGAAATTACACGGAACTGAATTATTATTAAAAATACTTGGCCATTATTTCCAATCGGTCTCGGATGTCTCTTCTTGCAAGAGTATGCGGGGAAATTACAAATATAAGGAACAGAAAAGTTCAAAAATGACGATATACCCGCAAATTACAAGTGATAAAAATCACCACATGATTAAGTCGAAAACAATAAAAGGAAAATAAAGTAAAAATAAAAAATAAAAAATCAAGTTTAACTAGTTTCCACCGCTTAAACGGTCATCTTCAGAAACAACAGACTCATTTTTTGACAATTTTTGAATATTTCTCTAAAATGTTTTGAAGTTTGACTGATGATTTGGGCCTGTTGTTTCTGAAGATGACCGTTTAAACGGTGGAAACTAGTTAAACTTAATTTATTATTTTTTATTTTTACTTTATTTTCCTTTTATTGTTTTCGACTTAATCATGTGGTGTATTTTATCACTTGTAATTTGCGGGTTTGTCGTCATTTTTGAACTTTTTGTTCCTTATATTTGTTAC
The DNA here is from genome assembly GCA_035578155.1 of Brachynemurus nebulosus. Lineage (NCBI taxonomy): Eukaryota > Metazoa > Arthropoda > Insecta > Neuroptera > Myrmeleontidae > Brachynemurus > Brachynemurus nebulosus. Next base: position 20,286,743 of record JAPWDM010000006.1, read on the forward strand.
AATGAAAATGGAAACCGACCCATTTCTTTAAATTTTTGATTTGATGCTATTGCCGCTTAAAAAAATTTATATTTGTTGACGATTCCGTGAAGTTATAAATAAGGGGGCTTAACGTCCGTTTTTAAGACTTTCTTTGTCTATAACACACACCATCCACATCATTATTTTTTTTACTTTATTTATGATGTGAGTGGAGGAGAAGAAAGATAGTGACAGACTAGAATTTGGAGGGTATGCGTCTGAAGACGACTTCCTAGAGGAACTATCCCAATAATCATCTAGAATTGTGAAGGGAAACTGCAAAAAATCTTCACAAGCATAGCCCGCCAAGGATTCAAACCCTCGACCTGCTAGTCCGCAAGTGTCTCGAAAAAAATTTCTTCCAGTAGAGCCCGGATCATAAGCTCAGTCTAGATGTCATCATTATGCACATCTTCTCGAGCTTTTCAAATCGCTTCAGATTGTAACAACAGAAAATGAAATCCAGTTCCATGGCTAGTTCGAAGTTTTTGCGAAAAGGTTACATTACCACAAACAAATATGTACCTTTTTTTGGTATCTAGTCTAAAGGTTAAGTAAAGATTTCATTAATGTTTTATTTATAAAACTTATCTACAGATATCTTTTATTTACTTTCATATTTTAAATAGCCTAACAAGCGCAGCTTGTACTAACGTATACGCAGCTTGTACTAAATAAATTTTAAATCTTCTAAAAAAATATTTACTTTTGAAATTGTAACACTGTTTGTCTGTTCTATACTTATATCTGCAACGAAATTCTGTATAATAATAATAATAATTATAAACTTTATCCTAATAATTATTAAATATTTTGGCAAGATAACAAATGTTCCAGTTAAGCTTTAGTCTACATATACATATACATATTATATGCACGTATTTTATAAATAAATGAAGACACGAGTGGATAAAGGTGTTATGTAACCTTTTTTTGTAATTTTACACTAGAAGCGTTTGAAAGTTTTTATTTACATATACAGTGTAAACTCTATATAACGAACTTCTGTTTAACGAAAAACTCCTTAAAACGTAGAAATTACAAAGGTTTGTTTGGTTTACATTATCATTCGTATATTGAAACACTCTTTATAACGTAATAGCCACTCTCAATAGCGAAAAATGCGTCATTTTTTAAGCCAAAAAAATTTTATTTCACTGTCTTTCAAACAAAATAGTGATACAGAGTCGTAAATATTTCGTACGCACAAAGGGATTCTTAGAAATCCGTTTATTTGTTTGTTGTAATTGCCTAGCACATGTTTTTGCCTACTGTACTTCCGTACTACTGTCTTATTGCTGTCTTTACCTTATCATATTCTTAGTTGCTTTCAAACTTTTTAACTGTAAACATGGCGAGTAAAAGAAAGAGTTTGTGTATTGACGAAAAAGTGTCATTTAATTCAGTCAAAATTAAAACCACTTACTAAATTCGTAAGTTTTATTCGTAAAATTATATTGTTTTCTTTTACTCTCCATATAACGAAAACTCTTTATAACGTAATAAAATACCCGGTCCCTTCAATTTCGTTACATGGAGTTTACACTGTACTTCCCATGCAATAGCACATGTTTATTATTGAACTCTACAAAACTACTGGACCTAGTGAAACCAAATTCTAATATATATGATACTTCAGCATAAAATATTTCAAAATTTGGCAAAAAATGAATTTAAAAAAAAAAAAATGTTACATAACACCTTCATCCACTCATGTCTTCAAATATGAACTTCACTATACAATATAATAATGAGAAACTAAATAGATGAAACCACTTGAACTATCTTAATAAAATTTACTTGAATTTCATTGTATATTTTGTTTGCATTTTCGTCAGTGGTGGCTTTCAATGAAAATTTTAAACATTCTTCGATCTAATATACTAACACAAATTTAATAAAGAGCGTTACTTTATGGTATTCCATATTTGATATTAGTAAATAACTTATAAAAGTGGTATTTTGCAAAGTAAAGTGTTTTCATTTACAAATGCTACTTAACACACTTCTTATAAAATATGAGAATAATTTTCTTTATCACTTTTCACCCAAATAGATTGTTCGGTTACGAGCTAGCTTTCAAGTAATTAACTCATTTTCACATTAAAACACAAGAGTTGCTTTATGGAACACAACATTTTTATATCAATTAGATGGCATTGGATTGTAACACGTAAAAATTTGATGTTTTGTAAAAATTAGATCAAGAAAAGGGATCAGAGGACGTTGACTCATTTAAACAGAATAAAAACATTTAAATGACCGGGAAAATTCGAGAAACTTTACCTATTTAAAATATTTTAATTGCATGAAAATGGGATTTTTGGGATATATGTAAATTCGTCTGTCGATATAGCTTGTAATAAGTATATGAGGATCGATGACGTAATCGCTGGGCGTGGCAGGCATTCGCACTAGAAACGGTATTTTAGACGTACCCGTACTTTAAAATTCGTGTATCTTATGAACGCGTCACATCAAAATCTTGATCGAGGTGTCTTTAGTAAGCGCTTAAAACACTTGACTTAGGCTTTAAGCGATAGTAACGATTTAACAAAAATATTTGGAGCGAAAATATGCTCAGAATAGATGGAAACGAGTAGATATCAGAAGAAGGTTCGTTCGGTTAGTTTGCCGGGGTCATTTTTTCCGAGGATCAAATATTATGGAACCACGAAAACAGTGTAGATATTGGACCGAAGAGGGCGCTGATCCCAATTCTAGCTTCATACAATAAATAAATCATTTACGGCCGGTTTTATATTCACATTTAAAACCGATTTTAACACTAAAGCCAACTTTAAAACTGATTTTATTTTTGGTACTGTTTTACAATCAAATTTAAAGCCCCGTTAGTGTAAAAGTCAACTTTAAACTAAAGTAAGAATTATCTCGACTTTTACTGCTTAAAGTTGGCTTTAACATATTTGTTATTGCTGATTATTATCATTGAATTTTGTTTATAAGCATAATTTTTCTATAAAATATTCGTACCTAAATTAATAAAATTAAAATTTTATTTATTTGCTTATTTTCAATAATATTTTTGATTATTTTTACGTCTTGAATTAATATCAAACATTACTTTTGGGTTAAACTGGCTGAATGATTTCTGGGTTACCCGCGATTTCTTTTATAATTCATTATATTTGTGATAAATTTCTTTTAAAAAGAAATAATATAGTTTCCTATTCCAATTTCACTGGCAGTAGCGAAATGAGTGAAATGCGTATTTTTTGAAATTCAATGATGTTGATATTTTCGTTTCTATAGTTATTTTTTTTAAATGTAAGATTGGCTACGATCATTCATAGTTCGTTTCATCCATGCAACACTTAAAAGTCCTTTAACAAAAGTAAGCAGACCTGATCATTGTAAAACAATGCTAAAAATAAAGTCGACTTTAAATTAAAAGTAGTTTTAGTTAAAGAACCTTTAAAATTATGAATGTAAAACCGGTCGTTAGTGTATTTAAGTAAACTGAACGATCAAATTGGATTTAATCGCATTGAAATATGTCTACTCAGTTTCTAAACTTAAAATAAAGTAATATTTGTAAAGGAAAAGTTGTGTATTCGACTTTCCCCTTCCACTGTTCATAGATATGAGTGAAATCCGTGAAATCCGCCATTGATTTTCGTCTCCATTATTATCATACTCCGTCAGTAAGAGAACATTAAAATTGTATGTACTATTCACTCACGTACATATATATATATATATATATATATATATATATATATATATATATATATATATATATAAATATATATTATATATATATATATATATATATATATATAAATATATATTATATATATATATATATATATATATATATATATATATATATATATATATATATATATAAAGATAGCCCACATGTAGTGTGAAACATATTGTTCAACTCTGGTGAGAATTCACACTCTTGAATAAAACAATAACTACATACAGATTGTCTACAGACTCGCGGCATTTTTCAAAGGTGGGATGTGTGGTAAGGGGAATAAATACCGCTGTCGCAGCATCCTGTAACACGTATAGCGAATTTTCAGTAATAAAAATTGATTTTTCTCGAAAACCTGCATACATAGAATAATGACTGTAACCGCTCAATGTTTCATTCGAAAATTTGACCGACTGACCAGTGTTGTACTTATCTAGATACAGTAGCCGTCCAAGATAGTCACACAAATGTTCCTCTAGTGACTATCTTGGAAGTCATAGACGTCCGTCAGGTGGGGTAAATGTTTAGTCAACATAACAAATTGGAATTTTTTCAAGAATATTATTATAAAACATGTTAAAATTTTAATAAAAATTATGTTCAAGTCAAAGTAGACAGAGAAAGGTACACTACATTTGAAACCAAAATAAGCTTTTTTTGCACAATTCGCCATCTACGTCATAAATACGTCACATATTTACGTCACATGCGGGAGAGATGCCGCACATTTTGAAAACACTTGATAATTCTTAAAGTATGCATCTAATTGATTTGAAATTTGGTACACAATAAATGTAAACATTGTTCTTTAAAATTATTTATAAATAATTTTAAATTTTGAGTCATAAAGGATTCATAATTAACATTTTTGTAGAGCCTGCAAAGCGGAGTCTCCCCCACACCTATGAGAGAGATGCCGCATCAAAGAAGGTGACACGCCGCATAGTTCATATTAAAAATTTTGCATTTTACACACATCTCAATACATGATGCAAGCCATATGTAACCATTTTTGGCACTTTGTACATCTTAACCAGTCAACTTTTTTTTTGTTTCTGAGTACTTTTCAAAAGATTCAATACACAGGCAATCATCATTATTTTCGTTATCTTCACTAATATGAGAACTCTTCCTGATCCATTAATGGATCTTTTATATTTACGTGGCATAATTTACAGTCCAACAAAAAAATAATTGCATAATTAAGGTATAAGTCTATGTTTTTAACATGTAATATGATGCGTCATCTATACCAACTTTAAATGCGGCATCTCTCCTTTTTGTTGGGATAGATGCCGCATGTTGCTATAGCAAGCATAGTTCGAAATTCTACCCTAAAATTTTATACAGTACTTTTAAAATATACCTAAATTAATAACAAAACTCATTTTCATAAAAACAATGAAATATACATTCTTAAATTCTAATGAGTTAAATGCTTGATAAAATATTATGTTAAAAAACTTAATTTTCAATAATAAAAAGTTGGATAATTACTAAACTGATGGACTAATCATAAATATTACGATACACAGCTTAAATAAGTAACTTATTTTAAACAGATAATCCATTAATCGCGCCCTCTATCAATCAACGGACGAACTATTGCAACTGCGGCATCTCTTCCGCACTTACCCTATATGATATTTAAAAATCTGAAGGAATTTCACCCATATCGTTGTACGAGCCGAGCGGACACACCTGATTATGTAATTTTGAAACTTTAATAAACAAGTTTTCAGTCATAGACTTACATTTTCGCGATAGTTTCAAAACTATTTGCAATAGAAAATATTTCAACATACCATACCAATCTGCTTTATTTGTTCTGCTCTATTCATTCTGGTAATTCAGTAACCATATTTCAATTTCACTGAAATATAGAATGCCAATAAATATTTTGTACAATAAAAGTTTTGTCTTAATTAAAGATTATCTCGTGCGTGAAAATTGATATTTTTTAATCAAACTGGATACCAACGAGCAATGGGGGGTTAATTAATTAAACAAATTCAACGGGAACACTTTATTATCATTATTTTTTATTTTTTTGAAATAACAACAAACATATTTAGCTTTGATATACACAAGCGTGGATAGAGGGGGATGATCATGGGGGTCATTAACCTCCGCCACCTTGAATGGGAATAAATTCAAATTTTACCGTATAAATAAATATAAATTGTAAAATAACAGAACGATGACATTGTGAATTGTAGATTTCTGAAGCGTTCTTTCTATTTTTTTCAAATTAGAAATGTAAAACTTCGAGAAAATATACTTCTATCAAATCAGTCATATTCCTAAAAATATTCCCTTCATTTTAATAACAAATACCTCTGTCGCAGCATCCTGCGTAACATAGCGAATTTCAGTTTATAAAAGTTAGTTTTTCTTGGAAACTAGCTGCCATAGAATAATAGTTAAAGGACCTTTTTCCTGTGATTTTTCCTCCTCTTTCAAATGGTGTGAAATAATTCCACAAAAATTTTTGAATAAGGGGAAATTTTGGCAAAAAACTGTTTCCGAGCATCGGACGTGTCTGGTTAACGAACTCGTCCAACGGTTTGGGACTTCCAATATTTTCACCAAATTTCATAAACGTAAGACATTTCGTTCGAGAGTTATCGCGCGGATATATATATATATATATATATATATATATATATATATATATATATATATATATATATATATATATATATATATATATATATATACATATATATAAAAATTTTAGTGAATATTATTTTCGGTTTCTAGGGACCTCAAAACAAATTTCTGTCATAGTAATGGGCTCAAGTCGCGTCATGACAGTGGCTGTAATAGCTGAATTCCATTCTGGAAATTCGCTAAAATGAATAATTCACGCACAAATTATACTTTGATGCAGTTTGATTTGGGAAAGCAAAATTTCGAAAGATTTTGTAGAAATTTCAGGTTATAAAAACTTTGATTCGGCCAACTTTTCTTAAAAACGCATCCACCTCCTACTTCATAAATGCTTATAGAGCAATTCCTTATCAGTTATTGACCCCTGCACCTCAACTGGTTTTAGAAAATAAGAACCGTTTGGGGAAGCCCCACAGCCATATAGTTAGAACTTTTTTCTAATATTTACAATATCAAAAGGGCATTATGAAGTAGTGATATCGAGCCGACAAGAAGTTAATCGATTAATCGACTAAAGTTGTTTTTCACACAAAATTAGTCATTAGTCGAAAATATCGAGCGAACAGTAGTCGACTAATCGTCAAAATTTTTAATCGAATTCGTGAACAGGGTAACCTATGTAATTGTTTCAAAAACTACATTTTCTTTTGAGTTTAATTATTGACTATTAATATATTTTTTAAGAAAAAAGATATGATGTATCACAATGGAAACGTGTCAATCACATAATAGTAAAAAATCATACAAATAAATAATTTTTTAGTTTTCATTTTTTTGAAGTCCAATCAAATAACACAGAAAAATTTTAAAAATAGTCGTTTTAGGCATTTAGAAAAAAAGTAATCGTATTAGTCATTTAGTCGAAGGTAAAATAGTCGACTAAAAATGACCAGATCTAAGCAAAATTAGTCGACTAAACCGATTAATCGATTAATTATCCGACATCACTACTATGAAATGATTAAAACACCTTTCAATTTGAGATTTGTATTCGCTCCTGGATGTTTACAACGTTCAGAAACTGTTTATACTGCTTTATCGACGCTAAAACAGTTTTCACTAATGTTTATCTATTTTTAACGGCCAATGAGTAATTTTTAAAAGTCATTCCATATACATAGATAAAAATATAACGAAAGAATGACTATATTATACTGTAGACATATTGCATATCTACATCAGTTCAGTTTCAATTTGGATTAATTTTTAATTCGATTCTCTCTTTAAATAAAAAAAAAACGTAAACATTGATTTTAACGTTTAAATAACAATTTTCCATTTAAAGCCGATTAAGGCTTAACATTATAATTCAGTTCTGGAACAATTGATATGGGACAGATGATAGCAAGTTCATAAAAAATAGAGTGGGGGATAAGCTACATGAAAAATTCTTATTTGAACAAATACTAAAATTTTTATAACAACCGTACTAAAGTGTATTTAAATTCACTGATTTGAGCGTTACTTTATGGTATTCCATATTTGTTTGTTTGTTTGTTAGCAAAAAATACCACGTTGATGTTTTGACTGTGACAATTGTTTAAAGCTTATTTGTTTATTTTTAAACAAAATATTTAAATTCCTACCTTTTGACTATGGAACCCTGTTTTAATCCATGTCTGTCATACACTTGGGGAAAATTATTTAGAGCTTTGTGATTAATTGCTTATTATTCGACTTTGAAAAGAACATTTCTAAATTATGTTTTTGGTCTTAGGGGACTATTTTGATTCTCCATTTAAAAAAAGACGGTACTTAATTTGTTTATGTATAATGAATACTACTCTATTAATTTATTGTTACAAAAATAGCTCTTTTGGGAGTAATTCTTTAAAATTATTAAAATAAATTAGAGACATTTATGGTAATGATATAATATATGAAGTTAGTCCTAACGTTTTGATATTCTTTTCATTTTAAAATAAAAGCGTTGTTTAAAGCGTGTGTAAAGTTGGCCTCGGGCTTTTTGAAATTTATATTTTTTAGTTTTACTGTATTATGCTAGCAAATGCGTGCAATTTGCAAAACAAAATAGTATAAGAAGGAGATAGGAGTAACTTTAAGACCAAATCCTCTGTCGCAGCATCCTGCATAACATAGCGAATTTCCGTTTATAAAAGTTAGTTTTTCTTGGAAACTAGTTGTCATAGAATAATAGTTTAAACACCTTTTTATGTGATTTTTTCTCCTCTTTCCAATGGTATAAAAAAATTTCACAAAAATTTTTAAATAAGGCGAAATTTTGGCAAAGAAATATTTTTTTCACGAAATTTGCCAAAAAAAAACCATGTTCCGGGCATCGGACGTGTCTGGCTAACGAACTCGTCCAACAGTTTGGGACCTTTCAATATTTTCACCAAATTTCATAAACGTAAGACATTTTGTTCGAGAGTTATCGCACGGATATATATATATATATATATATATATATATATATATATATATATATATATATATATAAATTTTAGTGAATATTATTTTCGGTTTCTAGGGACCTCAAAACAAATTTCTGCCATAGTCCTGGGCTCAAGTCGCGTCATGACAGTGGCTGTTATAGCTGAATTCCATTCTGGAAATTCGCTAAAACGATTTAGTAGGAAGATAAGACACTTATGTCGCCAAAACAATTGTCGCAGCGAAGAGATATCTTGGCGTGCGATTGTTAGAGATGCTTGGAAAGAAATCGTATATTATTGCGACAAAATTGTTCCCCTCAATATTGTAGAACACTAAAAAATACATTATGAAAATGTTTCAGGGGAGTCGTTTTAGACGGAAAAATAAATTCTTATTAAACATTGAATGCGTTTTTAGTTTTGTGCATTTAACAAAATTGGGAAGGGGCCCTAAATATGTACCCAGAAATATATATTTTATGTATTCGTAATTTGTAAACATCCATAGGCAAACAATACACTCATAACTGAATCCATAAAAATTTTTGAAATAAACGATATGTGTAGAATATTAATTAGAATCATCATTGTTGAACGTAATTAAAAATGATAATTTAGAAATGCTAATTTTAAATTACATATATTGTACGTTTTGCACAAAAAAAAAATTGACTCTGATATAATTGAAAAAAGTAATACAAGTACACTTCATAAAAAAATTCAAATAATACAGTGAGTTCCATTTAAAAGGAAGGTTCCATATACATAAGGAACATTACTAGTTATCTTTTCAGAAAACAGTCCACTTTTTAAATTCATCATAATTTTTAAATTTTTAATATTTGAAAGATTTATTCTCCCACTTTCAAAAACGAGAAGTGATGAAATATTACTTTCTGACCAATTCCTTGATTCGTTTCAATTTTACGGAAAAAATGGTTCAATACAAAATTTGAACTTATAAAATTATCTATACAATAAAAGTTTATTTTCCTCCAAGCAAGTTTATTTTCGTCTAAGCAGTAATTTAATATTCTTAGTTGGGGAGTTGAGTCGAACTTTTGAATTGACATATGTAGTTCCACAGAGCAGTAGAGACAACGTATCTATCTCTATACTACTGGAACCAGTGTAACCAGTAAGAGATAGAAAATATGTTATATACGTGCACCGGGTTTACTTTGTATTTGTGCGGGGAACTGTCTTTGGGTGAGTAATCGGAGATGGTGGTGGCCGTCAGGTGACCGTGCTTCGCATACATATGTATGATGCGTGTGGGGATGTAACAATGCCAACAACAAACAAATCAATTGTTCGACCTACACTCATCGACTGCCCCTGAGAGTGTGACTACTAAGTAGCCTAACATGCACAGAAGTGCACACTGCAGATTTCATGACAGAGATAGTTGCTGTACCTCTGTACTCTGTGAATAGTTTCGATTTTTAAGCTCACCCTCATAGTGCTTAAAATAGCCATTAATTTTTGGAACCCAAGAAAGAAATCCGTTATATTTCAAATATAGTAGGTATAAAACTATAAGGGTAAATTTTTAAAATACGGATGATTGTAAATCAGTAATAAAAATTCCCATATTTTAAAGGTTTATTCTTGATGTTTTATACACTAGCTAAATATTGACACACATTGTAGGCATGGTCTGGGTTTCATAAAAACCGGGCACCAGTTTATGTATTCAATTAACTTATTAACTTCCAAACGAAACACTCTCTATTATATATATATATATATATATATATATATATATATATATATATATATATATATATATATATATATATATATATATATATATATATATATATATATATACACGGTGGTCCAGAATTATGTACCGTAATTGCTAGAGCTGATAGTACGTTCAAAAATAATGGTACCTTTTCATTTACGCTTTTTTCCAAAACTCAATAATAAGGGAGATACAACTCTGTAAAGGGGTGAAACGAAAACCATTATTTCTTAAATATTTTCCAAACGCTTTTGAATAACGGATTGATATTTTAAGGGTACTTATTTTGCGTTAGAAGGATTAAATTTATGTCAACACTTATTCCACAACTTATGACTAGGGGGTGGTTTTGGGTGGTAGGTGTGAGTTATCACGTCTTTTCTTTTTTAATTTGCAATTATCTAAACAAATTCCCTGATAATATAATTCCTCAGGCAATTTCACGCAAAAAAGGTATACTTGTTACATTTCGATAAATATTACCGTTTTCGAGTAATTTAAAGTAGAAGTATCTGTTTCCAAATTATCCCCTAATCATAAGTGATCGAATAATTGATACCATAAATTTAATTATCTTAATGTTCATACGCGCCCCTAGAATATGAACCCAGTGATCAAAAGCGCCTAAAAAAATTTAAAAAAAAGAAGTCAGTTTCGTTCCACCCCTCTACATTTTACCCCTCTGCTTTATCTCCCTTATTATTGAGTTTTGGAAAAAAGTGTAGATGAAAAGGTACCATTATTCTTGAACATACTATCAGCTCCAGCTATTACGGTACATAATGGTACGGTACATAACCACCCTGTATATATATATATATATATATATATATATATATATATATATATATATATATATATATATATATATATATATATATATATTAATATAATCTTCCCATTAGCATTTGAATTTACAATAAGAGTTCGCAATTTACAATGATATGATTGATTCTGTTGTAAAAAAAATTAAGTTCAAATGAATTTTTTATTCATTTTAACGTGAAAAATACTTAACTTTTCATTATAATATAGTGAAGTGAAAATTTATTGACGGATGTATATAGTTACGCACGTATTATACAGGATATGATGAAAATAATTGAAATTTCGTTTATTGCCTTTGTGCTTATTTCTTTTATACTTTTTTTTTTTTTCATTTTTCTGTTGAAGAAAATTTTCTTCTGGCTTTGTTGTATTTTTAATTTCATTATTAACAGACGTCGTGGTGGTGTGTCATCTCTTTCAAAACACACGATCAGATAAAGATATCTAATATCTAAGAGATTATTATTTTTTTGTCTTGCGTTTAGAAAGTCAAGGTTAATTCTGTGGGAGTCCTATTGAAAGACATTGCCGTTTCAAAGTAGATAGAGCACAATAATACTAGTTTTCATCTATTCTATTCAAATTTTAATATATCAAAGCATATCCATCGTATTTAAAAATTTACCCCCAATTTTATCTGAACAGCCCCGCCAGTAGGTCCGACCCTGGCTTTATACACATCAATAGAAAGCTCTATAAAAATAAGGTGTTGTATCAATTTAAAGTTTTTCTCTATCTGTCATAGTTTTCAAGTAATCAAGCAAAATTGAAATTTTACCCTAACTTTAAGGGGTGATTTTACCCCTTGGATGGCTACGGTGGCAGAAAAAGAGATACGGGTCCGCTATTTTTACTTACACTCAGGCCCGACGACAGGGGGGGGGGTGGTAGCCGCGATTGCAGCCCCGGGAGCCAGGCTTGAGGAGCGGGCCCGTAGCTATCAATGGAAGGAAAAAAGTTTATAGGTTTTTTTTCGTTCATATCACTTATTTTTGGGGAGGAAATTTTTAAAAAATGCGGTTTATTCCGGGGTCCGTTACTTCTCTCCACGGCCTTGCTTGTACTACACATACACCAACTTTCATTAAAATATGTGTCTGTACGAAAACTCAAGAGCGAAATATCTTCTTTTTACGAAATTTGGTGAAAGCGTTCGAAGTGCCAAACCCTTGGTATGAGTTCTTCAGTTACATACGTCAGATCCGGGAATATGGTTTTTTGGGCATTTTTGGTGGAAAATATTAGCTGTTGCCAAAATTTCCTCAAATTCGAGAGTTTTTCCGACATTTTTTTACACTATTGGAAAGAGGAGAAACAATGACAAAAGAAAATATTTTTGGATTATTGTTCTATGTAAACTTATTTTCGAGAAAAACGAATTTTTATAAAAGGAAATTCGGTATGGTATGCAGGATGCTGCAACAGGGGTATTTTAATAATAATCACGCCGGAAACCAAAGGCGAAAATACAATTATTATCCACCAGCTTCGAGAAGAAAGTTGACTGGCCATAAAATTTTAAAAATTATGATTGGCAGTTAGTAATAAAGGACAACGAATATGGCAAATCAGATAAATTCATCTTTGTCTAGCCGACCTAATTTCCAAAGTCGGATTTACATACACAAAAAAAAGAAAACTTGCAGAAATGAAATACATTCAAAAACTGATGTTTAAAGTTTTTAAAACAAATTTTTGGAGAATAACAAGAAATAATTAATAAAATAAATTTGTACACATACATACAATTTGTACAACACATTTGACACTTATGTGACATAAATTAATATACACAATAATATACATTTTTTTCTGCATTTGGTTAAATATTTACATTTGAATTAAAAAATGTAGCTTAAAGGTAAGTAGAATTATGACAGAATAAATAGCACATTTAAGTCGAAATATATTTTAATACAAACTGAAAAATCACAATACAAAATCTTAGCAAACAGTTACCGTAGTGATTTTAATTTTAGAGCAGTTAAGAACAATGTAATGCCTGACAACACATATCCCATTTTATTTTTGCTAATCGATCACATTATCCTATCGAAAACCACAATATTAAGAAAAAAAAAACATCCAACATCCATTCATACCAACTCAATTTTATTATTAGGTTTATTACTTATATAAATTATCTGCATATTACAATTATTTCACCTATACTGAAATTTGATATAAGTTTCGTATTCGAGTTTACGAATTCAGTTTTATGAAAAAAAAAAATATGGAAAAGTACAAAATTATGATTTTGTACATACTTGTTTATCTTACTTACATATACTCACGTAGGAACTTTAAAAACGATGTTTAACTATAATCACTAAATATTTTTATTCCAGTGTAAAATTGACTTGTAAAATTTTATTGCCCTTATTGTCAACTCAGATTTGCTATATTATATCTACTGTGCACATATCCTATGAATGATACTTTTGAATTGTACAAAATTTCATTACATCGCCGATTGCATTGAAAATTGCGTTTTAGTTCTCTTAAATAAATATTGGTATCAACTTGACGCTTTCAAGCAGACGTTCATATATCTTATATTATACAATAATAATAGATATCTACGTAATATTACGAACTGTAAGTAACAAATAATGTTTTCAATGTCGGTACATTTTGATACTTCGATTTTTCATTTTTGCCTCTGGTCATTAGTTATTGTCACCGTTACCCAAGGTGAATGTCAGATTATTATTCTACGATAGCCGACGTCTATGTCCTTCTGTAACAGAGCCGAGGGTATATAATATTAGGTATATATATATATATATATATATATATATATATATATATATATATATATATATATATATATATATGTTTAGTTTAGTGCTATTATATCTTCTAGCGATATAGTCGATAATCTTAATGGTTAACCTTTATATACATATTTATGTGAACAAACACATATTATTAAAATTAATGAAATTTTTTTTATTTAGATGCTTATCTATAAAGCCTTTTCCGTGATTAATAATAATAATTAATATAATTTATTAATGCCCACTACATATAAATATTATACTATAATTATAGTTAATTCATAGTAGTCAATAGAGAATATGCATGTTTTTTTTTTCTATTACCTAAATCGTTAGAGGAACTAATAGTAACTCGAAAAAAAAATATTTTAAAAAATACCAGTATCCTTATATAATTTAAAAAAAATTATTTTTTATTACTCATGCGAGAGAAGTACTAACTTGGCGCACACATTTCTGTACGCAAAATAGCTGTTTACCCACTGTACTCTTCCCACATACATTTTTGCGTGCGAAAAAGTAAACTCTCCACACGCAAATTAACAATAAAATACGCAAAATTTAATCAAAACACGCAAAGCCGCCTCTCGATTTTTCATTTACTAAATATTTCATAATTATTTCTATAGAAACCACCAACAAAGTAATTTAAACAATAGTTAAGTCACAAAAAATTCGTCAAGTGCGTGTTTGACACGCACTAAGTAATATCGTCTCACATCAAAATCGGTTCAGTAGTTCCTAGACAAACATTGTGACATGAGATTTTTATATTATATCTTATTTACTGCTAATCCCACTTCGCATTTTTAAAGTATTTTAGGGGTTAGTTTCTAAAATAGTTTTGCCATTATTTTATAATTTAGCCTTTAAGTATTTTGAATTACAACAATTTTTTATGAACTTTACGGTGAAATTATAATCTCACGGTATATATAGGTATATATATTTGGTAGAATACTGTTTTAAAGTCTTTTTCGAGTACGAGGAAGCTGTCTGCTACACCCCATTGGCAGCGTTTTTTCATTTTTGCCGTGGAAAAATAAGTTAGAATAGATTTTTACAACGAAAAATACGCTGCCAATGGGGTGTAGCACACAGCTTCCTCGTGGGTAAGTTACAATAATATATGTGAAACCCTTTTCGTTACTCGGTTGCGCTCTATGAAAAATAATTATACCCTATTTCAAATACAATTGATCATGAGTTAAAGTTAAAAAATTAAATTCTTATACTGAAAATAAATCAATCGTCTATTCTTTTCTAAAAACAAACTGCAATTTTGATGATGAACGAGAACGAGATAAAGCCAAGGAAACGGAAATTATTTAAATTCATAAGTGACGAAGTATGGTTAAATTTAAGTGAAATGGACCATAAATAAATGTCACAAAAACTACAAAAATAACTTTTTTGTGTGTATTTCTGCAAAACAAACCAGGTTTAGCAATTTATTGTTTTCAAAAAAGTCCAATCAAATAACGCAACAAAAATACATATTTTTAAAAACCTTACATCTAAACATTATAAAATACGCTGCCAATGGGGTGTGGCACACAGCTTCCTCGTATTCGTAAAAGACTTTAAATATGCCGTATATTATATATATATTATATGTACCATCAGTTGGGGCGAACCGAGACAGTAGGGGCGAATCTAGACAGAGCTGCCTCTCGATATTTCTTCGTCAGTGTTATGACCGCACAAGGTCATAGATCAATTTATGCTACTGAATTTTGTCAGTTATGAGTTAGTCATCAAAGAAAAGCGGTGAACGTGACATCTTTGTATTTTGTTATTTTACAGGCGCATTGTTTATAATTTTTAAAAATAACGCGCGTTTTGAAATCTTTTAAAGAAACTGTTGTATAAAAAAAAGTTATATATATAAAGTAGGGACTCGCAACAAAATGTTTGGCGTTTTTTTGACAATATATGTACCAAAAATGAAAGCTGTATTGTGCTTAATTTTTTTTTATAGATTGGTTAATAAAAAACGCCGTGAGCAGCGGGGCCCCATCACGGTAGTCGAATTTTTCCCTTCATCTTCGGTATTGAATGTCTACAAGCGAAATGTGATTGAAAGTCTACAAGCGATTTGTCATTTTGCGGTGGTTTCAAAACTGATGATGAGTGTCCGGCTGATCGGGGCTTTAAAGAGAATTTATCAACACAATTCGTACGAGGGCATTCCTACCCATGCTTATCCGCCAATTGCCTTTGTGTTTTATTTTTAAATATTAAAAAAGGACCTTAAATAGTAAACTGGAAGGCCTTTAAGAAGATATTTTTTTTATTCCCAAAAAAATCCAAAATTTCTATTTTATAAATAAATATCCAAAATTCCTACTTTATAAATAAACAGTGACTTTGATAACATTTTTAAATTACTTAATATTTATGTATTGCTTTTGTTACAAAAGTACGTTCATTTTTTTTTTCAATTTTTAAAATTGCTATACGCCTACTTGTATTAAAATAATATTAAAGCATTTAAAACACATTTAACAATACCATCGTATTCCGATGTAAAAATGGGAGAAATGGGGGAAAAAGTAATGTGGAATCCCTAAAAGGCACTAGCTGGATACTAACTCAATACACGTACAAAATTTCAGCCCTCTAGTTTTCCTTAGAGAGTCTCTAGACGTGTTAGAAAAAAAGCAAAAAAATCAAAGAAATATGGTCGTAAAAATCGTGAGGGTAAAGGTTAAAAGTTGAAACCTCCAAAAAGCAGTGGCTGGCTATTAACTTAACCTGTACACAAAGTTTCAGCCCTCTAGGTTCACATGGGGAGATTTTGACCCGAACGAAACTGTCAAAAAACAAGAAAAATCATGTTCTTTTTGGTATAAAAATTGTGGGTGTAAGGGTAAAAAGTCGTGACCCCCAAAAGGCACCCCCTTGATACTAACTTAAACCGAATACAAAATTTCAGCCCTCTGGGTTTATTGGGGTGACCTGTGCGAGTGGTACAAACTTCGAAAACGTCGAAAAAGCATGAAATTGTAGCTTAAAAATGAGGGGGGTGGGGGTAAAATATTGAAACCTTCAAAAAGCACAACCTAGGTATGAACTCCATCAACATACCAAATTTCAACCCTCTACGTTAATTCTGGGGGGCTGGGGACGTGTTAGATCCAGCGAAAATCGTTTTTTCCCCCTCTACTCCCTCCAAATCATCCTAAGAAGCTGAATTTTGGATATATTGTAGATAATTGACCGAAACATTATTTCCAACCGGTTTGGAAAATTTTTATTGCTTTTCCGCCCCCCACCACCCCCTTAAAGGTTGGGTCGGATCCAAAATTTCCCCAAAATTTGACCAAACTTTGATAGTATTGTTGTGCATCGGAGTGAGCCCCATTTACCAAATTTGAGCTCTTAACTTCCATAGGGGGGCGCTACACATATTAAAAGGTAGCGGGAAAATATATATATATATATATATATCTATATATATATATATATATATATATATATATATATATATATATATATATATATATATATCAGACATTTTTTTTCTACATATTCGTGTTCTACGGGTCCGAAAACGGATAGCGCCCCTACTCTCGCCTCTCGCCGTTCTTATCGTATAGGCTGTATAAGTCTAATTTTTTCAAGGAAAAATTCGACTAAAAATTGTCTATAGGTGAGGCGAATTCATACACAATGTTGCGTCAGTATAAAAAGAAAGTGGGTATAAACTACATAAACTGTAATGAAGATAACATAAAATGGGGTATTTTGGACAGAGGCGCAACAACCAGGGGGGTCCGGACCCCTAAAATTACCTGGAAATTTTCCTTCAATTTATTTTATTTCTATTAAAAAGTAAAATTTTTAGTGGTTTACTAATATTTTTTATTTGAAAATCAAATTTTCGGAGACGACATTTTATTACAACATTTTCCATTGTTATTGGAGAACTGCGTTATCAAAAAATTTGATAATTTAAATTTTTGTTGGACCCCCTCTAGATATGTAGTTGTTGCGCCCCTGCTTTCCGATATTAAAAATATAAAAAAATCGCTCAGACAAGTTGCTGAATATTTCCATGTTCCCAAATCGACCTTGCATGATAGACTCAAAGGCAAATCGCAATAAAATTCATTTAAATCCAAAATGTTTTATTCCATCCATCAAAAGTCATTCGCTGATGCAGTTATTTAGTTTAGCGAATTTTCAGATTGGAAATTCAGCTATTTTTATCTTTTTATGTCCGATTTTACTCATATGCATGACTTAATGTGATTTATATTGCAAATAAAGCACTGTCTCGATTCGCCCCACACATTGGGGCGAATCTAGACACTATATAACCAAAAAAAACAAAATGTTGCAGTACCAATTTTGATATTTTTATTACTGCCCTATATGCTCGTGATACTAAAGCATTTAAATTATTTTTTTAGAATTTTTTAGATAAACTCTAAACAATTTATTGCCAAAAAACTGAAAAAATCGTTTACATTCGCCCCAACTGACGGTATACCATCGCCTTAAAGTTCATAAAAAATTGTTGTAACTCAAAAAACTTAAAGGCTAAATTATAAAATAATAGAAAAAATATTTTAGAAACTAACCCCTAAAATACTTTAAAAATTTGAGCAAAGTGGGACTAGCAGTAAATAAGATACTGACATTCAATTGGATTTCATGGTAGCGCCGTGGATACTATTACTCCGAATGCAATGAAATTTGTAGGGAACTATCTAGGAACCAGACCGCATAATTTCTGACAATTTCATAAAAAAAGAATTGAATAGTTCAGAAGTTATGGCACTTGGTGTAATTTAGTATATTAATGGAAATATCATGGTAGCGGCGTAGCTACCATTACTCCGATTTCGATTAAATTCATAGGGGACCATCTAGAAACCAAACTGCATAATTTTTGAAAATTTCATTAAAAACAATTGAATAGTTCAGGAGTTATGCCACTTAGTGAAAACTGGCGACCTACAGACAGACGGACGGACGGACAGACACCGCACGAAAATTGTTCAAGAAGCTCTAAAACGTAAAATGTGCGTAAATAATTTTATTTTGGATCGAAAAAATTTTTTATTTTTCAAAAGTGATCACAATGCTTTCGCTACTTTCGTAGTCTCGAAAGCAAAATGGTACAAAACATTTCATTGTAGGTAAACACGATAAAAATGAAACAAAAATTCGTATTGGTAAATTTAACTGATAAAGAATTTAGGTTAAATTGCTAGGCAACAAATTTTCGTTAGACAAACCTAAATTTATTCGAGAAAATGCAAACCTTTCGTGTAATAATAAGTGATTATTTAGTATTTACAATAAGTAGATAATTTTGCTTCCTAAAATTCTTATATTTTTGTCCAGTTTGCTTTGCCTTGAATGCTGCTAGATTTTTCTTTAAATATTTCGGATTTAGTTGAATAATTTTCTTCAAAATCTTCGAGAAATAATGCTACATTTTTCTGTAAAGGTTAATAACTCATTAAAAATTTGATTTTAATTTTATTTATTCAGTGTTATACGTATGCGCAATACTTACCAGAATTATTCTCTCTCAATCAAATAACAATAATATTTAATAAATTGTTTTAAAATCTAAATTACAAGAAAAATTGACGGTTTTTAAGGTTATAAAAATATTCAGTTCACTGTATGTACCTATATACAGTTTTGTATATAGGTACATATTTACATAACACAATCTAAGCTTCTTAAAAATAAATTAAAAAGTTGCTTTTTAAACATGTAAAATGTATCCAAAAAATGGTTCCCGATCTATTTCAATATTTTTTATATTATTAGCTTTCATATTTGAAAGCTAAAATAGAAAATTAAGTGCTTAGTAATAAATTTAAAGATGTCTCTAAACTAACTGACAATAAATATGCGTAATGTAAACTTCGCTTTATAACAAAAATAAAACTTGTCATATATGTAGTAATATTTATCTGTTATGTTGGTATAAACTAAAGTGTTGTTTACCTATGTACCGTGCAAGTGAGATAGGAAATATATACAACGGATTTATATAAAAAGAAATAAAAGATACATATTTATAATATAATAAAGGGCGCAGAATTTTTTTTTTACTGGGGTGTCCATTTTATCAGCTTATTTTTCAGTATTTTTAGATTGAATATTAAAATTAGCCGTTAATATGATAATCTGAACTATAAAATGTCGATCTGAGATGATAAATTCCATTAATAGTTTTCTTTTTTGGCTATTATTTTTCGGCTTTTCGACCCCACATAATTTTTCCGTCCCTGGTATTTCAATAAGTAATAATAATAATGTGAATAATCATTTGGTCACACAACGAAATTATTATATCGTCGAAGAAAGCCGAGGTTCGACGACATAAAAAAAGACGAACACTCAAAAATATTATTTTAAAAGGTAATAAAAATGTCAAAAATAGTAATAATAATAGAAAAAAGTATGTGAAATTCGTAATTAAAAATAGTATGTGCAATAGTATGTTCTAAAATTTTTCAAAAAAATTTTTGAAAAATTTTTTCGAGAAATTCTTAAAAAAAAATTTTTTTTGAAAATTTTCTAAGAAATTTTCTTTTTTATAAATTTAAATACTGTTAGTGATAAAAATGTGAAAAAAGCTGAGAAAATTTTTTTTTTTCATTTTGTTGAACATTATGAAAGTTTAAGATCAAGAAAATGACCCTTTATTTTTTTCAAAAATTCAATCGAATGAAACACAAAAACGGCTGGATGGATTAAACTGAAATTCGGTGGGGGTTTTGTGGGTAAACTGTAAAAGGCACACTTAACATTAGTGGTTTTCTCGAAGTTTTTAATTCAGCGCTTGATTTTCCAAAGAGTCACCAAAAGCTCTTTTTTGTTGAGGAAATAACTCTTATCCTTTTGTGGGGTGACGCGACTGTTAATTCCGAAAAAATTCCTGCGGTTTTAGTGTCTACAGGGTGCTAGGAGACACCCCACAAAAGGACGAGAGTTATTTGTTTTACACCCTGTATACAGAATGAAGAAACTGTCATTTATTTTACTTAAATAAAGTTAATAACTCCAAATTAAATGACCTACCTACATTTACTTTAATTTTTGATTTAATTTTTTTTTTTAAAAATGGTGTCAAGCTTTTATTGCTGTTCTAAAACGCATGTCCCTATTACGTATTGCTTGGAACTATAACGTTTTTTAAAAATAAGTTTACTGAAACCACACAATTTTATAAATAAAAAAGAGAGCCGCCTCTTGATAGAGTTAAATTGTTACGCATGGTAATTAGAAAGTTAAATTTTATTTATCTGCAGAATTATTTTTTTTTTTGGCGTGGCGAAAATTTGAGTATCCTTCGTCACAACTGCCAAATATTGCTATAAGTTTTGAAAAAAATAGGTGAAAGGGTCATGTTCTTTGGTGAAACGAAACACCAAAGACCATAGAACATAAAGCGAAAATCAAATCAAGTGATTGACATTGAGAGCTCCAAAGGTACCTTATAAAATCATGCAGTATTTACTTATACGTATAAGTAAATGCTGTCTTTTATTCACACATTTTTCAGTAATTACTTACATGGGTCAGTATTTGCGCATAGTTCTCAGTAAATACTTATCAACAAAAGTAAATACTGAAAAAGTAAAAAGTAAACAAAATATTGAAATTTTATTCTCATATTTTTAAGTAAATACTTAAAAAATAGTAAGTAAAAGTAATTACTTATTTTTATTCACATTACCCATTAACAAACCAGCCAAACGTTTTACATTATCTTCATAATATAAATTATTTTGTAATGTAATTGTTATATAAATTGGTTTTAAGAACATTTATGAATTATATCAAATAAACGTGAATAGCAGTTTCATTAAATCATTATTTTTTTTTGTTTACATATTATTTCGATATCGAGACTTTCGATGTTTTTAACAATGTGAAGTAAAAAAAAAAAAAACAATAAATTATAAATGGTTTTTATTACATATAGGCTGTGTCTACATCAACAATCTAGATCGCAATAAAAAGAACATTTTACGATTGTCGAAAAGACCGATACAATAATAACAAATTCCATTTATTTGCTGGAGAAGTAATAACAGTAACACGCGGCTAATTCGTTATTTGAAATGTCCTCAAGGAACAAGTAAGTACAGTAAAAGGATTTTATAACGAATTCAAGTAGTTTACATTATAATTAATTTGTTATACCAATATGAAGTTACAATGACTGTACTTCGCAACTCAACACCTCCACAGGTCCGACGAGAGGAGGGCGGGCGCCGCAACCAGAATTGTGGTCCCGGGACTCGGATTTGGAAAGGGGGCCCGGAACTATATTCGAAGGCCCAGATCAAAGACAAAGAGCTTTTTTTTGTTCGTCACTTGTATTTTTGCACTGCGCCTCCACCATTTTGTTGCATAGTACATCGAATTGTAAACGGTTATTGTGGAAACTCTGATTTCTATTTATATCGGAGTCGCTAAAGATAATACAAAATAAAAATAAAAATAAGGACAGATAAATTTTTATTCATTCAAACACTTTAAAAGGATCATAGTACAAAGGGTAGGATATTTATTTAAATGTGAAGTGTGAACAAACATTCTGTCCTCGTCCTGTTACGTATATAATTAAAGAAAAACAATGATGTTAAAAAAAGGACTGTCGTAAACGCTCTTCTTACACAAGACGTATTTTTGTAATCGTTTAATGTTTAATCGTTTCTTTTTATTTTTTAATTTGAAATTACAGTACCTTTAGAGAAAAGGAATTTTTGAACGATAGTTACAGGAAAAAAAAGGTAATTTTTTTTTTATAAAAATTTTAATTTTTTTTTGTATTGACATAATAACTAAACTATATCTTCTTATCCCGAGAAACATATAGGTATGTTTGAACTGCTAACAAGAATTCTATTAACGTAGACGCTCTGAGATAGTCAGGTAAGATCATCTCAACCAAAAAATTTTCTTTTATCAAAAATTAAATAATGTATTAATATGCTTCAGTTATTATATTTGCATACCACTTGTATTTTGTTTGTTTTTAGCGAATTTCCAGAATGAAATTCAGCTACTACAGCCACTGTCATGACGCGACTTGAAATTTGCTTCAGGTCCCTAGGAACCGAAAATAATATTCACTAAAATTTATATATATATATATATATATATATATATATATATATATATATATATATATATACCGTGTGAGTTTTTCGAGAGTTGCCATTTTTATTTCAATCAAACCGTTGATTTAATCGAAAAATTGTTCAAATAAGAGTTGTAGATATCGACGGGGGTATATATATATATATATATAGGGTGTAAAATATATAACTTTCGTAAAAAAATAGGGGAAAAAGGTCTCAATTTACTAATTAAGTTTTGCTAGTTAATTTGTTCCGATTATGTTTCAGTTCAAAAAATTTTTATTGTCAAAAACTTGTTAAAAAGTGGCCGCTAGAAAAAAAGACTACCTAACATTTTTTTGTTTTTGTTTTTTTGAATGTTGAACTTTTTGTCAACAAAATATATTTATGTACTTATTTACGGAATCTTTTGAAATTAACTGTACAGTACCGTACAAAAAAATTTTAACATATTTTGTAATAAAACAAATTTTACGTCATATTTCATAATTTTAAATTTAGCATATTATTTGGCAAAGATCGTAAATGTTATTTTTGTGACCTCGGATGCAGTTCGAAGATCCGAGGCTAAAAGCCAAGGCTAAAAGCCGTATAGGTAAGTTACTTTTTTAACCGAAAAAACCGATGAATAAAATTGAAAAAAATTAATAAAAATAATAAATTGAAAATAATAAAAATAATAATTTGAAAATAAAAACTGTCTCCATAGTTATAACCCATGCATCTTATAAAAATTTAAGCTCGAAATTTAACTATTTAAGCAGCCGTTTCTGCGTTAAGCCACGGGATTGCGCTGGCAGACAAGATTCTTTGAACTTGACTATAAAAAAGGATTCTTTTACAAAAGAAATCAGCCATGTAGCGATAACAAGCTTTTTTATGTAGCCAGACTTCATCACATTCTATTCTTTAGAAATAAAAAATTTGTTATTGTCATGGCGTAGATTGTTGTTAAAAAATGAAGAACGTCCCCAAAGGTAAATTATTACCTTGAAAAAATGTTTTTATCATATTTTTTTATTACAAGATACTATGAATGACCGTTTTTGAAAAGTGAATATTTTTTTTTAACAATTTTTTTCTCTTCGGGAAATGGAAAAAATTTGTAACTCTATCAAAAAAGTACAATATGTAATCGGGAAAAACATCATTATTTGTACAATATTTAGAAATCACATCACGTAGTCGACGTAAAAAAAAGGTAAATATTCGGCCACATCGCCACCGTAGATATATAGATGTTTGCCACACATATAAATTATATCAAGTATTTCGGCGTCGACTTTTAAGGAAAATTTCTTTTCTATTATATGTGAATTATATCCACCTTCGTGAATTGATAGCCAGCCTTTTCTTACTATTCTAAAAGGATTTATAATAAATATCGTTGTCAGTAAGTTTTTCCGACTCGCTGATGTGTTTTGATAGGAAAATTATGGTTTTATTAGCTGTATGTATATACGTAATACATACTGAAAAATGGAATGACGTGGGACAGTGAAGTGAACAGGGACAAAATGAAAAAATATTTTTTTCGAAGTAGAGACAGGGCTGTGGAGAGAAATGGTACACAGTGAAAAAATTTGTGTTAAAATTAACACATTTCACATGTCCAGAACGGTCCACTTAATTTTTTGTGTTATTTTAACACAAAGCATATGTGTCAAATCTATACACAAGATTTGTGTCAATGATTTAACACACAAGAGGACATACATTTTGTGTTAATTTTTCAGACTTATCAGAGTTAGTTATTAAACTCTTTTATTCAATATTTTACTTCCACTTAAGATATTTTACAATCGTCAAAAATTATAACGATTTTGTTCATATATGAGACTCAAAGAACGAAAAAGTAAGTCAGTCGTTTGTAAAAATTCTTACTTGTGTCCATATACATCTACGAAAATATATATAATAAAAACGATGAGAGTAGTTCTTATTATTAAACAAAACCGAAAAATTGATTTTTTGTAACTGATTCTGTAACAAAATAACCTTAAAATGTAAGAAAATTGTTTCATTTTTAAACGTTTAATAAAACTATATTCGTCAATAACTGAAAAAACTTATAATTTTTCGGTTTTGTTTAATAATAAGAACTACTCTCATCTTTTTTATTGTATATATTTTGGTAGATATATATATTCTAATCTAATTTAGGTACTTATAACATTCTTTTGCTCTACACAAATATTATGTTACTTCTTTGTTGTACAAAACAGGTTAACATTTTTATTCTATTAAATAAAAATTTGACTTTGTTGCTTGTCAGTATTATTTTTTATAAGAAATGATAAAATAGCATCTTTAAAAACAGTAAAAATAAAGAACAAGCTACTAGAAGCTACCAGAACCAATATTAGTCTGTTCTAATACGTCTAGTATTCTATGAAAACAAAGTTTATGAAAATCGAACGTAAAGGTCAAAAATGTCCCAATTCATCCAATAAATTTTAGTAAATATAAACAATTACAACAATATTTTTTTTTTTTGGGGTATATAAATTTCACGAAGAATTTTTTCAACCTTCTCCCAAATATCATTTCCAAGTTCTAGAGACCTCAAAATAAGTTCCTGTCACACTTACAGGCTCAAGTCTCCCCATAAGCGTCTGTAATAGTTAAATTTTATTTTTGGAAATTCGCTAACAAAAGAAATCAGTCGTCTTCGCACCAAAAACGAAGTTTTTACACTTACTTTTTTTTATATTTAAAACCATCCACATTATAACACTTTCGGAATTAGTCGACTAATTCGATATTCACTGTCTTATGCATTTGTCGTAGGTGCTTATAGTAATAAAGTTTCGCATTTAATTTGTTTTTAATATGACAATTTAATTCAAGAATATTGTAGTTTTTTCACTTTTACCGTGGGAAAAAAGTTAGGACAGATTTTTACAACGAAAAAAATGGTACACAACTTTTCATTAGTCATTTCATTGTAAGTAAACACGATAAAAACGAAACAAAAATTCGTACTGGTAAATTTAATTGATTTCAGAACCATAGTAACAATGTATTAAATAAAAATATGAATTATACTAATTTATTTGATGCGTTAAATTGTCCTACCGTATTACACTTGAGTTTTATATTTTTTCTGAAGAAATTTGTGTTCTCTACAACTCAAATTTCTTGCCTAAAAGTAATTTAACTAGAAGAACTGTCTACAGTTCTTCTCGTTAAATTGCTAGGCGACAAATTATCGTTAGACAAACCGAACTTTTTTACACAACGATCGCATAATATAGTGCATATTACATTACAAGATATATATATATATATATATATATATATATATATATATATATATATATATATATATATATATATATATATATATATATATTTCCGGGAGAAAAAAAGTTCAAACTACATATGAATGAAATGATGTGGGTTGATATGTTATCAGCAAAAGCAAAAATATTAATATTAAATATTAAAACATTTGCTGATTGAAGTTGAGGCAAAGATAATAATAATAATCTAAAACTGCATATTATCTTGATTCAGTTCTATTCACCGGCATACATATTACACCTACATATAGGTAACTATCTCGAGAAAGAAAAAAAAATGCTTTTATATAGGTAAATGGAATTTAAATATAGGGGAGAGGTGTGCCAGTAGTAACAAAAAAAAAAAAAAAATATACAGGCTAGTAACTTTGTACTTATTAGTCACAGAGAATTAAATTTTTGGTACAAGATACGGGCATTTTTCAGGTTTTGAATGAGCTGCACAAAAATACTCTATGTTGACTTATAATTAAAATAACTGTATTTATGTGGACTAAAGTGTAATGTTACAATCGTCACCAACAGAGGATCAATTGTTACAGGGCTTAGGTTTAATTGTAACACTCATTATTTAGTTGAATTTACACGTTAGTTATTATAATTAATCCAATTTTAAAAATTCTTTCATACATATTGAGTGAGGAAGGTGACAAATAGCACAGTCTCAGACAACAGCTCTGAATTTTTTCTCTTTCTATTACTCTTTTATCGGAATTCATATATACATCATTGAATATAGTTCCTATCCTAGTTTTTCGTTTTGCATATTATATAGAATTTTTTTTTATTCTTAAAACAGTATGAATTTGATTAGAGACCAGCAGGATAAACTAATCGCAGACCGAGACTTCGACTAGAAAGCAAGGCTTTGAAACGAAGGATAATCGTAATCGAAAAAGTAAAATCAACTGATTTTGCCAAAGTATAACTATTAATGAAAGGATATTGTTTCTTTGTTTTTTAAATTATTAACCGAAGCCGTTACCTTTATTATTCCGATTCATACCTAAAATATAAAGTTTAAATTTGTTCAAATAAAATTTTTATTTTAGTTGTAACATGTTACAATCGACACTAACCATATAAAGACCAGTAAAGCCACTGAATTTCACCACTAAAAAATGATCGTTTCTCAGAAAAGAAGGATAATAAAATATGAAAATTACCAAACGTAACTTTTCCCAAACGTAACTTTTCCCAAACGTAACTTTTCATCCTTTAATAATATCAAAATTCAAAGGTGATGAAAAACAAAACAAAAGATTGAAAATTACTCAATTATTAATTTGCTTATTAATACATAATTATGAAAAACTGGTGAAGATTAAATAAAGTGTGCCAAAGTTTCAACTTTCAAACTCGTTCAAATGGAGAGAAACTTATTTGAAGTGTACAAGCTATAAATATATTACAACGATAAGAAACTCCCTGAAAACTTTTATATAATATTTACCATTGTAAACATGTAAATTTGTACTAATGCGTTCAAAAAAGTTTAACAAGGTGTTTTCTTACAAAGAAAAAAATTTTCATCACTTCATTTTCCAGAAAGAATGTTTTATTCAGTTTGTACTGAAAATTTGAAAAAATTAAAATTAATAAAAAAAGAATATCTCAAGTTTTTCGTTCTGTCTGTAGGATCTTTTTGCTTCCGAGACTTTTAAAGTAGCGAAAGCATTGTGATCACCTTTGAAAAATAAAAAATTTTTTCCCTCTAAAATAAAATTTTTTACGCACAATTTACGTTTTAGAGCTTCCTGAACAATTTTGGTTTGGTATCTCTCCGCCCGTCTGTCTGTCCTTCTATGTATCGCCAGTTTGCACCAAGTGGCATAATTTCTGAACTATTCAATTGTTTTTAATGAAATTTTCAGAAATTATGCAATTTGGTTCCTAGATGGTCCCCTATGATATTCAAAATCGAAATAACGGTAGCTACCATGTCATTCCATTAATATACTAGATTGCACCAAGTGGCATAACTTCTGAACTATTCGATTGTTTTTTATGAAATTTTCATAAATTATGCGGTCTGGTTCCTAGATGATCACCTACAAATTTCATTGCATTCGGAATAATAGTATCCACGGCGCTACCATGAAATCCCATTAAATGTCAATATCTTATTTACTGCTAGTCCCACTTCGCTCAATTTTTTATGAATCGTTTTGTTTATGTATTTTTATTAATTTATATACCTATATTAAATTATACAAAGATATATTGGGCATTAAATTATCAAGGTGCTTTTATGAGTACGAGGAAACTGTGTGCCACACCCAATTGGCAGCGTATTTTTCTTAAATCATAAAAGTGACACTCTCATAAAACATCAACACTTTACGTTTGGTGATATTGCAACCCAAGGATGACCAGTACATCTCAAATACCGTCATTGTGTTTTATCTTCTGCAGCGGTTCTGCAAAATGGTTCGATATTATAACTTCATTTTCAGTGACATCATGTCACTACCAGACATCATGACTTCAGAAAATTTTAATTTGTTCAACATAAAATGTAGTTCGAACGTAAATGAAATATCTCACAGACGAATAGATAAAAAGTGAGAAATCAAAGATTCAAATATCTAAAATATTTAACAGTAGATACTTAATTAGATATCTATTTGAATTTACTTAAACATAAATAGGTATATCCCTTTCTAAAATTTCTACTAATTACTCAATCAAATTTACACTGATATGCCTCGATTAATTTATAATCTCTATGAAGTTGGAAATGTTACACATGGTAAAAGTTTGTAAAATCTGATTAACGTTCTATGAAGGTAGGGGTTACAAATGTACGTAGTAAATGAAAAATCAATTATGATGTAAAATATGTAAGATGTTGAAATGTCATCTACATACCACATACATAGGTGATTAAAAATAAAATTCGTAATACAATATTTTTTCCACAATCATAATAGAACGTATGCTTTTGGGCTCTGTGAACAAAGCGTAAAATATGTGTTTGCCGAGGCCTATTACTTTTCGCTTTAAAGCGAAATGTTAATGTATGACATTAAATGGTATTAAATGGTAATATCGAAAATTTTATTCGTTTTTCCGAATTTTTCCGAATTATCTAAACGTGGTTTTTTAAGGAAAAATTTAAAAAAAAAGGAAGAGACTTAAAAGAGAGCTGAAAAAGAGTTAATTCTCTTTCTAACACACAGATTTGGTAGGAGTGACAGAAATGCCACTGTGACAAAAGTTACTCGTGCGCACGAAAGATTATAGTTTGCTAAATTCTGATAGTTACTAACAAATAAAAACTCACCTGTATGTATGTATATATATACATACACGTATACACCAGAATATATACCACGAATAATTTCTGTTTGAGTGACATGACGTGACGTATAATACAACGTTATTTCACTGGCATAATATGTCCTAATTAATGTCAAGTGTTTAGTTCCTGTTTTTAATTACGAACCAATTTTTTTTTTTTTAACCAATTATTTTAGTCAACAACTCTATAATGTGATTTAAAATTAAATGTTGTAAATTGGCTGAAACTCGGATAAAATGATTTTGAATATCAAATTATTGATTTATTAAAATCAATAATTTAAAAAATAAAGCATCGTGACTCGAAAGGGAATAAGATTGGATATTGCAATATACAGGATGGAAAGTATATAAGTCTAGCTGCGAAATCAGAGGTTAGATCTCACCCAAGTAATTAATATTTGCCAATAAATTTGAACCAGAAGTGTTTTTAACAGAAAAAAATTCATATTAAATATGGGTCAAAATAGGGACCTTTAAATTTTTTTTTAATCCGGCTCTGACCATCTTATGTTTTACTATAAATTTTCTGTTTTTTTGAAAAAACAACATACAGTAAATAGTAACTAGAAATAAACATGTTTACAAAATTTTGTTCAATTTTTGTCAACAAAATTATTTTTTCTACAATCTTAGTGGAAGAAGGCTTTTGCGCTCTGTGAAGTGAGCGCTAAGTATCTATTTGCCGAAGACTCTCGTTGCCGAACAACAAATTTCTACTTTGCGCTTTAAAGCGGAAAAGTAATACTTTGTCGCTCGCTCAACATATATTTAATTACAAATCGGGTAGGCGTCGTTTATATTTTCTATGGTAAAAAATAAATAAACCGATTCTAAAATTATTATGTTTATCGTAATCAAGTGAAATATTGATTTTATTAAATTTCAAAATAACTGTAAATATTAATTAAAAATAATAAATAACTATAATTAATAAATAATTAGAATAAAAGATTTAAAAAAATATGTACATATATGATGGGAATATGTAATATTAACGCGCTACTTTCTCAAGTACACCTTCAGATATTTCTGAAGCTGCAAAAATTATAATATTAAAGTAAATATTAACGTCCATTATTATTTTTTCAAGTATCTTTTAAATAAAAAAAAAATTTTTATAAGATTGTAGAAAAAATTTTGTGTGTAATTCGAGCACAAAATGACTTGCCGCTCTCATGAGACTAGCACGCTCCGCCTGGCAGCGTCGCGCGTCAACACTCTCAATCGAGCGGCAAACCACCATTTTGCGCTCTTAATACACAAATAACTATTGTACCTTTGGTATTAACATAACTTAGTCAGGGTCGTACTTAGAAAAATTTGGAAACATTATTTGCCAATTCATTTGCGACTTTCTCTAACTGTGAATTCCGAAAAAATTCCTGTGGTTTTAGTGTCTACGGGGTGCTATGAGTCACCCCTGCAACCGACGAGAGTTATTTATTTTCCACTCTGTAAATTCCGATGCAACGCTTCTATTATCACAACTTTCAAGTGTAAAATACAAACTTTTTTTGAAGTAATATAATTTTAAATTTTTTAAAAAGGAGTTCTAGAAATTAAAGAGAAAATAATAATTTATGCACTCCAAATAAGCCTCTATGGTACTTTGAAAAATTATTGGAAAAAAAAAACCGAAACATAGGCGGCGACACATACAGTAAGTATGTTTGCGTTTGTTTCTGGTAAGCTACAATTGGAATCGAGAATTTATAGATTATTTCAGGAATAAAATTTATTCATCTGGAAAAATACTTTATCTGACCTTATTACAGTAAAACCATAAAAGCAACTGATTCTACGAAACACTATTTACGCAAATACAACTTGCATCTGATATATTTTTTTTATAAGACATTATAAAACTGATTTACATTAAACAAATTTATGGTATTAGGGTAATTTAGAGATAATTTGCGGACTTTACCTTTTTTAACGATAGTAAAATTTTTCCCGTATTTTGACAAAATATATTTTCACAATTTATGGTTAAACGCAACGTTATTATACCTACTCGTGCTTTTTCTTATAAAAAATATAAATTATTTTATACAAGCGTCATGTCTTTTTTCCGGTGAAATATAAGAAGAGCGATAAAAAGGATTTATAAGGATTCGAGCGTATTTGTTTAATGAATTTGATTAATCACCTAATAGTAAATGTACCGTTTTTAGTTGTGACATCTGTTTGGTATAACCTTTTTTATGTAACTTAAAACATACCGCAATTTTTTTTTTAATCTGACATTTGTTCAAGCACAAACAGAATACATTAATAATCACATAGTACTTTAATTGTAGAAATGAGGACGGTATAGAACAAAGTGATGTTTTTATTTCAAGATGTCTAATAGCGCAACGTGCCTCAATACAGGTTTTTTTATACACTCGTAAAACACAATTTCTTTGTTCGAAGATTAAAAATTTCATCGATTTTTTTTTCTTTGAATAAAAAAATTTAAAGAAAAGAAAAGAAATCGATTCTTTTATTCTTTATAATTATGTTTCTTAAGGTGTTCGAAATATTCTCTTAAATTTTATTTAAAAAAAAATGAAAAGTTATGAGCATTTTAGTGCACACACTTTACTATAATTCAATTAAAAAAGAAAAAAAACTAAACGCTTTTTTCTCGAAAGTACGTTTTTTGACATGGTACCTCATGTATCTCAAAAAGTATTTGAGATATCGACATACATCAAAGTGCGTATTATTCTTTGATACCGGCATTTTGGCAGGAACTAGGATCTTTTGGTTCCCTAAGATATTTTAAGAATAGCGACTGTTTATAGTCGAGAAAAAGCGGTGATTTTTTAGATTTCTCACTGTTTTTTATTTTTTAGCGAATTTCCAGAATGGAAAATCAGCTATTACAGTAGGTCTCATGACGCGACTTGAGCCCGGCACTATGGCAGAAATTTGTTTTGAGGTCCCTAGAAACCGAAAATATTATTCACTAAAATTTATATATATATATATATATATATATATATATATATATATATATATATATATATATATATATATATATAAATCCGCCAAATTTTTTTCACGAAAAATTTCATTTCACGAAAAAAATTTGGCGGAATGAGGCGGAAAAATCACATAACGAAGGTTTTTTTTATTTAGGTACAATTACTCTATATCAACTAGTTTCCGAGAAAAACGTACTTTTATAAATGGAAATTCGCTATGTTATGCAGGATGCTGCGACAGGGGTAATTTTTCTTAGATCCTAGTTAGTGCCATAACTGTATATGTATATTTTCAAAAAATTCTTGATTTTTTGATTTTGGTTCACTGGGGATTTCAGAACGCGAGGGACCATCAAGTTGGAAAATTCTCGCAGTGTCGACTTCAAAGCCATTTATACTTAGCTCATTTTTGAATTTCTTTTGTAATCTCCAAGACGTGTAAAAATAATGTTGTATATTTAGTTTTTTAATAAAATATTTATTTGTATAAAAAAAAATAATAAAAAAAATCGATTTTTGATGTTTGGCAAATCTCCCTTTAAAGAAGCAAACTTTTAAAAATTTTTAATCTTTGAATTAAGAAATCATTTTGAAAGTGTGACACCTTAACACTACTATCGATCAAAAAAAAACCAAAAAACCGGAGTGAAACAAATTAGAAAGTGTCAAGATTCCCTCGATGTACTTCAAACATTTACACACTGTACAGGGAATGGGCAGTATACGAGCTTTAAGCAATGCTCTCCTATATACTTTGGCGAAGCGGCACAAAATGCGTTAATTAATGTTTATAGACGAGCTTTTATGTCTTCGAATCAGACTCTATGCAAGTTATAGAGAGGAAACGTTTTACGTCAGAGAAAATATACAATATATATAATTAACAGTCACGTATGTTCTAATTGAGATAAAAAAATAAATAAAATATTTTTTTTTCTGTCGAGAAAATTTAAGACAGTCAGATATCTAAATGCGTCAAAAGAATAAATTATAAGATAAAATATCGCATTTTGAAACAGCAATCGTTATACTGTAGGCTGTAGATAGGTAATTACTGCTACACTGAGAAAAAAATACAGTAATTTTTACGGAAAATTATAGTAAAAAATTTCGGAGCTCTCTGGTAATGCGGGCATAAGTGACAGGCAAAGGAGAAAGTACGATGAGTATAGTAAAAATTACACTGTGACTCCGTAAAAATTTTGGCGCTGTACAGGAAAAATTCTACTCTCTTACTGTATTATTTATAAGGTTTTTTTTTTATTTATTAATAAATAATTGAATTAAAATAGTTTAAAAAGATATAAGGGTAAGGATTAAAATCAAATTATTAATAGTGAAAAAATGTTCTGTGGTTTTTTATTATTTGTAGAAAAACATGTTTCAATAAATATCAATACATATAAAAATCTTAATTGTTATATCTTAATTATTAGTTCTTTATCAATAATAAAATAGTGCGATTTTCATGAAACACAAATAACAATTCTTTGTTTTAAATGTAAAGTCCATTAAATAGTTTATTATAACAAAAAACAGAAAAAAAAAATGATAACACTCATGGTACACATCACATACAAGGCACACACAACAATAAGTTAGTTATCTGTTTGCAATAGAAGCCGTATTCAAAATGACCTTGGTTTGGTGCGGACAGTTACGCGTGCCAGAGCAGTTAGGTATGTGCTTCTCCTCTAGCGTTACGTTGGTGCGATGCTTGTGTGAGAGAGATGCTTAAAGACAGGTTTCAATTTAACAAAAATTAAGTAAATTTTCCTGGTATCCACTTGAAATTTTACTAGCCGATCGAATTTTACGGAGCAGTATAGGAAAAATTCTTAAGCTGTACAGGAAAAATTTTCAAATGAATCGTAAAAAATAATGTTTGAAAGGCATTTTTTATATTTTTGCTTGATAATTTCCTACCGACTGGTCACTTGAGCCTGGTTTACCGGAAGCAACTCCGTAATTTTTACTGTAATTTTTTCTCAGTGTACAAATTTGTAAAATAAGCCGGATTCTATCCACGTTTTAACGATGCAAAACGCTCAGAGCCTTCCATAATTCCAACATATTTGTCTGTTAGTCAGAAATCGTACATCTTTTATCACATGAAATGTCATATGTTTTATCTCGAAAGCTGTAACAAACTAGCTACCGAGGAGTCCTGATATAATACATGTCCAACACGCACTTGAGGATTTCTTTTTGATTATTATTAATTATTTGTAGGATAATTTTTTTTTTAATTCAAGTGAATTATTTGGGCCCCAAGCGGGTTAAGTGCGTAACAGCTCAGATAGGCAGGCCGTGCGTGAATAGTAAACCAATCGGGGAGATACCTCATCCGGCGCCAACAACGTCTACATCATCCTCATTCATTCTATACACAGCCGGAGTACTTAGCTTTTGTTAAAAAAAAAAAAAAAGATTTATTAAAAATATTACCAGCTCTACTTTTTTCGTGTTAATAAAAATATACTAGACTACTTTTTACATCGATTTTTCCATTCCTTTACAGGAATTTTATATTTAGAAGAGAGATATATTTATGTTATAGTTCAGGAGCTCATGAAAATTTCGCACGACTGATCTGTACATTGATGTAATTACTTCACCTAATAGTGAGAAAGGCTTATAAAAGGAAAATTTTGTGCTCTCAACGAACTGACTAGTCAACACAATAACATTCTCAGTTTTTTGACCATCTCCTCCAGTAAAATAAACCTTTAATTTATATACATAAGTTAAGTTTTGTTTTAATTATTATAATTTTTGAATAACCAAATCCTAAAGGGAAGAAAAAAAAGGAAAAATAAATTTTTCCTGAAAATTTTCAGAAATTTTAATAAATTTTCAAAAAAAAAAAATTAACAAACTTTTTAATGTTCGTTCATTTGGAAAAATCGTTGATTTTTTTCGAAAATTTTTCGGAAAAATTTTTATCCTTAAATATACGCAATATTTAGGATAAAAATTGTCGAAAAAGTCAAAAAACGGAACTTCGTTTTCGGAACTTCTAAACTATACATGCGTAATCAAATTCAGATTTTTCTTTTTAAATTAACAAATTAACATTATGAGGCCCGAGCACTTTCACAGTAAACTTCTCCGGAAGCCGACAATACTTGTAAAGAAATTTTATATAAACAAATACATAAAATGATTCAGCATGTACATATACGTGATACGTACATATATATATATATATATATATATATATATATATATATATATATATATATATATATATTTGATATTCAAAGTTTGGATAACAAATTGATAAAAATTATATTAGTTTTTATACCTATTGTTTATTTTAAAATTTTTTATAGAAACCAAAAGAGTAGTGTGTGTTGGTGTTTATGTATGTTGAGTATATACACATCGGTGTGGTAACATCGCACACATATATAATGCGTAATCAATTAATCATTGATCGCGTTCGGCCTCTGCGGTTGTTTTGATTATTTTCGGATGCCGAAGTCATGGGACTAAGTGTTAATAACTACAAAAATTATCAGATCTGCTATAGCAGATAAAGGAAAATTAGTTTAACGAAACATTTTCTTAGATGTCCCCATTCAGTACCAAATTTTAAATTAATTTTCAATTATTTTCATAAGTACACAGATGATTCAGAACATTCTACGGGCTCCCGAACTATTAGTTAGTAAAAGCGCGTATATTCGCAAAATAATGAAAAATATATTACGTATATAATATAAATAACAGGCTTTTTCCAGAAAATAAATATACTTAATTTTTTCATACTAGAAATTATGTATGTAGATGCCCCACATTCCAAAACGCAAGCGCTTGTTCGAAATTAATGTATTTCGAGCAGAAAGGATAAAATCTAACATGAAAGCTAAAATGAAAAATTTATCATAATAAATTATTCAATAAACATACAATGGAAGCTTTCAAGTCTCTACTGATAAATATGTTACGATGTCAGTGACATTTCCTGGCGACTGACGTTTCTGTCACGACGTCCAAGGTCCAATTTTGAATGATAGCTCCTCATATTTTATGTACGTACTTATCGCAATAATTTTAACAGAACAATTTTCAATATTTAATTCTAAAAAAAAAAGTTTCTTCTTCAAAACATAGATGGCATAACCTCATTCTTAATAAGACGAAATTGAAGAAAAACACTTAAGGTAGTTGGTCCGAAAAACGATTTTTAAAAGGATTTTAAAGGAACTTCTCTAGACATTTATTTAATTCAGTACCAATAATTCGAGCCTATACCAAAAAAAAATATTGACCACCTCAATTTTAAGAAAAATGGTTTCAAAAATTTATAACTTTAACATGGGCTCTTATGGGAAGTTGACATATTCACACGATTTTTTTGAATAAAATGAAATCCTGTCAAAGGAATTTGATAAAAATTTAATATGTTATAAAATACAAAGTTACAAAACCATATTTAACCCTAGAATCATACGTTGGTCTACGAGAAACGTTAATCATACATCGACGTCGTTTTGACGGATGGACTTTTTACGGAGAGTTTTAGAGTTTATTTGCAAAAAACATTTTTTTACATAACAATACTACAAAATCGAACAAAATATTTAAAAAAATTGGATTTGGAAAAATTTCTTAATGTAAATATTTATTAATTTTTTTAATCTTTTTATCAAAGCATATTTTCATTATAAAAATTAAAAAATAGATAAATACATCAATTGTATCATAAAACATGTGTTTCAAATAATTAATTTATGAACTATTATAAGTCAGTGGCCATGTGTGACTTTACAGAATGTGAAATTTCTCAACCATAAATATTCCTATAGATATGTAGTTATTTCCCCATTAGGCACATTTGTAAATTTTCTAAAATTTGTTAGTAATTTTTCGAATAAGATTTCAAAAAATAATAAAAATTAAAATATTTTCCACAAAATAAATTGTTAATCTTTTATTAAGTCACTTGAAACGCATTCTTTAGTTTTCGATTCAATATATTAAAACTTCAGTATTATGTCGTCTCTATAATAAGTCAAAGAGCTGTAATCATCTATCACATTATCATAATTATAACATGCATATCTTTAATAAATTTTAGAAAAATTAGGAACACTTTTATATGTGAAGTACAAAATCTTTAAAAAAAAACATCGCGTAATTATACATCGACGTCCTTTTGACGAACACTATTTCAATACAAACAAAACGACAATAGCTATAAACAAAATAAATACGTCTTATGTATTATAACAACAAATAAATTAGATAACAGAAATCTCACAGCAGGCAGGTACCGACAAGTTGTAGTATTGGAGCAGGTAGAGAAATTCGTTCGTCGTTTTGACGTGTACGTATGATTCTAGGGTTAATGACAAATAAAAATTATTGACCGCGCCATTTTTTAAATATAATTTATAAATATCATTTTACAACGTTTTTACAACGCTTTTTCAACATTGATTTTATATTGCTACAACATAAACGTGCGGAAATTAAAAAAACGCCGTGAGCAGCGGGGCCCCATCACGGTAGTCGAATTTTCCCCTTCATCTTCGGTATTGAATGTTTACAAGCGAAATGTGATTGAAAGTCTACAACCGAATTGTCATTTTGTTGGTTTCAAAACTGGTCATGAGTGTTCGGCTGATCGAGGCTTTAAAAAAAGGTTTTAAGTATTTAAGGACTGTATCTCAGTAAATTTCAATTTTGTGCCGAAAACAGGTAGCAGAACAAAAACCAACACAATTCGTACGAGGGCATTCCTGCCCATGTTTATCCGCTAATTGCCTTTATGTTTTAGTTTTAAATATTAAAAAAGGACCTTAAATAGTAAACTGGAAGGCCTTTATAAAGATATTTTTTCTTTCAAAAAAAAAAAAATAAATAAATAAAAAATAAAAAATTATTTCTTCGGTATTGAGTGTCTACAAGCGAAATATAATTGAAAGTCCACAAGCGATTTGTAATTTTGGTGGTTTCAAAACTGATAATGAGTGTCCGGTTGATCGGGGCTTTATAAAAAGATTTTAAGTTTTTAAGGGCTGAATCTCAGTAAATTTCAATTTTGTGCCGATAGAAGTTAACAGGGAAAAAGCCAACACAATTCGTACGAGGGCATTTCTATCCATGCTTATCCGCCAATTGCCTTTGTGTTTTACTTTTAAATATTAAAAAAGGAACTTAAATAGTAAACTGGAAGGCCTTTATGAAGATATTTTTTCTTTCCAAAAAAATCCAAAATTTCTATTTTATAAATAATAAAAATCCAAAATTCCTAAATAATAATTAAATAAATAAATAAACAGTGACTTTAATAACATTTGCAAATTACTTAATATGTATGTATTTCATTTGTTAAAAAATTGTATTCACTTTTTTTTAAATTTTTTAAAATTACTATTCGCCTACTTGTATTTAGAATAAACATAATGCTTTTAAAACACATTTAACAATAGCATTCAATTCCGATGTAAAAATGGGAGAAGTGGGGGGAAAAGTGATGCGGACTCCCTACAAGGTACTAGCTGGATACTAACTGAATACACGTACAAAATTTCAGCCCTCTAGGTTTCCTTATGGAGTCTCTAGACGTGTTAGAAAACAAGCAAAAAAATTAAGGAAATATTGGCGTCAAAATCGTAGGGGTAAGGGTTAAAAGTTGAAACCTCCAAAAAACAGTGTCTGGCTATTAGCTTAACCTGTACACCAAATTTCAGCCCTCTAGGTTTATTTGGGGAGATTTTGACCCGAACGAAACTGTTAAAAAACAAGAAAAATCATGTTCTTTTGGGTATAAAAATGGTGGGGGTAGGGGTTAAAAGTCGAGACCCCCAAAAGGCACCCCCTTGATACTAACTCAATCCGAATACAAAATTTCAGCCCTCTAGGTTTATTCGGGTGACCTGTGCAAGTGGTACAAACTTCGAAAACGTCGAAAATGCATGAAATTGTAGCTTAAAAATGAGGGGGGTGGGGGTAAAATATTAAAACCTCCAAAAAGCACAACCTAGGTACGAACTTTATCAACACACCAAATTTCAACCCTCTACGTTAATTCTGGGGGGCTGGGGGCCTGTTAGATCCAGCGAAAATCGTTTTTCCCCCCTCTACTCCCACCATATCATCCTAGGAAGCTGAATTTTGGATATGTTGTAGATAATTGACCGAAACATTATTTAAAACCGGTTTGAAAAAGTTTTATTGCTTTTCCGCCCCCCACCACCCCCTTAAAGGTCGGGTCAGAAAAAAAATTTGCCCAAAATTTGACCCCACTTTGATAGTATGAGGTGCCTCGAAAATGAGCCCCATTTACCAAATTTCATCTCTTAACTTCCATAGGGGGGCCCTACACAAATTAAAAGGTGGCGGGAAAATATATATATATATATATATATATATATATATATATATATATATATATATATATATATATATATATATATATATATCAGACATTTTTTATTTCTACATATTCGTGTTCTACGGGTCCGAAAACGGATAGCGCCCCTACTCTCGCCTCTCGCAGCTCTTATCGTATAGACTGTATAAGTCTAATTTTTCGGAGAAAATTCGACTAAAAAAAAAACAAGTGGTATGCAAATATAATAACTGAAGAATATTAATACATTATTTAATTTTTGATAAAAGAAAATTTTTTCGTTGAGCTATACTTTTATACCTGAATATCTCGTACCAAATACCTTAAACTCGCATCAAAAACTAAAAGCAAAATTACATAAATTATAAAGTGAGCTATGGCTTCATCTTTTTAATTTTTAACGACGTCAGATATACGAAACTATATTTGACAGACGGTTGTCTGACACTGTTTAAAATTAAGATTAATGAAGTTGTAAGATAACGCAAAAAGCTGTAAGAAAAAACGTAAACAAAGTTCAAAATGAACCTAATAGTAACAATGGAAGTGTTAAAGTTGTTGTATAAAATAATTTACGTGTGCCAGAGGAAAAAAAAACGATTATTTTCAAATCTATGGGGGCCCTCTCGTCGCCTTGGTGTTAACCCGTAGAGTATATATGTTTTTTTTTCTTAATGAAAATTTTTTGATAGAAATATCTGCAAACAAGAAAGGCTTGAAGAATTGAAAAACTTGCTGTTCCCTTGTGCCCCAAAGTGATTTCAATTTTTTTCATAGATTGATACTACTCGGTTTTTATTCCCGATTAGCAATATCCCATCAGTAACACCGATTTTGAATTGGAACCTTATATTTTCTATTGTTTTTACTTTTTAGATATGTTTTATAGTTCAATAGATACACATAGAGACAACAACAAAAATGAACTATTTATCTGATTTACTTACTTACGAGTATCGAATTTGTATTATTTTCTTGGTCACAGAGTCGCTGATTTATGTTAATAAATTATCAATAATTGGCACTTTGGGAGCGAACATAATTCGTGCTTTTTTAGTCGAATTTTCTCCGAAAAATTAGACTTATACAGTCTATACGATAAGAGCTGCGAGAGGCGAGACCAGGGGCGCTATCCGTTTTCGGACCCGTAGAACACGATTATGTAAAAAAAAAAGATGTCTGATATATATATATATATATATGAGTCATTCCATTTGAAATCAACAAACGGGTGTGCCGCATGTTTTTTAATTTTAATAAAAAAAATTGAGGATAATCTTTGTAGTGCCGGAAACGCTAAACCATTGTCATTTAATTTTTTTATTGTGTAACTTCCGGTCAGTGCCCCTCCGAAGTCAAAAATTGGGTCAATTTCATACTTGTACATAATGGACTCTAGCTTTTTATTTAGAATAGGTATAGAAATGACTCTTGCTTTATTTGATAGAGTAATAAATGTGCATTTCATATGATATAAAATAAAACTGAACTGTAACAATTAAGATCAAAATGGCGGCTATCTGAAATTTCCCAATTATTTCTCATTTTTACGATTTTCAACTGAACCCTGTGTCAAATCTGTTGCACATTAAGGATTGATTTTTTTTAGGAATAAAGTATTAACCCTTCTAATCCTACGACGTAATTATCATTGTCCTAGAATAATATCTTCTACGAAAAAAAAAATTGTGAAAATTGATAGTTTTGAAAAATGCTGAACTTTGACCACCAAAAAACCCATGTGGAGGAAAAAATAAAAATCTGATATTTTCAGAAAATATAGTCTACATCTTCGTTAATTATGTCTAATTAGTGCCATTCTGTTATTTTCACTTTTTAAGGAAATATGATTTTTTAAAAATACTGCTTTTAGGAAAATCAAAACAAATTTTTTTATACTATAACTAAATAAAAAATGAGCTTTAGAATTAATAAAGTCATTATATAAATGTTACTACGTAAAAATAATAGTTATATTAGCATTCCCAAAGCTTGTTTACACTTTGTTTAGTGTTTACACTTTGTTGGAAAGTGTAAACAAGTAAAATCTTGTTAAGTTTGAAGCCCTGCCATGTATTTTTACAAAATTTAGATTAAATAACATTAAAATTATTAAACTACCTTCTACTGTTTACTTTGTATGATGGGAGTGTTGTTGTTGTTTAGTTATTGTTTATCAATTTACGCATATTCTAGAATTTTTATATAATAATTTATTGCAATGTGCAGTAGTAAAAATCACGTAACCCAACATGAAAAGTAAAAAAATTCGGGAAGGTAGGTCTATCCACATTGTCAACTTCCCATTGGGTGTCCTTAGGGACTAGAGATTATTGTAGATGGCATTGCACCTCGAAAGAAAAAATCTGAGACGGAAAATATTTCACACAAGTTTTTAAATTTCTTTTTTTTTTATACTACCAACGCATCTAATATAATTATATTAATATTGTACGCATCTAATAAAATTGATTCGCATCGATATCATCATTTATTCTCCAGATATGTGAGGCGAAAGAAAACTCAGTAACGAACGAACGAACGAACGCACACGCAGATATCCCGCTAAAACAAATTCTAGTGACCCTGAAACGTGGAAATTTTAAACCCTAAATTAGCTAAAATCGGATCCACTACAACAACATCCAATGGAAAGTTAATAAAAAATGTAGTTTAATAATTTTAATGTTATTTAATCTAAATTTTGTAAAAATACATGGCAGGACTTCAAACTTAACAAGATTTTACTTGTTTACACTTTTCAACAAAGTGTAAACACTAAACAAAGTGTAAACAAGCTTTGGGAATGCTAATATAACTATTATTTTTACGTAGTAACATTTATATAATGACTTTATTAATTCTAAAGCTCATTTTTTATTTAGTTATAGTATAAAAAAATTTGTTTTGATTTTCCTAAAAGCAGTATTTTTAAAAAATCATATTTCCTTAAAAAGTGAAAATAACAGAATGGCACTAATTAGACATAATTAACGAAGATGTAGACTATATTTTCTGAAAATATCAGATTTTTATTTTTTCCTCCACATGGGTTTTTTGGTGGTCAAAGTTCAGCATTTTTCAAAACTATCAATTTTCACAATTTTTTTTTTCGTAGAAGATATTATTCTAGGACAATGATAATTACGTCGTAGGATTAGAAGGGTTAATACTTTATTCCTAAAAA
This sequence comes from Brachynemurus nebulosus, assembly GCA_035578155.1. Lineage (NCBI taxonomy): Eukaryota > Metazoa > Arthropoda > Insecta > Neuroptera > Myrmeleontidae > Brachynemurus > Brachynemurus nebulosus. The sequence continues at coordinate 20,330,182 of JAPWDM010000006.1, forward strand.
AAATCAATCCTTAATGTGCAACAGATTTGACACAGGGTTCAGTTGAAAATCGTAAAAATGAGAAATAATTGGGAAATTTCAGATAGCCGCCATTTTGATCTTAATTGTTACAGTTCAGTTTTATTTTATATCATATGAAATGCACATTTATTACTCTATCAAATAAAGCAAGAGTCATTTCTATACCTATTCTAAATAAAAAGCTAGAGTCCATTATGTACAAGTATGAAATTGACCCAATTTTTGACTTCGGAGGGGCACTGACCGGAAGTTACACAATAAAAAAATTAAATGACAATGGTTTAGCGTTTCCGGCACTACAAAGATTATCCTCAATTTTTTTTATTAAAATTAAAAAACATGCGGCACACCCGTTTGTTGATTTCAAATGGAATGACTCATATATATATATTTTCCCGCAACCTTTTAATATGTGTAGGGCCCCCCTATGGAAGTTAAGAGATGAAATTTGGTAAGTGGGGCTTATTCCGATGCACAACAATACTATCAAAGTGGGGTCAAATTTTGGGCAAATTTTTTTTCGGACCCGACCTTTAAGGGGGTGGTGGGGGGCGGAAAAGCAATAAAACTTTTCCAAATCGGTTTTAAATAATGTTTCGGTCAATTATCTACAACATATCCAAAATTCAGCTTCCTAGGATGATATGGTGGGAGTAGAGGGGGGGAAAAACGATTTTCGCTGGATCTAAAAGGCCCCCAGCCCCCCAGAATTAACGTAGAGGGTTGAAATTTGGTGTGTTGATAAAGTTCGTACCTAGGTTGTGCTTTTTGGAGGTTTTAATATTTTACCCCCACCCCCCTCATTTTTAAGCTACAATTTCATGCATTTTCGACGTTTTCGAAGTTTGTACCACTCGCACAGGTCACCCGAATAAACCTAGAGGGCTGAAATTTTGTATTCGGATTGAGTTAGTATCAAGGGGGTGCCTTTTGGGGGTCTCGACTTTTAACCCCTACCCCCACCATTTTTATACCCAAAAGAACATGATTTTTCTTGTTTTTTAACAGTTTCGTTCGGGTCAAAATCTCCCCAAATAGACCTAGAGGGCTGAAATTTGGTGTACAGGTTAAGCTAATAGCCAGACACTGTTTTTTGGAGGTTTCAACTTTTAACCCTTACCCCCACGATTTTTACGCCAATATTTCCTTAATTTTTTTGCTTGTTTTCTAACACGTCTAGAGACTCCATAAGGAAACCTAGAGGGCTGAAATTTTGTACGTGTATTCAGTTAGTATCCAGCTAGTACCTTGTAGGGAGTCCACATCACTTTTCCCCCCACTTCTCCCATTTTTACATCGGAATTGAATGCTATTGTTAAATGTGTTTTAAAAGCATTATGTTTATTCTAAATACAAGTAGGCGAATAGTAATTTTAAAAAATTTAAAAAAAAGTGAACTTACTTTTATGACAAATGAAATACGTACATATTAAGTAATTTAAAAATGTTATTAAAGTCACTGTTTATTTATAAATTAGGAATTTTGAATTTTTAGTATTTATAAAATAGAAATTTTGGATTTTTTTGAAAAGAAAAAATATCTTTATAAAGGCCTTCCAGTTTACTATTTAAGATCCTTTTTTAATATTTAAAACTAAAACATAAAGGCGATTAGCGGATAAACATGGGCAGGAATGTCCTCGTACGAATTGTGTTGGCTTTTTTTCTGCTACCTGTTTTCGGCACAAAATTGAAATTTACTGAGATACAGCCCTTAAATACTTAAAACCTTTTTTTAAAGCCTCGATCAGTCGAACACTCATCACCAGTTTTGAAACCAACAAAATGACAATTCGGTTGTAGACTTTCAATCACATTTCGCTTGTAGACATTCAATACCGAAGATGAAGGGGAAAATTCGACTACCGTGATGGGGCCCCGCTGCTCACGGCGTTTTTTTAATCGTGGCCGAAATGAGGCCCCAGTTATTTGATAACATGGTTCAAGATTGAATTGACCGATTGCGGTTTAACGTAGTTGCTCCGAGATAGTCAGGTACATACAAAAATATATCTCAGCAAAAAGATTTTCTTTTATCAAAAATTAAATAATGTATTAATATTCTTTAGCTATTATATTTGTATACCACTTGTTTTTTTGAACTTCCGCACGCTTATGCTCCAGCAATATAAAAGCATTATTGAAAAGGCGTTGTAAAAACGTTGTAAAATGATGTTTATAAATTTAATTTTAAAAAGCGGCGTAGTGAATATTTTTTATTTCTTATTAAATATGATTTATAAGTTTGTATTTTATAACATAGTAAATTTTTATCAAATTTCTTTAATACGTTTTCATTTTATTCAAAAAAAAAATAGAGTTTTCCCATAAGAGCGCGCGTTAAAATTATAAAAACTTTGAAATCGTATTTCTCAAAATTGAGGAAGTCATTTTTTTCGGTAAGGGTTCGTATTATTGGTAGATATTGAATTAAATAAATATCTAGAGAAGTTTCGTTAAAATCCTTTGAAAACTCGTTTCATCGACCAACTACCTTAAGGGGAGGTTTACTTGAGAGTCGTTAAAAAAAATCGATTTTTTTTTTGCAGAAATTGGTAGCTAATTATGTGTAGAATATGTTCCCAAAGTGATTATGCTGAAAGTAATTTAAGGGAAGGGTTACTTGAGCTTTGATAAAAAAATCGATTTTTTTTGACGAAATTGATAGCAAATTATGTGTAGAATATGTTCCCAAAGTAATTTTACTGAAAATAATTTAAAAACAAGATGCACATTAACCGAATCTAGCTTTCGATAAAAAAAAAAATTCAAAAAACGTAGTTCACGCAATAATGAGTATTAAATATAAAATTTTGAAAATACGTTTCTTTATATATATTTTATAATATCTCGGAACTACATTTTTGGAACTGGCGTACACGATAACTCAAAAACTATTCCATGGATTCTGTTTTTTAATTTTTTTATTTTAAAGATAATTCCATTCTTCGGCACCTCTACCTAAGTCCGATACACTTTCAGTATTTTTTTATTTTTAAATTTACTTTAAAGAGCGAAAAATAAGACAAAAATCGTAATCAAAAGTTCACACATCTGCCACTTTTTTTTCTTTCAGCAATTTATTGATATTATAGATAGAGGTGCCGATACTCTTCATACATTTTATAAATCTTTTTTGTTTTTGGATTTCGGTGGTTTATTACCGGCGCTAGGATGTCCGTCAACAAGGTATTGGATTTTCGGATCGTCACACTGCAGTATCTATAAAATGGACAATTTTTTACATTTTTCCTTGAAATTTTTTTTTTTGTATAGTTTAATACTTAATAAATATGTGTACAAAATTCGAAATTGATATTTACTTCCGTTCTTGAGAAAAAAATTCTAGAAAAATACATAATTTTTAAGGACTCTCGAGTAAACCTCCCCTTAAAAAAAAATAATCGCGGTGGACACTGAATTACTTTCATATAATAAATGCTACACTGTAACAAAAAATTACTACTATAATAGTAGGAAATAGGTTTCCTATTTTCATAGTAGTAAAATTACATACGCGACGTAATGTACATCTTTGTGATGTACACTAAAAAATATTACGTCTTAAATATGTAAACTGTACATATTTGTTGCGTACAATACGAATTAAAGATGTAATTATTACATATTTAAGATGTACAATACACAACAAGTATGTAAACTTTAGACACATAATGTGTAAACTTTACATCTCCTATATGTATTAAAATATAATATAATGTACTTACTATAATATAAATGTTAATATAATACTTATAACAATACAAAATATTTTAATAATTAGTACTTTCTAATAGGTACCTACCTGTTTAATACTTTATTCTTAGTTATTTTTAAGTCTCATCAGTCCTGAAAATGCATTACAGAAGAAGAAACTATTTAGTAAAAATGAGTATTAGACATAGATAATAACATCATGACTAAAATTCAGTAATATTGTATTTACAATATACTTTTAATTACAAAATATACTTCAACGTAATCCCTAAACTATGCTCACTTTTTGTAAATAGTCGTTATAAAGGGATAATTTAATTAAAATAACACGTTTTTGTAAAAATAATTTTATTTATTAACGTATATTTAATATTTAATAACATATATCACAAAATGGGTTCACACAACCAAAGTTACAAATCTTAGAAGAACAATCAAAGAAAAACATTATTTTGTTCAGTTTTACAACTAAATATTTATGTTTTATAGTCCACAATAAGTTTTAACAAGCACTGCCATCACTAGTTAAATTTTGCCTTAACACTGAAACTGAATTATGTATCTTTCACCAAATATAACACCAAAGTAGATCCAGTGTTCAGTCATGTTGAATGCACGTCCGTTGCCTGATTTTATACTGTTTAAATAAATACAATATTGAATTTCTAATAAGGATAATTTTCGGATATAATTCTCTTTATAATTCTGAATTCGTAAACTCATCAAAACACTTACAAAAAAATTTTAATTGTTTAAAACAGTTTAAACCATTATGAAACTATATTGTATAAAATTAACCTCGAATACATAATAAAATAAACTCCAAACATGTACAAGCCAACTCAAGTGAAGCCGTCAATTGCGCAAAATCAACCACGTGATATTAATAATTTGCATCCAAAAGATGTAATATTACACAATTATAGTAGTAACTACAAACATATGAAAAAACCAACTCAAGTGACGCCGTCAATCGCGCAGAATCAATCACATGATACAATAAGTTACATCCAAAAGGTGTAATATTACACAATTATAGAAGTAAAATCACTGATATATCTCAGAATACATCTCCAGTTGTGTAAAATAATCGTAATTACATATCAGTTACGTAAAATTACACCTCAAATATGTAAAAATAACAAAAAAATATTTTTGGCGTAAATTTACTACTAACTAGTAAATTTTACTACTATCATAATAGTAATATTGCGACTATAATAATAGTAATTTTACACTCATTTTTTACAGTGTATATAAAATCATCTTTCATAATTTGTTTCAATAATTATTATCTTTTATCAACATTTTTACCATGTCAGGAAAAACACCTGTATTATACGCAAAATTGAGATACAGAATGAAAATATGTTTAAATGTAGCTTCAAGTGAATACATATATGTAGATAATCGGAGAAAGGTAAACCGTTTGTATAAAACATTTGTAAGTAAGTACTCTTATGTCAGTTTGCACTTCTGTTCTATGTATGTATGATAGTATTATCTGTCGTTGCAACTGCTTTAGAAGTAAGTAGGTAGGTAAATGTAATTTTTCAGTGTCTTTTTTTTCGATCACTTTATCTAACAGCAGTAGAAGATAAATAAAGACAGTCTACTCGATCAAAGTCAACATTTTAATATTACCTAACCGAATTACTGTTGCAATACTTGCACTAAGTATCAATTACGAAAATATGCAGAAGTTTCTTTAAAATTATATACCTATAACATTTTTATTATAACATGAGTCTGGGCCATTTTTCTGGTATTACTTTTCCTTAAATATTTAGGCCCGATCTACACTATCGATCCACTCTCGGTACGATATCGCTACGCTCCTAATTCGATAAAATATTCTTACACAAGAAACAATGAGTGTATTCACATCATCGCTCCGATACCGCTCTGATATCAGTCGCAGTACGTTCTCGCTCCAATACCAACACCACTCAGATAATATTTTATCGAAGCGATATCAGACTTATATCGATAGTGTGAAAACTTTTTTCAATTGCACTTCGCTAATAGTTGTTATAAAAATATATTTGTATTGAACTGAGACCGAATTTCAAGTGTCGACGCAACGCAAGCTTAGACACATCTGAACATGCACGAGACACGTTTCAGCCGTTGACTCTCACGCAAAAAAATGTTTTAGTATTTTTTAATTTTAAAAAGTGAGAAATGTATATCAGTACCTATATTTTGGTTATCTTTATAAATATATATTAAGGGCAGGGTAAGGTATTAAAATAATTTTTGTTGCATTTTTTTATTTTTTTAACTGAATGCATAATATCTCAACAATATTGTCTCAAAATTTCAAGTTGATTGGACCAAAATTGACGAAGTTATAAGCATTTTTGTTGTTACCTGGCAGATGTTTCGCTCTCTATATATCTCTCTCTCTTAGTTTTATTATAGAAATTTCAATGGAAGTACTAACGTGTTTATACCTGTACTGTATATTTTGTCAGTGTAGGGTACAAAATTTAGTTTAGCAGTAAGTATTCTATATCAGTTTTATACAAGAATTTTTAAGTGTTCAAAACTTTAAAGCATTTTCCCCATAGCTCACGTTTTCAAAGTCGGTGTCCTTCATAACTTCAAAACTACAGTACCGATCCATTTTGAACACTATTTCTGTACATAATTTACGAGGTAACGCTGGAGAGTTTTTTTCAAATTTGTTAATAATTTTTATTTTACAATAACAAATTAGCCAATTTTTTTCGCAAAAATCGTGTTTTTCCGTACTAAGTGTTCCAAAAAAGTGAAAAATTGAAATTTCGAAAAACCCTCCCAGCGTTACCTGAGGAAAACTGTTATCTAACGAATGAACTTTAATTTTTTTATTTCGGATGATCCAGTACCAAGTTATGAGGGGCACTGCAATTCTACTTTTTTCCGAGACACGTTCGAATAATTGCAGCCATTACTGTATTTTTTAATATTTCTTTGTCAAAATTTTATACAATATTCTTCGAATATTATACTTTAATAAAGAGATTTTAACTGTGTCGTCACAAAAAAATAACAAAAACATGCCTTTTTTGTATGAATTAACCTTACCCTCTCCTTAATAAGTATTAAAAACCTAAAAATTTTTCCTAAAATATAAAAAAAAGTCAGCTATTTTTTCAACTAATTTTTTAACGTAAAAACTGCCAGCAATCCATCACTATTTTGAACACGATATCCAAAAAATAGCACGCTGAAGAGTTACGGATTAAAGTAATATCTAATACAGGGGTGGTAAACCCGTGGCCCGCGGGCCGCATGTGGCCCGCCTAGAACTTTTTTTGGCCCGCGAGATTCATCACGCTTATACAAAATATATTTATTTTATAATGACCAAAGTAGTGAAAACCAATGTATTAAAAAAATACATAATATATGGGAACACAAAATTTTTAATGCGGCCCGCGGAGTTATGATGCGCTTCCAAAGTGGCCCGCAAGATCATTTGGGTTGGCCACCCCTGATCTAATAACTACATTGGTTGCATGATTTAATTAAATTAATATTTCTTCTTATAGTTACTTCATCTAAGAAGTAATATATTTTGACTAATTGTAAGTACATATCTGGTACATTTTAAAATAAAGAAAAAGTATTTTCTTACTTGGATTATATATCTACAAGATATAGAAAAATGAAAAATGTACTATACATTGAGAACATCTGTTTTCTTAAAACTATGCGCTAGGTATGTATGTACATATATCTTTACTTGAATTATATTTACAACAGGGAGTAAAATGAAAAATATTCTACGTTAAAAACATCTGTTTTCTTCGCTATGTACATTATGACTAGTAGCGTCGCACTACGGTGAATAGTTGCGTTAATTGATAGACACTCAAGTCTATAATATAATCACCTATGCATTTTGTAACTACAGAAGAATACTGTTTAGCTTCTCTGTAAGTATAAAAAAAAATTTTAATTTTTAATTATGGCAATTTTTGCAGTATAAATTATAGGCGACCAAGGAATTTGTTTGTACTCCTCAGCTTCTTTTAAATTCTGAGCAACGCTGAGGTTCAGATCAAAAAAGGGGTCTAGAACCATTCGTAAGGGACCTGGACAAAAGTGGGAAAGGTTTTTTCTTGCTCACTGACTGTTGTTTTATCCCCGGTGCCGTCATTTCTCTCCAAGATCCTGATTCTAAGGCGGGCTGATAAAACTAAATTATCACAAATATACACGCTCAAAATGATTTTCTTGTTCAAAAAATAAAAATATATTTGATATGTTTTTCTTTGAATCAAAAAAAAAAAAATTTTTAAACAATAGCTCTAGGTCTTTTTATTATAATTTAGTTATATTTATATAAATAATTTTTATCTTATGTATGATAGCTTTACCTTTCCTTTCCCATTACTCACCCGACAAAATATTCTATCGTTCTATATCCACCGTATATCTGTACTATAAGTTGTTTTCTTTCTTTTGGTTCGCGTTAGCTAATTTTCGAAGTAGCTAATTAACCCAAATTCACTGATGCTGGATACATTTTTGCAAACAAAAATTACTCCAATAAAAAGTTGAAGTTTCGTAAATAATTCCGGCTGTAAAATTATTAAATAATTTATATCTGACCTGTACTGGTTGTACTATATAATATATACCTAATATTTTTCTATATTTCTCAGTTGAAAATGAAAAATTGTAAAAGCACGTAAGTTATTTTAAAACTAAACGCAAATTTTTAATAATAAGAAAGAAACATGAACTTTTTAAAATGTTCATATACACACCGGCATAATTAGCAGAACATGAAAAAAATATAAAGATCTATTTATTAAACAAAGTTGGAGGTTTTTTTTCATTTTTACTTAAAATAATACTGAAGTAAGGAATCAATTGACTTTTCAGAGAATTGTTTTTATTTATTATTGATGCAAATCTTTTTAAGAGGTCTGTCACTTTCAAATTCAAATGCCACTTCTTCTCAATATGGTCGAGCTTCAAACTGCCGTAATTGACTGTCCTAGGAGACTATAGATAACATCATTCTGAGTATAGAAAGACGAATAGAAGCTTTGATAAAAGCACGGGAGGAACCAGGCGGTATTAAAACGCTGTGTTTAATTTTCTATTATTTTAAGTTAAATAATCTTTAACTTAAATTATTCTTAGACGACATAAGATTCCAAAAATTTGCCATTTTATATGGTTACTTGTTTTTGCTACGGAAAATAAAGGTATTTCGACTTGTGAACATGTAATTTTAAGTGAATAATTGAATAAGATTAGTGTTTTCTTGAAATTAAATAGTTCGTTTGATTTTTACAGATATTTTGTATGTTTCGCTAATTATGCCGGTGTGTGAAGTTGGTTCATATAATATGTATGTGTTGGACATTGAAATAAATGTATATAAAGGTATCTAAACATATTCTATGTGGTTCTAAAATGTTGCAAATTTATTATTTAACAGAGACGTGAACTTGTGCATATTCAATTCAGACACATGTGTGCGTTATGGAAGCTCTAAACGGAATACATAATATATCTAGCTATCTACATATGTTAAACGAATTGTGATGAACTATGTAGACATAAATCGGTGATTTTCAAACATTTTCACACTATCAAATCGAATAATTTTAGTCATATACACTTATACATAATGTATGTACATATATTGGGTCTATTGAATAAAAATAAGTATTTACTTTTACTATACTAACCAGTAAGTATCGAACCTCATTACAGAGATGATTTCTCGTGAAATTAGACGTGTTCAAGTGATGCACGAAAAAGTCAGTTTCGGTTATTCCAATCGGTTTTTAATCCCGTAAGGTAGCAAACATTGTTAACACTAGAATCATACGTTGGTCTACGAGAAACATTAATCATACATCGACGTCGTTTTGACGGATGGACTTTTTACGGAGAGTTTTAGAGTTTATTTGCAAAAAATATTTTTTTACATAATAATACTACAAAAGCAAACAAAATATTTAAAAAAAATTGGATTTGAAAAAATTTCTTAATGTAATTTTTTTAATCTTTTTATCAAAGCATATTTTCATTATAAAAATTAAAAAATAGATAAATACATCAATTGTATCATAAAACATGTGTTTCAAATAATTAATTTATGAACTATTATGAGTCAGTGGACATGTGTGACTTTACAGAATGTGAAATTTCTCAGTCATAAATGTTCCTATAGATATGTAGTTATTTCCCCATTAGGCACATTTGTAAATTTTCTAAAATTTGTTAGTAATTTTTCGAATAAGATGTCAAAAAATAATAAATAATTTCCACAAAATAAATTGTTAATCTTTTATTAAGTCACTTGAAACGCATTCTTTAGTTTTCGATTCAATATATTAAAACTTCAGTATTATGTCGTCTCTATAAGTCAAACAGCTGTAATCATCTTTCACATTATCATAATCATTGAATAAATTAATTATAACATGCATATCGTTAATAAATTTTAGAAAAATTAGGAAAACTTTTATATGTGAAGTACAAAATCTTTAAAAAAAAAACATCGCGTAATCATACATCGACGTCCTTTTGACGGATACTATTTCAATACAAACAAAACGACAATGACTATAAACAAAATAAATACGTCTTATGTGTTATAACAACAAATAAATTAGATAACAGAAATCTCACAGCAAGCAGGTACCGACAAGTTGTAGTATTGGAGCAGGTAGAGAAGTTCGTTCGTTGTTTTGATGTGTACGTATGATTCTACACCTATAAATAAATAATTAAAACCATTCACGAAACGATAATATTTACGAACAGATTACCTTAAAACATATTGATACGGTATATTTTTAATTTATCACATTAAAATTACATAAATTCTATTACATAATAAATAGTGATATCGCAGTATATTGACGAATTATCCGATGATGTTATGGTTGACAATCATCGGTCTACGTCAGTGATGACTAATGACATGCACCACGCGCGTTTACCACACTATACCGGAAAATATTGGAATTTGTGTCAATGTTTGTCATATATATATAATAAATAGAAAAATGATTATCACGTTTTCAATTTGAATGAAATGGTTACTACTAGTCTATGTATAGGCTATAATATGATAGTATGAGACGAATATCTTGTCTGTAAAATATGTGTATTATGGCTATTGTTGTCATTTATGGCATTTATAATCGCCTCATTCATCTGCTTACTGTTCGTCGTAATAAAAATACATTCATAAAAATATTTTATTGACATTTCACATCCAGTCCGATCCCACACAGCCAGCCAACAATATGGTGGTTATTTGCCTTTTTGAATAATAGTTTGTCCGTTACTGAGACCATTGAGTGAGAGACAATGGGTCGTAAAAGCTTTTGTTTGTACAAGTGTTAAACACTGTTTTGTCAACACTGTTTTGTTACTTTATTGATTTTATGATCTTTTGATATCAAAAAATAAGTGCTAAAATCATTATGGAATCTATCGTTTAAAATTCAGACAGAAAAAAATTCTTACTTTGGTTTCGTGCATTACGAATAGGCAATGGTTTTTTGGGGGAAATCTAAGGGGAATATATTATGAGCGTAAAACTGAGTTTTTGGAATAGAGATGGGTCAACTATACCACCTTAAATTAAAAGTCGAAGATTGTTACTCAATTTTCTCCGTAATCGTGGGTCTGACAAAAATTTTGTAAAGAGATTTTTTGTAGAAAATCAAGTTATCTTCAACTTTTATTGGAAACATTTCGAAGAAAAATCAATATTTAAAAAATTTTGGCCCAAAAAGTGTATTAGACAAAGCATGAAAAACTTTGAGGACATATAACTTTCCAATTTTCAATTCGAAAAATGCTTCTTAGCTTTTTCATGCATTTTCTGATTTATGCTTTATTATGCATTTGCTGGTTTTGAGCGCAGCGAAAGCGAAAAAGTTATGTAGGTCTGTAACTTCAGAAAATATTGCAAAATACCGTTGAATTCTCCTTTCGGAAAAATTCATTTACATTTATATACTTTTACACTGATATTGGCAGGACCGGCGGAAGAAATACGAGCCCCGGGGATAAACAATGTTTGCTCAAAAATACAACTGACGAACAAAAACAAAACTCTTGTACTTTTGCCCGGATCCCCTTTTCAGATTCGAGCTCCCGGCTACTTCCCTTCTCACCAGTCCTAGATATTAGAAATAATAACTATACGGAAAATATAACTCAAAATGTAATCGGTAAAAAAGTTATTCGAGATCAACGATCCCGAAATTGGTTCTTTTGCTAGTATCTTGTTTTAGCGAATTTCCAGAATGGAATTCAGCTATTACAGCCACTGTCATGACGCGACTTGAGCCCGAGACTGTGGTAGAAATTTGTTTTGAGGTCCCTAGAAACCGAAAATAATATTCACTAGAATATATATATATATATATATATATATATATATATATATATATATATATATATGTAAATTTATTTTAAATTTTTGTATTTTCAAATTTGGTAAAACCAAATTGTTTTTCATTTGATAAAAACATTTTATTCGATAATGAAGAACAATTCAGAATTATTAAAAAAATAATTATTTTTCGCCACTGCATCCACTACTAATATAAATGGTGATTCGTTTTACGTAAATTACTCCTAAAAAAATATTATTTAGTAGCTTCGTTTTCTTATGAATATATTTATAATCTTACATTATTAAGGTGTTTGCCCCATTTTGCCCACAAAGAAAATTTTTTTTCTTACGGCAGCTTGAAATTTGATTATTTTCTTTAATTACGACTAAAAATAATAAGATTCAGAATATTTCAGTCCTTAAGATCATAACGGTTTCTTAAGTACCCCGTTTTGCCCCCCCCCCTACCCTACAAATTCAATTAATTAAACTATACTACAATAACATACATATACCGGGTGTCCCGGTCGGTTGTATAGATACGGTTTACATGTTAATTGATAAGGATAACATTGGATTCCCATAAGGAAAAAGTTATCTCACAAGAATGCTTTGGATAAACATATTTATATTTTTGGTAATTTTCTTTTATAAAATTATAAAATTCCACCAAATTATCTACACTATTTCTTCAACAAAATTATTCTTTGATAACACAAATATTAATTATGTGAAGATGTGAATTGCTTGAAAATTGAGACTTCATTTCTTTATTTTACTACAATATTGTTGTTAAAGCGATTTGGTATTATTATTTTATTCAAAGCACACTTGTGACATAACTTTTTCCTTATGGGAATTCAGTGTTATCAATTAACATGTAAACCGTATGTATACATCCAAATGCGACACCCGATATATATATATAGCTGACATCCATTAAAAAGTTAAACAATTTCGTAAAAGCACATTTCTTACTACATTCGTGAGTATATATTCGTACTAACTCTTTCCAAATTAAATTAAGATTAGCAAGTTATTTCTCTTGGGGTGTACAGAAACTCTTTTTAACTAATGGCTCTGATTATATAATAACATTGTTTTAAATCAATTTTACTTAAAGAATCAATAGAGAAAATACGAGAATGAGGGGACTTATATATGAAGAAGAATGTCAGAAAAGCAATTTTAAATAATTTACAAAAGATTTTGAACAAATAAGGATATATACCTATTTACATTCGTACATACAATAAATTCCAAGTAAATTTGAAAAGATATTTTACTTAAAGTAAATAGAAAGTTATGTTGCAACCCCAAAGAATTTCTGAATATTTCGATAGGAATACGTCTTATAAATAAATAAAATTTTTCATTTGATTTATATTAGTATCAATACGGGATCAGGTCCATATTTAATCCTCGTTACAATAAATTCTTCCTGTTTGCCAGAACAGACTTGCAGCATGAGCGTAACAAAGTGAAGTTTTGACCACTATATTAGCTAGGTCCAGTAATTCGCTTATTTTCCCGTGTATAGTATATTTGTTGATTTTACTATCAAAACAATAAATATAATAGCTGTTTACGTAACAAGTGCAGGAAGTGATGTTTCACTAGACGAATATACACTTAACTTTTCAATGTATAAATTTTAATATTTTCTGTTTGAAAATGAACAGCTGAACTGTTCGAAATAACATTATTGTCACAGTTTTAAAAATAAAAGTGATATTTTGCAAAGTAAGAGATTTTAATTGTTTTAATTTTAAAATTTATTTCGATTTGCGTTTGTTTTCCATGTATTTGTTGAATTTATGTAGTTTGACAAAGACAGAAATTAATTGATAGGTAATAATAACGAAAGTATGAAGTGAAGTTAGTTATTTTTATCTTTTGCAATGAACTGGTAACTAATTGGTTTTGAATAAAAAAAATTTTTAACTGACAGTAATTGCTTATGACAGAGAATAACCATATTAGTAACAAATTAAAGGCTAATTTTAACGTTTAATATTAAAAGCAAAATAGTTATTTGCGTATTAAGAGCGCAAAATGGTACATTGCCGCGCGATTGAGAATGTTGACGCGCGATGCCGCTAGTCGGAGCGCGTTATTCTCATGAGAGCGGCAATGTCATTTTGTGTTCGAATTACACACAAATTTATTTCTACAATCTTACAAAATGTATTTTTTATTTAAAAGATATTGAAAAAATAATAATGGACGTTAATATTTACTTTAATGTTATAATTTTTGCAGTTTCAGAAATATCTGTAGGTCTACTTGAGAAATCACGGTCACTATTGCATATTTCAATCATATATGTATAAATTTTTTATTCTTATTATTTATTAATTATAGTTTTTTATTATTTTTAATTAATATTTTATAGTTTGAAATTTGATAAAATTAATATTTCACTGGATCACGATAAAAATAATAATAAATTTAGAATCTATTTATTTGTTGCCATAGAAAATATAAACAACGCCGAGCGAGCGACAAAGTATTACTTTTCCGCTTTAAAGCGAAAAGCAGTATTTTGTCGCTCGGAAATTAGACATTTTACGCTCTCTTCACAGAGCGCAAAAGCCTACTTTCCATTAAGATTGTAAAAGAAATATTTTTTTCCAAGAATGGTGAAAAATTCTAGCTACTGATTACGAAATCCTGACCCAATGCGTGTTTGACACGCACTTGACGAGGTTGTTTTTTGGCCTCTAACCCTATTAAATAACCCTATAAAGAAAATTATTGTCACTAAAAAGGATTATAAAACTTGGTTATCACCACTTATGGACGCAATTATACTGGTACTAAGATTTAACGATATTATTCTAATAAAAATCGTAAGTAGGTATATACATTTGTATAAATCAATTAATGTGTTATAAGGTGACATTAAACACTTTGTGCTACGTAAATAAAAGTTCCCACCCAAGCAATAGCAACTAAAAGTTTTTACAATCTGTAAGTTACATACATACCGGAAAACCGTCTAGACCCGGACACTTTTTTACATTTTTTGGTATAGTTTTGTGTTTATACATGTTTCCTTCATAAATATCACCAATAAAAGTATTACCATTAGAAAGAGCGTATATTATTTGTTATATCCCTGACCCATTTGTTTCATTATAAGTAAAAATAAAAAAAATAAAAAATAATTAGTAAGTGTCCGGGTCTACACCCCAAATCCGTCTTGACCCGGGCACTTGCTTATATATTGTAATAACATGCAAACTAACCTCTCTCGTCGGGTTTAGGACAGTGTTTGATATCGTCTGATGTCTTTGGACCTGTCAAAGACTTCAAAATAATTTGTGGGAAGGGGGGGCAATGCATAGTATGCCTCTCTATAAAGTAAACATACTATATGACACCACAAGGAGGCATAAACCGCGTAATTTTAGGGGGAATATCAACGTATGGACAGTGGGAGTTACGACTGGTGCGAATCGCGGCCATAGTGTAATAAACTGATGTGTCCGGGTCTAAACGGATATATGTATATATCATGTATTTTTTATATATACTTCAAACATCATTAAATGATGCGCGATAAAATTCTGAACACATACATATCAAAACTAAAACAATATGCCAATTATGACAAAAATTACATGTCTAACAATAAGTTAGACACACATTTTATTTCTTTGAAAAACTAGGATAGTAATCCTGTAAAATGAGATAGTAAATGTTGAAATCCGTAGTTTTTATTGGTACAGCTGTTTAGAGGATGTTTTTCTCTCTCTAATGACGTCAAGAACAAATGTTTATTGTTGCAGGTTAATGTAGAAATAAATTATTTAATTTGAAGATTGGTGCAAAGTGTCCGGATCTAGACGGTTTTACGGTACATACGAATCATCGTCAGTAAAATGGAATCAAACTCACACATTTTCGGTGGTAAATAGGTCGTTAGAAACACACATTATTACGTTGGTTATTGCACGATTTTCACATCGTGTCATTACATCATTACATTTTAACAACAGGAAATGCAATGAGCTCTTATTACTTCCGTTTTATTTAAAATTCAATACATCGCATCACTGGAATCGTATAGTGAATAAATGCTTCCTTTTTTCGGGGAAAAAATACACACAACTTGATTGCACTTTGAAACTGTCAATATGAAATGTTCAACTTTGTATGCGATAACTATTTGCTTAATACCTACTTACACACGTGTGCAATGAATTTCAATTATATTAACGGGAAAAAAGTGATTGTTTGCGTACCGTAACATGGGATAACTTTGTGCCAAATTTTGAGAAACTATTTATTTATAGATTGTTGAAAAACACAGATCAGACAGATGCAGCCTACATACAAAAAAGTGTAATCCGAAAGTTGTAATTTATACTGCTTACTGATTAGTCGTCCATCGACTCTTTAAGCATACACATTCATTGTTAAGTCGTGGCCACAGTGGTGGCTGTTTATTGTTACATCACTAGTAGCAGGTACATGCAGATGGTTGTTCTAGTATACGTATGCATTCTCACCTGGGACCACCGCTACATACATACAGACTATTACACACACAAACATCCACTACCTTACACATACCAAAACAAACTCTAAATACGTATATAACCTTCCACCTTCCTTGCCAAGTCTGATGACGTAAGATTCTGATTATGGCCCCTTGTCGAAAAATAAATTTTTTGTGGTACAATTATCCTGTGTTTGGGGTAATTTTGTGCAGTTAAGTAACTCATGTGACTCTCAGTTTAAATATTATTAATGATATAATTTTACCCCTAAAAACACAAAAATACATGTTGACGTAAATATTTTAATTAAAATATAAAGTAATTTTGGTCAATAAGGAAATAAAACAAGTTTAGTATTAACTATATAGATCTAGTTTTACTACAACATTAAAAATTTTATTTCAGACACATGATAAAGTTCCCGCTAAAAAAATTAAGAAATGAAGGTACTAGGTACCTACTTTGTGTTAGATATAGTTTACATTAAAACGAAAATAATATTGTAGTTGGGATAATTTTTTATCAAAAATTATAAGATTAAGTTTGGCAGAAGAGTACCACCTCTCATGCTAGGAACTTCTTAACATACGGTTATAAAATACCGACTGCTAGAATTTTTTAATTTTTTTTTTTTTAAAGTGTAAACAAATAAATTGTTTGGTAAACAATAATAACATACGTTGAATACTCTAATGTTAATAATTATTCGTATAAAAAGCATTTACTTAAAAAATCTATCTCAGGTTTGACAAATCGTAACTCAAATAGATCATAAACAAGATCGCATCGTTATAACAAAAAAACATAGGGTGAATGCGGGAGAGATGCCGCACATTTTGAAAACACTCGATAATTCTTAAAGTAAGCATTTAATTGATTTGGAATTTGGGACACAATAAATATAAACATTGTTCTTTAAAATTATTTATAAATAAGTTTCAATTTTGAGTCATAAAGGATTCATAATTAACATTTTTGTAGAGCCTGCAAAGCGGCGTCTCTCCCACACCTATGGGAGAGATGCCGCATCAAAGAAAGTGAGACGCCGCATAGTTCATATTAAAAATTTTGTATTTTACACACATCTTCATACATGATGCATGCCATATGTAACCATTTTTGGCACTTTATGCATCTTAACCAGTCAAATTTTTATTTGTTTCTGAGTACCTTTCAAAACATTCAATACACAGGCAGTCATCATTATTTTCGTTATCTTCACTAATATGAGAGCTCTTCCTGATCCATTAATGGATCTTTTATATTTACGTGGCATAATTTACAGTCCAAAAAAAAAAAAAAATTGCATAATTAAGGTATGTAAGTCTATGTTTTTAATATGTAATATGATGCGGCATCTATACCAACTTTAAATGCGGCGTCTCTCCTTTTTGTTGGGATAGATGCCGCATGTTGCTATAGCAAGCATAGTGCGGAATTTCAACCTAAAATTTTATACAGTACTTTTAAAATATACCTAAATTAATAACAAAACTCATTTTCATTAAAACAATGAAATATATATTCTTAAATTCTAATGAATTAAATGGTTGATAAAATATTATGTTAAAAAACTTACTTTTCAATAATATAAAGTTGTATAATTACTAAACTGATGGACTAATCATAAATGTTACCATATACAGCTTAAATAAGTAACTTATTTTAGACATATAATCCATCAATAGCACTATCTATCAATCTACGGACGAACTATGGCTACTGCGGCATCTCTCCCGACGCGGCATCACTCCCGTAGTTACCCTAATTGCAAAAAAAAAAAAAAAAAAAAAAAAACAGAGGTGGCACACAAAGTTACTCAATTTTACGGTATATGATTTCTATATATTACGAAAGTCATTATTAACGAAAATGTAATTCGCTAATGTACATACGAGCCGAATTTTTTTAGAGTTTCGATTTTCGAGAGAAAGCCACAGAACGTTGATTTAATCAAAATATTGTTCAAATAAGAGTTGTAGATACCGAGTTGTAGGGGCAACCGATTGCAATAGTCAGGACATTTATAGCTTTTCTGATTTTTGAGCTACAATACAAATTAAATTTATATTTTTTTTTTTAGGGTAAAAGCCCCTATATCTGAACGCGTTCAATATCCGAACAGTTTTGATATTTTATATATTAATGAAGGTATTCCTAGAAAAAAAAAAAGAAGAAACGATAAATATTAAAACTGTTCGAGTATTGAACGCGTTCCGGTATAAGGGCTTTTACGTTAAATAGCATTAATTGAAAACATAAATGAAATAATTAAGACAACAGATATAATATATTAATGTTTTTTGATTGAATAGAATATTTTTGGTACCTAATTCTAACTTTTTTTAAAATTTTTTTAATAAATTTATTGAGCTAGGACTGGGATTTCATAAAAGTTCGGATTGCATTAATTTTTCAAGGCTCAAATTATTAAATATTAGTAAATATTGATGAAGAAAATAAATTACCCAGAAAAAGTCGGTCAGGGAACACGCAAATCCCGGATTGAGCTAACGATAGACCTTAAAATGTAAAAAAATTTTTTTTTTAAATTATATTTGAAATTGTAATTTATAAAATTGATCAAATGGCCAAAATCTTACCGGACCGCAAATAGGACAAATTTTTTTCGGAAAAAATTTTCCTTGTTCGTATTAATCCACCTATTGTTAAAATTTTCAACCGCAAACAGGATAAACTTTTAGCATTTGATTGCAAAATGAACGAGCACTGCCATCACGAAAAAATACATTTTTTGTAAATATTAAGGTGGCACGACTAAGAAGTCGCTACAATATAGGCGCAACTTCACCCAATACATTTGAATTTATTCATTAATTGAAATCAATAATTTTCTGTGAACAAAAACATTGCGTGACAATTTAAAATAGTCCTGTCGCAGCATCCCGCATAACATAGCGAATTTCCGTTTACAAACATAAGTTTTTCTCGGAAACTAGTTGACATAGAATAATAGTTTAAAGATGTTTTTATGTAATTTTTTCTCCTCTTTTAAATGGTGTAAAAAAAGTGGAAATTTTGGCAAAAAACTAATTTTTTTCATAAACAAAAACCATGTTCCGGGCATCGGCCGTGTCTGGCTAACAAACTTGTCCAGCGGTTTGGGACTGCCAGCATTTTCACCAAATTTCGTAAAGCTATGACACTTTGAGAGTTATCGTACGGACACGTATATATATATATATATATATATATATATATATATATATATATATATATATATATATATATATATATATATATAAATTTTAGTGAATATTATTTTCGGTTTCTCCCGAACTCAAGTCGCGTCATGACAGTGGTTGTAATAGCTGATTTTTCGATTCGAAAATTCGTTAAAACATTACCGTTCGACAAAAATAAAATATACACTTAAAATGACATTCAGTTGATTTCATTTTCATTATATTATGTACCTATACACAGGTACATATCACCTTCCGATAGAGGTGCCACTATTAATTAAAATTGTAAGTAAAACAATAAATTCAATACATCACTACAAATAAACATGTACCTACTCTTTAAAGTAAATCTTTAATTGAATTGAACCGTTTGTAATTGACAGGCTAATTAAATAAATTGACATGTTGTTAAAAGTTCAAAAAGTTTTCGTTAACGACCATCTAAAATGTGATGATAGAAGATGGTGAGAGGGAGGAGAGAGGATATCCAAAATCATCTTCAGGCCACTTAATTTAATAAAACTTTTGTACAGACAGAGTATACGAGTATTCACTAATAACACAAGTATAATGGATACTTATAGTGATAATTTCAAAACCGCTAGTAGCACGAGCAAAATTACAAAAGTATAATCTAGGTCATATTAGGTAGGTTAGGTCATATTATCTAGGTCATTTTAAAGTACAAATTATAAAAATGGTACTAGTTGTAAAAGAACTGATACAATATTGTAAATGTGGATGGAAATTGTAAAATTTGCTATTGAGGCTATAATTTTGAGAACTAGTTGTCTAAAACCAAGAGCCGTAAGTTTTTATTTTATTGGTAATACAGACAGGAATCTGTATTATCGATAATACGATATGGAAGTACACAGAGCATTTTAAATAATTGTACACTGGCTCTTTCAGCAATAATTTTGCACAAAATAAAATTTTAAAAACATAAGCAAAATTTATTTTGTTAAGTTCAAAATTATTCCTTTAATACAATTAGACGAATTTGGCTTAAGGAGAGATTCGCCAAAAAAAATCAAAAATCAACCATTTTTTTATTTTTTTCTTTAAAAAACTAAATGTACAATATTGTTCCTAAATTCAAAAATGAGCTGTGTATAAATAGCTTTGAAGTCGACACTGCGAGATTTTTCCACCTTGATGGTTCCTCGCATTCTGAAATCCCCAGTGAACCAAAATCAAAAATTCAACAATTTTTTGAAAATATACATATATACAGTTATGACATTAACTAGAATCTAGGGTGAATGCGGGAGAGATGCCGCACATTTTGAAAACACTTGATAATTCTTAAAGTATGCATTTAATTGATTTGAAATTTGGTACACAATAAATGTAAACATTGTTCTTTAAAATTATTTATAAATAATTTTAAATTTTGGGTCATAAAGGATACATAATTAACATTTTTGTAGAGCCTGCAAAGCGGCGTTTCTAGTTCATATTAAGTAGTCTAATAGTTCATATTAAAAATTTTGCATTTTACATACATCTCCATACATGATGCATGCCATATGTAACCATTTTCGACACGTTATGTATCTCAACCAGTCAGTTTTTTTTTTTTTTTGTTTCTCAGTACTTTTCAAAACATTCAATACACAGGCAATCATCATTATTTTCGTTATCTTTACTAAAATGAGAGCTCTTCCTGATCTATTAATAGATCTTTTATATTTACGTGGCATAATTTACAGTCCAAAAAGAAAAATTGCCTAATTAACGTATAAGTCTATGTTTTTAATATGTAATATGATGCGGCATCTATATCAGTTTTAAATGCGGCATCTCTCCTTTTTGTTCGAATAGATGTCGCATGTTGCTATAAAAAGCATAATGCGGAATTGTAACCTAAAATTTTATACAGTACCTACTTTTAAAATATACCTAAATTAATAACAAAACTCATGTTCATTAAAACAATGAAATATACATTCTTAAATTCTAATGAGTTAAATGCTTAATAAAATATTATGTTAAAAAACTTACTTTTCAATAATAAAAAGTTGAATATTTACTAAACTGATGGACTAATCGTAAATGTAACTTATTTTATACATATAATCCATTAATAGCGCTCTCTATCAATCAACGGACGAGCTATGGCTACTGTGGCGTCTTTCCCGACGCGGCATCTCTCCCGCACTTACTCTAATTAGAAAAATACCCCTGTCGCAGCATCTGCATAACATAGCGAATTTCCAAATCTTGGGCACTGGCGGATCTCATCTAAGACCTGTACCTATTTAAAATAGTTTAGCTTTCTAAGAGTAAAAGAATTTTTAAAATCGGTTGGGTAATTAGTTTTGGTATTTTTGGGGACCCAAGAACCCGAACGAATTTTGTGCAGCATAGTTGTATCCATCTAAAATAATTTAGTTCTCTAGCAGTGAGAAATTTTTTAGCATCGGTTCGATAGCTTATTACTGGCGTTTTCGGATCTGCAAGATCCCGGTGGACCTCATTAAAAAATCAGCTCGACCGTATATTCTAGGCGGACTTTATGTAATATATATATATATATATATATATATATATATATATATATATATATATATATATATATATATATATATATATATATATATATATATATATATATTCAAAACCCGTTGTGTAGCATTCTACGCCGCATTTGCATCCGCAGGACAGTTGTGGATCTCAGATAACACAACCTGTACCTATCTAAAATAGTTTACCTTGGTAATAGTAAAAAGGTTTCAAAATCGGTCAGTTATTTTATTTTTGACACTTTTAGGTCCTACTGACACTTCAGACCTTACATAACGTAATCTATATGTATCTAAAATAGCTTAGCTCCCCAACAGTGAAAAAATTTTCAAAATCGGTCGGCTAGTTTATTTTTGACGCTTTTGGATCCGATGGACCCTGGCAGACTTTACATAACGTAATCTATATTTATCTAAAATAGTTTAGCTCTGTAAGAGTGAAAAAATTTTCAAAATCGGTCGGTTAGTTTATTTTTACCACTTTTGGGTCCCATGGACCCTGGCGGACCCTAAATAACGTAATGTATGTCTATCTAAAATAGTTAGTTCCCCAACAGTGAAAAAATTTTCAAAATCGGTCGGTTAGTTTATTTTTGACACTTTTGGACCCATGGACCCTGGCAGACCTTACATAACGTAATCTATATTTATCTAAAATAGTTTAGCTCTGTAACAGTGAAAAAATTTTCAAAATCGGTCGGTTAGTTTATTTTTGACACTTTTGGATCCCATGGACCCTGGCAGACCTTACATAACGTAATCTATATTTATCTAAAATAGTTTAGCTCTGTAACAGTGAAAAAATTTTCAAAATCGGTCAGTTAGTTTATTTTTGACACTTTTGGGTTCTATGGACCTTGGTGGACCTTACATAACGTAATTTATATTTATCTAAAATAGTTTAGCTCTGTAACAGTGAAAAAATTTTCAAAATCGGTCAGTTAGTTTATTTTTGACACTTCTGGATCCTATGGACTCTGGCAGACCTTACATAACGGAATCTATATTTATCTAAAACAGTTTAGCTCTGTAACAGTGAAAAAATTTTCAAAATCGATCAGGCAGTTTATTTTTGACACTTTTGGGTCCTATGGACCAAGGCGGACCTTACATAACGTAATCGATATTTATCTAAAATAGTTTAGCTCTGTAACAGTGAAAAAATTTTCAAAATCGGTCAGTTAGTTTATTTTTGACACATTTGGGTCCTGTGGACCCTGCCGGACCTTACATAATGTATTCTAAATCTATCTAAAATAGTTTAGCTCTGTAACAGTGAAGAAATTTTTAAAATTGGTCGTTTAGTTTATTTTTTACAATTATGGGATCAGTAAATCCTGGCGAAACTCATACAAGTCTAGTACTCTAACAGTAAGAAAAGGGTTCTAAGGATCTCATATAACTTATGGCAGTCCGTAAGCTTCTTGCGGACATCATTTAATTAATTAATTCAAATACTTTAACTTACTAACTGTGAAAAAATTTTTAAAATCGATTGGTTAATTAATTTCTGGCCTTTTTAGGTCCCGAAAACCTTGACCTCACATAAAATACCTTAAATCCATTTGAAATGGTTTAATTTTTTAACATTATTAATTATTAGTGGAAAAATTTTCAAAATCGATTCAAAATATTTTTCCGTACATACATATGTACATTGTACATATTTTGTTTTGTTTCATATTTAATAATATTTATATCATAATCTTCAATTAACATAACATAACATAATCTTCAATTTCTTGTTTACTTAAAAATTCAATAAAAAAAAAAAAAAATTCTTCATTACATTAGCTTAGAAAATCTGTTTAATTTACATTTTTTAACATGGGATAGAACCATGCTAATTATAATGCAATAAATGAGAAACAAAACTCTATACATGTATGTGTGTTATATCACATATATGTGAATAGTTTTCACTTGTTCTCACAAAATTCTTTAATAAAAAAGTGAAATATTTTTATACTTAATAAAGAACTGAGATATAAATATAAATTACTTATTAGACTAACAAAGAAAGAATAAAAGTGAAAATTTACATTTTCTCGAAAAATACTTAAAATAGAAAGAAAATTATAAGAATATTTTCTTCATAATTTTTTTTTTCCTTTTCAACGATGTAAAAATTGAACTGCCTTATGATAGGATCGAATGATAAAAAATGGCCAGAAAACCTACTTCTGGGCATCCGACGTGTCTGGCTAACGAACTTAGCCAAGCCAATTCAGAATCCAGTCCGCACACAAAATTTCATAAGCGTTAGACGTTTCGTTCGAGAGTTATCGTGGGAACACATAAATATATATATATATATATATATATATATATATATATATATATATATATATATATATATATATAAATTTTAGTGAATATCATTTTCGTACTCTAGGGACCTCAAAACAGATTTCTGCCATAGTCCCGGACTCAGATTGCGTCATGACACCTACTGTAATAGCTGAATTTCGAGTTTTCGAAATTCGCTAAAAAATAAAAAACCAGCGAAAAATCGTATTTTGAAAATAAATTTTCAAAAATCACCGCTTTTTCTCGACTATAAACAACCGCCATTTTGAAAATATATTACGGAACCAAGAGATCCTAGTTTCTGCCAAAATGACGGTATCGAGGAATAATATGCACTTTGATTTATGTCGGTATCTCAAATACTTTTTGAGATGCACGAGGAACCATGTCAAAAAACGTACTTTCGAAAAAATAGCATTTAAAGTTGTTTTTTTTAAATCGAATTATAGTAAAATGCGTGCAATCAAATGCCCATAACTTTGTAATTTTTAATTTTTTTAAAGTAAAATTTTAAGAGAGTATTTCTAACATCTTTAAGAACATAATTATGAAGAAAAATAATCGATTTGATTGAAAAGAAATTAAAATAAAATAAAAGAAGATAAAAATTTTGCTTGCAATTTGTATCATTATTATCTGCGTAATTTTTTACATTGTTAAAGTAAATAATAAATATTTTCAATACTAATTATAAATTTGCTATATACTCATTGGCTTATTATTACTAGTCTCTTATAAACAAACGACTGATACTTGATTGGCTTTGACAGCTCCAGTAGACACAATTTGAAATTTATTATCTTTTATCCTATTGTTAGATGTTAATCAATTTAATCCTGAATCCGAATAAATACAGACTGTATACGTATGTACCATATGTATGTATGTCTATTTGAGAAAAGCAATTTTCGTGATAATACATAAAGTAGAAAACCAGTGGAGGCTGTGGAGAAAATCAAAAAAGGCATAAAAATGGTAAAATAAAACAAAATTATATAATCATTTTTGTTCGCTAAATAACATATTAACAAAATGATCAAGTACAAATCGTACTTATGTAAATAGGGTTCGATACAATAAATTGTTTTTAAACATAGGTTTAAAATACCTAATGCGCATTCGAATTTATCAAGCTTGATTATTTTGACTCAATGTACCTATACACTAGTGATGTCGAATAATTAATCGATTAATCGGTTTAGTCGACTAATTTTGTTTACTTTTAGTCACTTTTTAATCGACTATTTTACTGTCGAATAAATGACTAAAATGACTAATATTTTTTTAAATGACTAAAAACGATTAATTTAATAATTTTTCTGCATTATTTTTAAAGACTCGAAAAAATGAAAACTAAAAATTATTATCTTTTTTATGATTTTTTTACTTTTATGTGAATAATACATTGTAATATGTAATTTTTTTTCTTTTTTTAAAAAAAAAATAATAATAAAAGTTAGTAATTAAATTTAGAACATTGTTTTTGAAAGAGTTACAAAGGTTACCCTATTCATGAATTCGACTAAAAATTCAGTCGATTAATCGACTATTCTATGCACAATATTTTCGACTAATGACTAATTTTGTCGGAAAAACAACTTTAGCCGATTAATCGACTAACTGCATCTTGAGTCGACATCACTACTATACACCACATTTTCAAAGTTCAGGATTTCTTACAGAATTTTTTTAAGCGCTTCTCTACAATTCTACACCTTACACGATATCTTTGACAAAAAATTTTGACACATTCAAATTTTCCCTCTGAAGTTGTCCCAATTCAAAATTCAACTTTTTATACTTCAGCTCTAGAATTGGGCAAATACACTCTACTTTTGTGCTAAATTTTAAATTTTTATGACAAAGTTTATGACAAACGGACAGACAGTGAAAAATTTCCAAAATTAAAAATGATTTAGCTGCGACTCGGAAGATTTACATTACTAATTTCTTAGTAGATACACTTAGTTAAAATAGAGTACGATACATCAGTTTTTAAATTTGAAAATCATGGGTTTGTTTCAACTACCTCTTTTTGGATTGTACATGGAACGATTTGTGAATCGTTGTGTGCGCAAATTCGTACTGTAAATTGTGAGTGATAAAGAAAAATCTATGGTTGAAATGGTTTTTTGTACGAGTAAATGTCAAAAGTGTCAAATTTTTTTATTGCACAATTACTGCTCTGAAATTTCAGAAAAGGATTTGCAGTTGATAATGGATAAAAATATTTTTGCTAAGGAAAAATACAAAATACGCCTAAGATTACATTTCGAAATTATTCGAAAAAATTTTGCCAGTAGTTTTCATTTCTTTGTTTTTGGCCATTAATTTAAAATTTTAATTAGTCTTCGTCATATCTGCTTTAAAGAAATTATTATCTCACTCAATACCAGCCATTTTAAATTTTATTCTATATATTTATTTAAAATTATGCAAAAAGTACTGAATAACTTTATCGCCAATAATAATAAACATTTGAATTTTAAATTTTAGCGCTCTGTTATTCAGTACTATCCAAACCACAGAATATTCAGAAACAAACTCCGTATCTTTGTACTAGCTTTTTCAATGTGGACAGTAGCTTACGTCACAAATGACCTAATTTCCCACCACTTCAAACACACAACATGTTACAACATAGATCTCGTATCAGTGTATAAGTGGATATGCGATAGTGTGTGTATCAACGTCACACTGTCTGTAGGAAGAGGGAATTACACTACATGTGTATACCCACATATATGCCAGCGTTTTGGTACATGCATATTACTATATATGTATTCGCTTATTGTTGAAATTGGTTGATAACAATCGATCTGAACCCGGCTACAGTTGCTGTGTGACTAATCAGCTTAAGCGGTATCGAACCACTCACTGGCACACAGCTATCCACAATCTTTTATAAACACGCTTAGGGCTTGATCCAAACGATACCTACTCTTCGCCGTGTATCGAATTGATGATACATGAACCAATTTTTATAGAATCAAAAATAAGTTGAAACGCAACATGTGTCATGTCATGCACTATCAAAAGAGGGCTTAAAACACATTTTTTATACTACGCAAGCGGGAAACCTTACAATGTATGGTTTTTTAGGGAATTGAAACAAAGCTCATGAAATCTAATCAGTGCGTAATAATTCGTGCTTTTCTGATGAAGATACTAGCAGCAGTCACCAATGAAATAAAAGCCGGAACAATCCATAAGCGGTTACCGGACAATCCGGCAACCAAATATACAGATTAAGTAGAGTGTAGGTGGTGCACACAATTCTCCGAGTGTAGTAGGCGCATTGGAAACACAAAGCGTCACTGAGCATTTGTTTAAATCCAAGATCCAGAAAAATTCTCAAAACGTGCAAATTACTAGCAGCACAAATTAATCACGAAATATCGAAACAAATATAAATTAAAATAAAACCTGTACATAAAACAAAATTAAATAGTTACAAATATACAATACAAAAATGATGACCAAACACTTGAAGGCAATTAAAATTATTCAATAATTAAAATAAATCTCAAAATCCACAAGGCGACTTAAGTGCAACAATAAAAAAAAATTTACAATTACCTGTACACCAAAATGAACTTAGTTAGTTTGAGATGAAAATCGAAAAGGGAACAATTTTTAAGCTGCACGGTCTTTTATAGACGCGAATCGCGCGTAAAAACAGATGACAGCTATGATTGCCAACCTTAATACTCTAAATTAAAAATCAACATGCTAATGTACAGCATGTACCTATTACCCAATGAGCCGAATTCATTAAAATTGTGTGATTCGCAGCAAAAATTCAATTAGTATTATTTTTATAAAATCGTTATAAATAAACAAATTCAAACTGTACTTAAATTTAGTTCAATAATGTAACATCCTCACGTCGATTGAAATCAATTCGAAGTCAATATAATTTTTTATTCTCAAAATATGTGAGATGGAAAACGATTCCACGAATGCACATCCACATCCAGAGGGAGACGTCACCTTAAAAACGATATTATACAACTCTACGGTCCTCAAAACGAGCAAATATATTGTAAAAATGTGGACTTTCGAAAATAGAGCCAATTATAATAATTCCCTTACTAGGGAAGTTGAAATCGGTGAAAACGTTGCTAAAAATATATTGGTTACTATTTAATGGTAACCGCCATTGATTGGTACACGAATATATTTCAGGAAAATCATTGTAACATAAAACAAATGAATGTTGAAAATAAAACAATAGACTTAATTTATTTGTTAAGAAAAGCTTTTATATATCCACAGACAGACGTACATATATATGTAGGGACTGACTTAATTTACTTAATTCGTACAGTCGGTTATTGTTAACAACGTCCCATAACACAAAAAATTTAAAATTATAATTAATTTTTTTTTTATTAATTAAATTGTCCACCTGAAACCGAAAACCTACAGCCCACACGATTGTAACAGTAAAATACTCTAGAAAGGAAATAATGTTACCATTGTTTTAATTCCAATTACATTCTGAAACAATTGTTACAAATTATTGTGGAAATTGAATTTTTAATTCGCTAGAATTGCAAATTTGTCTCTCGGAATTATTCAAGAATGTAAAAAAAAAGAAAATGAGAGTTAATGTACTACTACTACTTATATAACCAGCGTCGTATTTAGTGGTCGTATCTAGGAATTGGCAACAGAAGCGACTGCTGGAGGTTTAGATCTCACAGGACATAAATGATACTTAAATAATCAAAAATATTTATATATTATCTATCAACACTAATCGAATATTTGACTAATTTTGCAAAACTATTTTATATTTATGCATTATGTATGTTGTATGTATTCTTAGAAAAAATTAATTTAATATTTATCCCCAAATTTTGGGCGAAAACGTTCAATAGATGTCAGTTACGTCACATTCTCTACATAGCATCAGGCACAGTATAAATAAAAGATTATTACCAAAGGCAGTAACGAAACGCAATTTCTATCCTTTTTTGATATAAGTACAAAAAATTATGTATGTCCTTTTTTACTTATGTGATTGTATGTGTTTGTACATGTGAGATTGAGGGTTGATAATGGTCATGTTAAATTATATGAACAACTAAAAGCAACTTTCTTCAAAATGAATTGAACAAACGCGAAATTGATGATAGTATTCAACACGAGAATTTAGATCGTCACGACCTATTAGTACCAACCACTGTCGAAATCGAAAATATTAACTGAATTATTATAAAATATTAATAATTATTTATTATTTAACGTATTTTTACATAAGCATTCAAATTATAATAATACTTACAAATTTGCATCAAACAGCACTCAGAAAAAAGATAAATAGAAATTTTGTTTTGAATGATTTAAGCAAAATTAAGCAGCACAAGACTTATCACTAGACATTTTAAGCCACCATAATAATTAAATACATATCAGAAATATCTTACAGATCACAAAACACACTAAAATTACAAGGAAATATCAAAAATAACTGATGACAAGCTTTAATTAAAAAAAATTTAATGACAGTTAAAATTCCACTGCCATCGTTGTTAAAAATATTAAAAAAGTCAGTGAAACTTAGACAAAATTAAATAATTCACATAATTATCAACTTGTAAATTTTCACAAAATAATTTGACCTGCAAATTTATTTTTCTAAATTAAATTTACTTTAGTGATGATATTTTCACTGTATTAGTATGCATAATGTTATGCATTATTTAGGTACATAACATGGATAACGCTTTGGAATTTTTGAATTCCAAATGACACTCTTACGTCATCTCGTTTCGTAACTGTTTGTGAAACAAACTATTATTTAAACTATGCAACAGGTGTTGTGTAACTAAGAAAAGAACTACTGGTTTTAGAAAAAGAATTGCTGGTTTTTTTTTTCGATTAATTAAATTATTTAGTTTGTTAGCCAGTATTTAAAATAGCGACTCTAGTAGCGAAGTGTTGAAGTATAAGAGAACGTCACGTCACAGCTCATTTCTAACCAATTGGTTAATAGCTAAAGAAAATCACTTTTTCAATTAAGTCAAGCAACCGCGCTTCACTTGTATTTCCTTAATTTTTAACTTATTGTTTTATATGTCGTATATCGTAACCAAAAGCACTTTGCACTATTATATTATTATATTTTTGTTATATTTATAACCAAATATATTTAATAAATATCAACAAAAAAACCGAATTTTTCACAATAACGTAAACAATGTCTAACAAAATTTTTCATGCGTAAATATTATTTAAATTACAATTATCGTAAATATATGTGTATAAGCTAGAGCTGTAGCAAATATAAATGCGAAAAAAAGAAGAGAAGAATATTGAATCCTATGAATATATTTCATAGTTCAATACACACATGCACAACAACAAACATTATTAACTATGTATTTTTTATCTGGTTTACTCACACGCAATCATGTAACACAAACAAATAATAAACATTACGTTAAAAAATATGATAACACTAGTTAGGGTTGCCACTTATGTAAATTTGGTTTACTCATTCATGATCATGTTACACAAACAAACAAATAACAAACATTAGGTACCTAGGGCCGTGGTTTCTAAGCTTTTATGAGTCGGGGTCCACTATTAAAACCGTTAACTGGCTCCTCCGTTAGTCTGTTATCTCCTTAAAAAGGTGCTATCAGAATGTGCAGATAAAAATAAAATTGTTCTTTCTAGTAAAAATTATACTGATATCGAATCGAGGAGTAGTTAGTCGATTAATCGACTAAAGTTGTTTTTTCAGACAATATTAGTCATTAGTCGAAAATATCGAGCCTACAATAATCGATTAATCGACTAAATTTTTAGTCGAATTTATGAATAGAGTAATCTATGTAACTCATTCAAAAATAATGTTTTCTTTTGAATTTAATTATTGATTTTGAATATTTAAAAAAGAAAATATTTAAAAATGAATAATTTTTTTTAATTTTGAATTTTTCTAATTTGATAAATAATAGAAAAGAAATACTAAATTACTCGTTTTTAGTTATTTTAAAAAAGTTAATCATTTTTGTAACTTAGTCGAGAGTAAAATAATCGAGTGAAAAATGATTAAATTTGAACAAAATTAGTCGACTAAACCGATTAATCGATTAATCATCCGACATCACTAGTAAGAATTTATTGGAAGAAAAAGAAGGTTTTTTTTTGGCTATAATCCCTAAACTACATGGAGTCTAGGAAGTTCATAGATAGTGTTCGAAACGTCTTGTGCTTCTGGATAATTCATCTAATTTAACCAATACTGTACGTCTACGCGATCCTCATAGGGGCAATTTTATTAGAAACATTCTGTATTTCCACTAATGTTAAAAAAAGTTAATTCCTTTAATTTTTCTCAACGAAATTTGTACAATATGGTCCGGGAGAGACTATACATCAACATCTTCAAGGTTCTTACAGACATGTAAACATTTAGTCTGAATCAAGTCATCAGCGTAAGTGTAGAAAATTGTAACTGGTGGTGAGCCCAGAGTGTGCCCGACACGGCTTAAGACATGTAGTCAGTCGGTGTCCGTCGCCAAACACACAGTGCATTGTAATACATTGTTAGACATTGTTACTTGAATTGGACAGGTTGGTCTGTCCCATAATAAGTGGGGACACCAACACACCAACACCAACACCATTGCAAACAGTGTGTACGTATACAACATAGTGGGGAGATTTTACGTCACACACTGGCGACAAGTGGAACAGTTTGATAGACATTCTAGTTTGGTCCCTTGGTCTGAATATATTCGTTAGAAATATTCGCAATGAAAAGATGCGAATGTTTCGTAAAGGCGAATGTTCATTACAACTCTATTAAGCACATAATATCTCGAGAGAAACCTTCCAATACACAGGCAAAATTACACATATTTAGAATTCATGAAATAAATGTGTGTAGGCAAAGAAAGAATTATTCTTGTGTGTACCACTTGTTTCACTACATAAATTAAGAGGTTTTTGTTGTGTTTATTTACAACAAAACTGTCGTAAATTGCGAAAAAGGTAAGGCAAAACTAACGTTGTGTACGAATTATCTTTACAAATTGTACAGTAATTTACGTTAATTTTTAATAAGATCGTTTTTTTTTCTTTCGTACAGTGCCAACAATATGTTCGATATTTAATTTTCTCGTACGAAATTCAAAGGGGACAAATAAGTGAAACGCCTTTTAGCGAATTTTCGAATTTCCGAATCGAAGAATCAGCTATTACAACCACTGTCATGACGCGACTTGAACCCGGGACTATGATAGAAATCTGTTTTGAAGTCCTTAGAAACCGAAAACAACATTCACTAAAATTTATATATATATATATATATATATATATATATATATATATATATATATATATATATATATATATATATATGTTAGCGAATAAGTGCGAACTATTTTAATCGGTGTTTGCTAAGGTTTTTTTATGTAAATAAGTTCTTATAAACCCGTGTCCGAAAACGCTTAGTTTCCAAGTTGCAGAGTGTTCAATTTCTCGTCTTTTTTAAATATTTTCTTAAATATTTCAAAAACGTTTTGAGATATTCACACAAAATTTGGAATACACTACGACAGGATAAATACCCGTGATTTTTTTCGCATATGGTTTCCCTATAAATTGGAATACCAGTTTTCAAAGTGGATTTTTAAGATTTTAAATTTCATTTGTAACCTGGAAATGCCTTAATATCCTGGAAACGGTTAAATTAATTTTCATCAAACCTGCCTACGGACCTTCCCGAAATTACCAGCATTCAAATAACGAAAATCGCACTAAAATTGGCTAAGCCGTTTTGGAGATAAAAAAAAGGTAACAGATAGAATTTCCAAAAAAAAGAAAAAAATTATCAACAATTTTTTCAAATTACAAAAGTTTGACATAAAGTTAATACTTACCGATAATTTTATTGTTTGACTACTGAATATGTATACCTAAGAATTATTATTTTCCTTAAATTGTTCGTCAGTTAAGTAAAAGTTATATACTAACTTCTGCTTTAATATAATGTCAATTATAACAAGATTTAAGTTCGTAACTTTAATGAGATTACTAGACAGAATAAAATTTATTTTCACTTTTCTTGTTTATTTTCTCTACGGCAATAAAGTTTTTCTTGTGAATTTCAATAATTTTTCCAATTTTGTTTCTGTTTCCATCGAAGTTTTTCGTCTTTTTCTAAATTAATAAAAGTTAAGGGGAGATTCGCTAAAAAAACATCAAAAATCGATCATTTTTATTTTTTTTATATTTTATTAAAAAACTAAATATAAGTACAACATTATTTCTACATGTCTTGATATTACAAAAAAAATTTTAAAAAAAATCAAAAATAAGCTGAGTGTAAATGGCTTTGAAGTCGATACTGCGAGATTTTTCCATCATGCTGGTTCCTCGCGTTCTGAACTCCCCAGTGAACCAAAATCAAAAAATATATTTTCTGAAAATATAGGTAGGTACATAGGTATATACAGTTATGGCACTATAACTAGGATCTAAGAAAGAAAATAAAAAAACAACGAAAAATCGCATTTTGAAAATAAATTTTCAAAAATCACCGCTTTTTCTCGAATATAAACAGCCGCCATTTTGAAAATATATTACGGAACCAAAAGATTCTAGTTCCTGCCAAAATTACGATACCGGGGAATAATATGCACTTTGATTTATATCGATATCTCAAATACTTTTTGAGATACATGAGGAACCATGTCAAAAAACGTACTTTCGAGAAAATATCATTTAGTTAGTTTTTTTTTAAATTGAATAGTAAAGTGCGTGCATTAAAATG
Source organism: Brachynemurus nebulosus (assembly GCA_035578155.1). Classification (NCBI taxonomy): domain Eukaryota; kingdom Metazoa; phylum Arthropoda; class Insecta; order Neuroptera; family Myrmeleontidae; genus Brachynemurus; species Brachynemurus nebulosus. The sequence continues at coordinate 20,364,642 of JAPWDM010000006.1, forward strand.
CCCACAATTTTGTGGTTTTTAATTTTTTTTAAATAAAATTTTAGGAGAATATTTCTGACACCTTAAAGAACATAATTATGAAGAAGAAAATCGATTAATTTTTTTTTAAGGAATTTCCCCTTAAATTAGTACACTTGAAAGATGTAGTATATTGTATGCATAACCAGAGAGTTTAAAATAAAACCATTCGACCAAAAAGTTGTCTTTTGCTCTTTCTGATTTTACTGTAATTAGGAGGATATAGGATTAGTAGGGATCCTACTAAATTTTTATACAAATACAATAACTGAAGAATATTAATACATTATTTAATTTTTGATAAAAGTTTTTCGCTGTGATATACTTTTGTACCTGACTATCAGGGCTATTCTGTAAAAAAATCTGTAACGATCGTTATATACCGAACTATTGTTTTCGTTACAGTCATATAACGAATATTATGAATTTGGTATTCAGTAACCTTTTTCGTTAGATTGTACAAATTTGTTATAAAGAAGATACACATTCGACTACAGCACACTAAAATAGAGTTCGGTGTATATATTTCACCTTTGTTTATTATATGTATAACCTATATTTATTCAACTTTGTTGAAATGTTTGGCTAAATTTTACAAAGAAAATTATATTCGCTCATGGTTACTGCCGTTACTACTATACGCCATACGGTATTGAATCGAATTTGTTTTATTATTTCATCTGCTGTTCTTGTGAAATTGTCAATTTGATAAAAATGGAAAGAACTAATAAAAAAAGATGCGGGAAAACTAGTCCGAAGTAATACGAAATGTATGTAGATGTATTAAAAGAAAATAGTGCATTATTATATAATAAAAATCATCATGCAAAGCAAATTTGTAATAAAGTAAAAAAAATGTTTTTTAAGAAAAAACTTTTATTTAAAAATGGGCTAAAAAAAATGAAATAACTACTGAGTGAAGTTTGAAGCAATATGCAACATAATTTATAAAAGCTTGAGGCGTTATCATTAATTATTTCTGTTTTGGATATAAGTGTAGCTATTTTACTTTTCAGTACTTACCAAACTTAATTAAACGCTTCAAGCTTTCATAAATTATGTTGCATATTGCTTCAAACTTCACTCAGTAGTTATTTCATTTTTTTTAGCCCATTTTTAATTAAAAGCTTTTTCTTAAAAAACATTTTTTTTAGTTTATTTTATTTTCTACCCTTTAGTCTGATTACAATTAATTTTAAAAAAAGATAAAGAGGTAATTTTTTTACCTATATTTTAATCGGTTAATTTACCATAATCAGACATAACTATAGAAACAAAAAATTGCAATGTAAAATCAATGGACAATATTTGACAATTCGAAATGTCAAAAAGTTGCATAGGACTAAAAATCAACAATTTTGGTTTGGGGTAATTTAGGGAAAAACTAATTATACAATATTGCATTGTCATCAAGGTTAGACACGTATGCAAAATTTGAAACCTCTAGCTCAATTAGAACCTGTCTAAATTTTGATTCCAAGATTTGATCGAAACCAACATACTAACATAGCAAGTTAAATAAAAGCTTTTAATAAAAAATATATTTTTTAGAAAATGACAGTTTATCTCGTTTATTAACTTTATAAAAATACCATAGTTACATTAATAATCTTTATACAAACGAAAGGTTGAAATTTTCGTTCAGACAACGAAGATCGTCATAGCTATAACGAATATATTTTCGTTAGTGAATCGCATTTTAATCTACTTTTCGTTACAGAACGAACTTTCGGTATATAACGTTCGTTATGCAGTTAGTAAATAAGCAAGTATTTCAGAGTAACTACGTTAAGTTAAATATAACTTCATTTTTGTCAAATTTAAATCGAAAATTTGGGCAATGTTGGCTAAGTTTACAGTATCTGATCGACTAAAAATAGAAGTTACGGTATTGAGAGATAGTACTTTACTACCTATTGTATAGTTTTCAAGTATATCTTTCGGACAAGAAGATAAATATCGTGTTACCAGTTTGAACTTAGTTCAAGTTATTATAGTTAGTAGACAATTAAAATTTACAAACGAATACAATTTTAATTTAAATATTCAAATTAATTATAAACAATTATGACAAATACAATTATCGTTATAATTTTGGGTAAAATTTTTTTTTATTTGGATATATACATTTATTTGAAAAACAATTATTAATAAGTATTATAAAATATATTTATCATAGAAAATTATCATTTCATTGATTTATTTCAAATTTGTTGCAATTTATTAACATAATTATATTCATTAAAATTTATGAAATAGGTATTCGACATGATGTGAGAGAATTGAGCATTCACAACCGCGTACTAATACCTCATCAACATGAGCAAATCACCATTATCTACAGTAAATAATTACGGCATATTATTATTATTATTGTTTTCGGTTACTTTTGTCCGTTACTGTAGTTGTATGCTACTCAAAATAATAATTTTGAAAACTGGAGTATTTAAAATTAATAATTATGTATAGTTTTTGAATACAGTTATAATGAAACAAAATGAATAGTTTATTTTAATGTGGTATATTTAGCTAACGGGTTAATATCACTTTTTAAAAACTAAATATTTGTATCAAAATTAAAATTAATACCTATATAAAATTTTAGCTATTAGAAACTTTTTAAAAAATTTCAAGTTATTGGAATCTGTCAAATGGCAGTATGACATCTGGTGCTGAAAAATCTGACTACTCTTAAAATGCATTTACTGAAATGCCGTTTATGAACTGAATTTTGTAGATCTAAAAATACATACAATTGATTTGATTTTTCCATTCATTTACAGTTCTCGTTATTTTATGACATTTACTATTTAAATTTGACGTTTGTATACTCTAAATTGTAATATTCATTAACTCATTCACATATTTTTTCATATTTTTACCACATTTTAACTGTCTTACAGATGTAAAATTTTCTCCCCTTCAACAAAATCCCTTTGCTTTGGACTTGTGTTAACCCAAATACAAACAGTTCTAATATTTATCATTTCATCCTATTATAACACTGATTACCTACTATATATAAATTTGATTACTGATTACCACGTATCGGATTTCTTTCGGATCAGACAGTTTCGTCTTTAGCATATGCAGGTATACATATTGCACTCAATGTGACTAAAAGTTCAAAATATTTTCATAAAAACAACGTACACAAGTTACATACACACACATACATATGTGTATCAAAATATTATTTATACGTATTTTACGTAAATATCCATTTTTTTCTTTTATTTATTACCTGTACAATTGAAAAGTGCCATTGTAATTTTAATTGACTATCAAAAGTATTTTTGTTTATATTATGTATGTGATTTATGTGACACGTCATTTAAATTAAATAAATTCATCTCTTTCTATTGTTTTCAATTTTGAGAGATAAAAGTATAGTTGCTTGTTAAAAATTTGTTTTTCAATAATAAAAAATCTTAGTAAATACGTACGTCTTAGCTATTGTAGTGGACCGTCTAAATATTCAACAACTTTTCAATATATTTTACAAAAATTTTTTCCGATTTTTTGAATTTTCTTACTTTCGTCAAATAAAAAATGCTGTTAGTATTCTAAATGGTGAAAAATGTAATTTTTGACCAATTATATATTCATTCAAATATGCATGATTTAATGTAATTTAGTTGCAAAATTTTATTGAAATAAGTACGGTCCTGACCTGTCCGAAGAAACTCCGGTACCTACTGATTACAAATGTTAATGCACTTTTTCGTCAGCCATTTTTCTTAAGCCCTGCTTATTTGACAAATCCCAATAGGTTTAGGTTGACTAAATCATCATCAGATAGAATTTGAACTGAATTTAAATTTGAATTTTGATTTATTTTGGTTTCCATAGATTTGTTGAATTTCAGTAGACAGATTATCGACAGATATTAACTGATGGGTAATAATAATGAAAGTAAAATGAAGTTATTTTTGTCTAATTTTTAATTGTGAATATTAGTTTAATCATAAGAATGCTTTTATTAGTATTATTAAAGGAAAAATTCATTAACCCTAGAACGACAAGTCGGTGTCATACATGACACCTACGTTTTTTTGTTTCAGCGCTGTAACTTTTGATAATGTAGAAGTTGACAATAATCTAATAAATTTCGTTTTTGGTAAAAATTTGAATACCATCTAGACAGATAGACGTTGACACTGACATCAATTAAATATCGATTTGGCACACTAGAACCGGTGTATTATAGGTGTCATTTATGACACTCACTTGCTAGATTCGTCCCGTAACAGAGCCTTGTGGTTCTAGGGTTAAATATAAAATTTCTCGATAATGGCATGCTGCTGCACCCATACTATATATACCGATTTTGAACGATTTTAACCTAATGTAAGTTTTAATAGTACAAAATGCGCGTTTGTGTCACTGCAAAAATTACAACCAAAGCATTACCGTTTTCATAACACTCTCGACCATTACAGATTCCGTTACACTCTCACCTAGAATTATCCTCACTTACGAAATTTTCATTTTAAAAACTAAAGCATCCTATTATTATGCCTATATTGTAATAAAAAGAAATAATATACCATTTCGATAAATAAAACATAAAAAAATAAATGTGTATTATTATAAAATGTTTGTATATGGTTAACGAAAGTGAAAATATTCATGTCAAAGCTAACGTCACTACTTTCTCCGTGTGCCATAATGTAATTTTATTTTTATGTGACACAAACATCGTAGACACTGGCTACACCGCAAAAGTATGTTAAACATAAAAATTTCTAAAAACTACATATTTTATTTGTAAGGAGCGTCTGGAGATTCAGAGATATTCTCTGACATATCAAATCTTTCCATTTTTTGTCTTTGTGCCTTATTTTCCGCACGTTTTTTTTCGTACGGGATGGCTGGTGTTGAGTAATATGGATGGCAGTAAAATTGTTATATTTATAGAAATATTACAATATATTATTACAAAATATGTAACCCCTGTTTGGGGCTGCAAAAAAGGTTTTTCAAATATTTTTATTTTCGTAGTATAGAGTGGCAGAAACGGTTGTATACCTTACGTACATATGTCTTTATATTTATAATAATGCATAAATGTATAAAAAAATGTTTTTTATCTTATTTTTTATTCTTTTTTTTTGGAAATTCACTTATAAAATAAAAGTTTTACGATGACGTAAAAAGATGTAGTGTACAAAACGAGTTGTTTCGTCATATAAAAGGGGTACACACAAAAAATATTGAATCAATTTTGAAAAATAAAATTATTCCAGTCTTAGAAATCTAATCTAATTTAGATAAATATAAATTAGTAGACGTATACCCACCCGGTGGGATTTACCACCGGCAACATCTCAGGATGTCAGACAGTGTTAAAGATTTTTTAAAATAAGATATTACATATTTATTTTAATAGCCATCATAGTAACATATTATTCTAACTTCAAAAATGACGAATTTCCATACAAATTTTCATCCAGTATTTAATCTACTTAGAGGACTCCTGTACAAAATTTCATTATTCTAAACCCAGCGACAAGCGGACACCAAAATGATTCCATAAGTGTCTCGTATTGCCAATTTTTGTATGGAACACTAAAACATGGCAGAAGTTGCAATACTCATAAATCGTATCAAAAAAAAAAATCAGATCTAGACAAAATTTCGCGCTAGTATATCTTAACGTTTAAGGATGTTTGGGAATGTAAGGTTGTATAACAAACTATGAGGTAAATAAATAGTTATCTTTGTTAAATAATAGCTATCACTACAACTGTTTGTATAATACATCAAACTATAGCTCTCAGCTGACTACAAGAGCTGAGTACGATTGAAAATTTAGTAGAATGTTCCTCATTAAAAAATACTAAGGCCCCTGTGAAAATTTCAAACCGATTCACTAAGCCGTTAAAAAGTTATTAAAAAAAAAAAAATTAATTTTACACGTACTCTTATGGAAATTCGAAAACAGAACAGACTAAATAACTTTTTAACGGCTTAGTGAATCGGTTTGAAATTTTCACAGGGACCTTAGTATTTAATGAGGAACATTCTACTAAATTTTCAATCGTCTCGTAGCATTTTGAAATTCCTCCGAAAAATCCTCAGAATGTACTCAGCTCTTGTAGTCAGCTGAGAGCTATAGTTTGATGTATTGTACAATCAGTTGTAGTGATAGCTATTATTTAACAAAGATAACTATTTATTTACCTCATAGTTTGTTATACAACGCAATTATTCACGAATTTCTAATTTCATGTACTTTTATCTCCGATTGTACCTCCCAAACATCCTTAATAATAATAAATAATACAATATCATTTCTGTTGTAAGAAACTATAGTCTGAATTTTGAAAAGATAACCATGTGATTATTCATGCAATAATAGAGATATGACACGGAGGTAAATGAGGGAGTAAAAACAGAGGTATGGAGAGAAATTTTATCTCTTTACCACACCTCTATGCTTGAATGAATCATCACATAATTATACCTATATTCTATCTTTTCAAGATTCAAGACAGAGATGATAAAAAATTATTATAACACTTGAGCGAAACTTCGAGATAAGTTGAAACTCAAGTAACAGACAGAATAGAATATTGATTTGAACTTGGATATAAAAAGAAATCTAAAAAAAAAGTCTGAAAAATTTCTGATTCGGTTGATCCTTTTGTTTCCATATCATGTTTTAACCAGCCGAATCATTTAGTTGACAGCATAGATCGTCTATTAGAACACCTAGTATGTACATTATAGTTAAGTTTATAGTAAATTAACTAAACTTATGATATAAAAGTTTTATAATGTTTTAAAGTTAGTTATAGTAGCAATTAAATATCAGAACAAATGGTTGGCTTTACGTGAACTTTCTATTACACTATGTATCGTACCAAATTGTTTTATTCACGATAGAAAATATTAATTACAATATTTAAAACGATAAAAGTTTTTATTCTTTATTATTTACACGAGAAATTTTTAATGTACCTAATACTTTTATGATTAAAATGGTTTATTAAAGCAATTTTTTTCAATTAGGGGAACGGTGTATGAATTGTAATTTTAGCGAATTTTCGAATCAAAGTTCAGGTATTTTACTGTCATGATACGACTTTAGTTTGGGACTATGACAGAAATTTGTTTTGAGGCCCCTAGACACCGAAAATGACATTCACTAAAATTTATATATATACATATACATATCTGTATTTATGTATTTATGTATCAGCACGATAACACTCGGACGAAACATTCTATTTTTATGAAATTTAGTGGAAAGATTGGAAGTCCAAAAATCTTGGATGAGTTCTTCAGCCAGGTACGTCCGATGTCCAGAACATGGTTTTTGGACATTATTCGTGAAAAAAATTAGTCTTTTGCCAAAGTTTCCCCAAATCCAAAAGTTTTTGTGACATTTAGCATTGGAAAGAGGATAAAAAATCACATTAAAGAGGTTTTTAAAGTTTTATTAGACGTAAACTAGTTTCCGAGAAAAACTAATTTTTATAAACGGAAGTTCGCTATTTTATGTAGGATGCTGCGACAGGGGTTTTATAAATATAGGATCAAAAATATCAGTAAAATCAAAATTTTCTTCAACATTTGTTGTGCATCTTATTGTTAGTTGTCTACTGCAGTCAAGAATAACTTTGGCTAACTTCAAAAATACATCACTGCTTGCATGAGGCAGAGTCAAAAGTTCAAAAACGCATCAGACGCATCACAACGAAAAATCAAAAGTTCATTTTTATATTTGATGCGTCAAAACAATGCATCAAGAAATTTGGTGATGCGTGTCCAAGATGCATGTAATGTGTATAATGTAGAATTATAACTACTTGCCATATTATGTAGGTATTAACACCAACAGGAATAATTCCGAAAAACAAATTGTTAAAAAAGTTAAATGTATTTATCTTTGATTAAAATTGTTTAAACTATTTGAATACATATTGCACTCAAAATAGGTATGTAATATTTTTTATTCAAATAATTTCAATATTTTCAATTTCAAGTAAGTTCAAGTTAAAATTCAAAGATAATATACCTATACAAGGACTGTATTGCTATATTATCTATAGTCTATCATGCTACATTATCTGTCTTATCTATAGCCGAATCAGAGGCTAAATGATGCCAAAATCCCGTTCAAAAACATCTAATGTGCATCAAATTTCAAGAGAGCATCAGCAGCGCATCATGTAATATTAGACGCATCAGAAAGGTCATGATGCTGCATCGATGCGGTAAAGTTTACATTTTTGAAGTTACCCTTTTATTTTTTGTAGTGTGTTAGTTAGTTAGTCTATGTGTTAAAAAGAAAATCACCTCTTTAACACACAAATTAGGGAAGAGTGACAAATATGTTCCAATGACAAAAGTTGTCCGTGAGTATTGTAGAAAAAATGACATATACGGGACATCTTTGTAAACAACAAAGTCACTCACGCTTTCATATTTTTGTTGATAAAAGGTTTATGTGTGTATGATTTTATTATCATCTTTCATATTTTATTCTTATAAATTTTTTCTTTACATCCAGTTAGTACTTAGTTTATTTTATTCTTGTACTGACCTAAAAACTTTTCAACAAAAAATCAAGCATTGCAAGGACGAGGAAAGTTATAAACAACTTTTATAATTTATAAATTATGTGTTCTAGTAAAAATAGTATATTATTCAACGAGCTAGTAATGATAGCTATTACTCACGAAGATGAAATTGCGACACGAGCCGAGCTTGCGAGGCGAGTGTCGTAATGCATCTGAGTGAGTAATAGCCATTGCAAGCGAGTAGAATACTATAATTTTTCTACGACTTTCCTCCTTTTTGATTTAAATAACATTGAATATAAATTTTAATAAACTAAAAGAATAAAATTTTAATCTGTCTCTAATTTCATTAAATATTTGTTTATGTATCTATGGAATTTATCAAAATAAAATAATAAATTATTTTATTTACTTGCACGTTACTACGCAACATATATTAAATTAAATCTTGACACATACATTATTCACAAAACCATCGCAAACCTATTGAATAATGGTTAATACTGTGATTTCATTGGTCAAAGAGGCATTGAGTAATGATCATTCCTCCACACCTTTGAATAATGCCAAACTTTCTCAACAATTAACAGATATATAATGAGTGTGTTCTTCAACAGGAGTAGAAAAATTATATTACTTAAAAAAAATTAAATAACAATACCATGTGAGTTTTTTGAGAGTTGCCATTTCTATTACAACCAAATTTTTATGATAGAAATAGTACTGGAAAAGGTTCTTTTCTTGGATGTAATGGAAACGTAACCAAGAAAAACACGTTGAGGTTGAAGTAGCCTCAAGTTCATATGCAAATTTTTACCGCCTAACTGATAATTTAAAGAAAAATTAAAAAATTAAACTTGGGTAAAAAAAAATTTTTTGTTCATTTATGTTGTTAATTAATGCATTAGATCAGTTTTATCGAAAAATTAATATATAGTCCCATTTAAAAATCTATAACTTTGTATCATAGCTCGAAAACCATAAAAGCTATAAAGCTGCTGACTATAGCAATCGGTTGCCCCCGTCGATATCTACAGCTCTTATTTGAACAATTTTTCGATTAAATCAACGGTTTGACTGTCATAAAAATGGCAACTCTCGAAAAACTCACACAGTATATGGTTACTGATAGTTCGCTCTCTATCTAGTCACCGTGAATAACGGAGCGGTGCGATATGATCTATAATACATTACGTATTGTGCAGTAGACCTATTGAAGCTATCGCACCTATTATATATGTATATTATGTTATTCACCTATAACTTTTACAGAAACCATCATTACATTGAATGTTATTTATGTTCCCGGTCAATACCCATCCGCGGTAGCATTTCGATTTCTAGGCATGTATGGTGTGGTCGGACTGTAAAGAGTTAATATCGACTTTCTATATTCTATGGCATTCTTCAGTTCAAACTGAAAGGATTGACCAATAAATTAGTTGTTTATATAATTTTCGATGTAACCACAATTAATAATTACTTCTTAACACTATGAGGCCCGAGCACTTTCACAGTAAACTTCCCCGGAAGCCGACAATATTCTTAAGCAAAGTTTATGTAAACAAGTACATAAAATGATTCCACAAAACATTAAAGGATTCAACATGCATGTGTTACTTATGCAGGTCAAAAGATGAGTAACACGTGGTAACACACATATACATACAAGCATACAACACACACATACATTCATATTTGGATAAAAATATTATTGTATAAACAAGCCTAGATATTTTGATGATAAACCACATATTATGTATATTAAATGTACAAAAAATGAAAAGTGTCCGGTACGTAGTACATAATAAATTATTTTTATAATACATAATATAAAATATTTTTTATAAATATTTTTAAGTGTTTTGTTTATTATTTTAAATATTGATCGCGGTCGGCCTCTGAGGATGTTTTGTTTGGTTTCGGATGCCGAAGCCATGGCACTGAAAGTGTTAACATCCCGAAAAACTTTACGTTAATTTGTCGACAGTGGTTAGGTGTACGTAATTCATTCTCGGTAGTAAACCCTTCCGGATATTTATTTCATTGTTAGGACGATTAAGGAGCTACTTGTTTGATTGTTTGCCATAAAACTGTGTCGGCATTCCATTTCAATAATTCATCCGTAAGGGTGTTATGTTTATAGTCAAGTGTAAATAGAAACAGGGCAACAAATGTTTATAATTTACGGGTAGGTAAGTATATGTAGATTTAATAAATTGCCTAGAATTTTCACAACAATATTTACAAGTGGTAGAAAGTTAATAAATCACTGTTTCCGGCTGTTATTTCAATAGTTAGAAATAAAGAATATTTTGAAAATTTTTTAATGTTAAAAACTTTTATGGGGATATTTGATTACATCGGAAATCTTTTCCCTTGAATTCGAAATGAAAGTTAGAATTTTTGGCAAATATATTTTCATCATTTTTGTCCCCCTAAAATTTGCTAAAAGTACATATCTATATGTGCATACACGTATATATTTGTGTGCGAGTATGTAATAGTATATTGTGCAATAAGTGCGGGAAATTGTCGATTGCCCACGAAAGCGAAGTTGAGCGCACGAACGTAGTGAGTGCGCTCATTCGCTTGAGTGGGGCAATCGACAATCCCGCACGAGTTGCTCATACTATTTTTTATTACGAATTTCACATACTTTTTTTCTATTATTATCACTATTTTTGATATTTTTATTACTTTTTAAAATAATATTTTTAAGTGTTCGTCTTTTTTTTCTGAATTAATTATGGTTTAAATTACTTTGTTGGTGGTTTCTGTAGAAATAATTATGAAATATTATTTATTAAAGGAAAAATCAAGAGGCAGCTTTGCGTGTTTTGATTAAATTTTGCGTGTTTTATTGTCAATTTGAGTGTGGAAAGTTACTTTCCACACGCAAAAAAGTATGCGGGAAGAGTGCAGTGGGCAAACAGCTATTTTGCGTACAGAAATGTGTGCGCCAAGTTAGTACTTCTCCCGCATGAGTAACAAAAAATATATAAATTTTGAACAGAGATGCTTTTATTGTTAAATATAAGGTAAACCGTCAAATCACGTCGCTTTAACATAAATTTTGATTCAAATTTGAATAAAATGAATACAAAATTAACCGTTTTAATGAAATATGCTGCTAATAACCCTTAGTGTGACTTATAAATAAATTTAGGCTGACTTAAATCACTAGACAAAAATAAAAATAAAAAGCCATAGGTTAAGTTGTCAACGAATTTATAACTTTACCTATCCATGTTTTTTAGTGAAATATGAAAAATATTGTAAAATTGTTAAATATACCACTACTGTCACACTTTATTGTGAATTTCAAGTAGGGTAAGTGCGGGAGAGATGCCGCGTCGGGAGAGATGCCGCAGTAGCCATAGTTCGCCCGTTGATTGATAGATAGCGCTACTAATGGATTATATGCATAAAATAAGTTACTTATTTAAGCTGTATATGGTAACATTTATGATTAGTCCATCAGTTTAGTAATTATCCAACTTTTTATTATTGAAAAGTAAGTTTTTTAACATAATATTTTATCAAGCTTTTAATTCATTAGAGTTTAAGAATGTATATTTCATTGTTTTAATGAAAATGAGTTTTGTTATTAATTTAGGTATATTTTAAAAGTACTTTATAAAATTTTAGGTTGGAATTCCGCACTATGCTTGCTATAGCAACATGCGGCATCTATCCCAACAAAAAGGAGAGATGCCGCATTTAAAGTTGGTATAGATGCCGCATCATATTACATGTTAAAAACATAGACTTATATACCTTAATTATGCAGTTTTTTTTGGACTGTAAATTATGCCACGTATATAAAAAGATCCATTAATGGATCAGGAAGAGCCCTCATATTAGTGAAGATAACGAAAATAATGATGATTGCCTGTGCATTGAATGTTTTGAAAGGTACTCAGAAACCAAAAAAAAAAGTTGACTGATTAAGATGTATAAAGTGCCAAAAATGGTTACATATGGCATGCATCATGTATGGAGATGTGTGTAAAATGCAAAATTTTTAATATAAACAATGCGGCGTCTTACCTTCTTTAATGCGGCATCTTTCCCATAGGTGTGGGAGAGACGCCGCTTTGGAGGCTCTACAAAAATGTTAATTATGAATCCTTTATGACTCAAAATTTAAAATTACTTATAAATAATTTTAAGGAACAATGTTTACATTTATTGTGTACCAAATTTCAAATCAATTAAATGCATACTTTAAGAATTATCAAGTGTTTTCAAAATGTGCGGCATCTCTCCCGCATTCACCCTAACATGTAATTATAAAACGTAGTAGACTAGAAATTTTGAGAGGTAGATATAGTTGCTACATATATTAACCGTTTGTACTAGGCGTCCCATTGGTAATGTTACAGATTGTTAAAGGACCGTAATTTTACCTAACCAATAATAATCATTACTTAAACGATTATTCGATAATGCACGAATAAATAAACGTGAAAATTATTTCTAAATACTTATCAGACCGTATACCCGATGGGATTTCCCATCGACAACATCTTTTTATTAGGTACTCACTTTCGGCTCAATTTTAATGTTTTTCAAAAACCTAAATCAATATCCACGTTTCTGACGTTTCAAAAATGACGGATTTCCCATCCGAAATTTCATTTCCTGTTTTTAACTCCTTAGGGAATAAATTTCCAGAAACGTTTACGCAACTGACTGTTATTTATAAATAGAAGCCTAAACGCCAATTTTCATATCTCCTGTGTTAAATTTCGTCCTTCTAAACCCAACAGTTTAGACTGTGCGTTGTCTGTCAGTCAGTGTTAAAGATTTATTTTAAATAAGGTATTATTTATTTTAATATATTTCTAACTTCAAAAATGACGAATTTTCATACAAATTTTCATCCTCTATTTAACCCACTTAGGGAATGAATTTTCAAAAATTCTTTCTTAGTGCTCACCTACATTATATAAGGAACTCCTGTATAAAATTTCATCCTTCTAAACGTAACGGTTTGGGCTGTCTGTCAGTCAGTCAGTATTAGAAATTTATTAAGTAGATACTTATCAGATCATGTGATTTGCATACTTGTTGAAAACAGAAATGTAAATTGTGTTGAATAAGTAAAGTTAGTGGTGTGATGGACGGTATTTTTTAAATTTCAATTTTCAATTCTTAAAACGTTGACTGTCAGCTTTGAAATAGGTATGAAAAATTCAAAAATGTTGCTGAATTCATCACAAATATTTTTGTTGATATTATAAATTCAAAAATATCTCATATTTTATAATTGTAAAATGTATCAAATATTTTGAAAGAGATACATTTTTAGAAGAAATTTGATTGATTTGAATAATTAATCCATATACAAGGGAAAAAAATTAGACATGTGCGGAGTTCAACGTTATCTATCGAAATATTTTATTACGACGCAGGAAATAGAGTAAAGTAAAGAAAAATACATTTAACTATGCAACTGGGAAATAAGTTTGTACGATTTTCTCTAAGTTTCTTTTTATTGCGTTGTTGTATTTACTCTTCTCATGAACCAATTTGTGATGACGTCGATATTTCCATGAATGCTTTAAGTTTCTTCTTCACTTCTATTTCAAGTGAATCAAGTGCCTCTCTTAGAACGATTAAAAACATACACAGTGTTTGTAGAAATTGTCGCTAAAACAACTCAAAAATGTTGAGATATTGAAATTGTCTACACATATAAAACGATTTCCTTGGAATTATATTTGAGACCAGAGCAAAGACGCTGATTAATTTTGTAAAATCAAAAACTTAAATGTGACTTTTGTAATATTTATTTATTTAGTCCAATCAAAAATTGAGCAATTTAGTGCAACCATTTCCCTGTATTCCAAAATTTATTTAAAACTATGTAATTTATTTGAACTGTATCCAAATTTTGTCACTGTTCTGAAATAGTGATGTCGGGTGATTAATCGATTAATCGGTTTAGTCGACTAATTTTGTTTACATTTAATCATTTTTTAGTCGACTATTTTACCTTCAACTAAATGACTAAAATGATTAATGTCTTTTTAAATGACTAAAAACGACTAATTTTTTAAATTTTCTGTATTATTTTTTATTGGACTTAAAGAATAGAAAACTAAAAAATTATTTGTATGATTTTTATGTGATGACGTTTTATGTGATTAACACATTGTGACATGTCATATTTTTATTTTTCTTAAAAAGTATATTAAAAGTCAATAATTAAATTCAAAAGAAAACATAGTTTTTGAAAGAGTCACATAGGTGTTACCCTATTCATACACGGAGAGAAAATTCCTATAAAAATTACTGTGCTCATACTACAATCGACGTGTAACAGGCGAACATATCCAATTTTTGTACGGTAAAATTATAAAAATTATAGTTATATTATTGTAATTTTTATAATTTTACCGTACAAAAATTGGATATGTTCGCCTGTTACACGTCGATTGTAGTATGAGCACAGTAATTTTTATAGGAATTTTCTCTCCGTGTATATTTGACTAAAAATTTAGTCGGTTAGTCGACTATTGTATGCTCGATATTTTCGACTAATGACTAATTTTGTCTGAAAAACGTTTTTAGTCGATTAATCGACTAACTGTTCCTTAGCTCGACATCACTATTCTGAAAATAACATTTAACTTTATCAATTAAACTGTTGCCATTGCATATAAAGAAAGATCTTTTTCAAAACTGAAGATAATAAAATATTACTTCAAAGTCCATCACATTTCTATACCCAAAGAGGCGAGATTACAGTAGTTCTGTACCAAAAGTAGCAAAGTTACCACGGTTCTGTACCAAAAGTATCAAAGTTACCACGGTTCTGTACCAAAGGTAGTAAAGTTACAGTATTTCTATATTAAAAGTAGCATGGTTACTGTGGTTCTGTACCCACTGAATAGTTTTAGAACACATAGACAAATAGAGAGACGGGTCGACAGATAGACACGAAATTAAAACTGTTAATAAAATTGATTTTCATATCTCAAAAGTAATCACATTTCTTCCGCTATTTTAAAAGTCTCAAAAGCAAAATAAAACTATTGTACTGTAAAATATTTTACCCCAAAACTGTTTTTCCGTAAAATTGAAATTCGAGAAAAGTTTCTCATACTCTGTTCTTTATTCTTAGGAGAAATTTTCTATTATGTAAGTGTATACATATAAGATATATTTATTTATATTTTGTTAGAGAGAAACTTTTAATAATTTTGATGTAGAAAAAAATTATTTATAAAAAAAAGATCGTATTATTACTTGTCTCTAACTTCTTATACTAACTGTAATAGAAAAATTTTTCCGCAAGATAAACAGAAAATTATAGAACGTGTTATGTATAAGTGTCAGTATGAGAATATTAGTTAACTTTTGTCAAATGTTAGTTAACTTTTGATCGTATAATAACTCACGAACAAATAGTCGATATGTTTCGTTGGTACTTAAATGCCATTAAATTTTTATTAATTTGGTTTCTTTATTAACGTAGCTCTATCGGGAAAATAGTTTTCTTTGGAAAATTTTCAAATTTTGTGTAGGTTTAATTCAGAACAAGACAACAAAATCGTCTCTTCAGTACCGACGCGACGCTAGTAATATTGATTGTATATAGTTTTGTATACTTACATATCCTAATATAATTACGTCAAAACAATTTAACTCATGTGTACAAAGTCTCATAAGAATGTTGTAGTTTTAATAGATTTGAGCGTTACTTTATGGTATTCCATATTTGTAAATAATAAACAAATATTTTACTTCGCAAAAATACCACTTTTATTTTGAAACTGTGACAATATTGTTTCGAACCGTCAGTTCATTTTCAAACAGAATAGATATTACATTCTTTACATGCCTTATATACTAATTTTATCTACCTATACTTATTAAGGGGGAGTGGTCTGTGATGTGGAAGTGGAAAGGGTGGGAGTGATTGGAGAATCCAAAAGTCAAGAAAAACAAGATTACATTACATGTGACAAGAGGCAAACAAACACGTGGCAAAAGATTGAACTTGAAAATGACAAAAAGACAATAATACAGTGAATACAGTTTTAAACAGAAATTAAAATTTAAATAAGTTATAATATTGAAAATAAAGTTGAACTGTAAATATCGGTATAATCATTTAAAAGGTGATCGGAGCTATGTTTATTTATTTCTATTGCTTCTAGGATTGTTAACTTCTGTCCTTTGCCTGCCTCGTGTAACACAGTAATTTCCCGTTCCGGTGTGTGTCCGGTGTCTATTAAGTTCCTCGCAAAAGCAGAGTCGGATTTCTTATTTCTATATGACCTAAAATGCTCTGCTCTCCGGGTTTCAAAGTATCTGCCAGTTTGACCGATGTAAAAACCATTACAATCTTGGTAGTTTAATTGGTAGATGCCCGATTTTTTAAGTTTATCAATTTTTGTTTTATTGTTATATATTAAATTTCCTAGATTAAAGCCTGATTTAAATGCTATATTTATGTTTGATTTTGCTAGAATTTTTTTAATTTTATCTGATATTTTACCAAAATATGTTATAGTTTTAAAGTTAGTTTTTGGTTCTGGTTTAACGGAGGGGTAAATTTCTTTTAAGATTTGTTTAAATTCTTTCTTAGCTATTAATTTATCGATTAGGTTTGATTTATATCCGTTATTATTCGCTATTATTTTAATATGATTTATTTCTTTTTTAAAATTTCCTTCCGATAAAGGTATATTAAGCGCGCGGTGGATCATTGAATTGTAGGCTGCCACTTTATGTTGATACGGACTTATTGAATCATTTGGAATTATAATACTTGAGTAAGATGGTTTTCTATATATATTGAAATCAAGCTTATTGTTAATTTTGGTTATAGTCAAATCTAAAAAGTTTATACTATTATCTTTTTCTACCTCTAAGTCAAATTGAATTTTTGGATCTAATGAATTTTCGCTATTGCTCACGAAGATGAAATTACGACATGAGCCGAGCTTACGAGGCGAGTATCGTAATGCATCTGAGTGAGTAATAGCCATTGCAAGCGAGTAGAATACTATACTTTTTCTACGAATTTCCTCCTTTTTGATTTAAATGAAATTGAATATAAATTTTAAAATATAAAAATAAAATTGTTAATCTATCTCTAATTTCATTAAATGTTCATATATGTATCTATAGAAGCGATCAAATTAAAATATAAGTTGTTTTGTTTACTTACATGTTACTATGCAACATACATGAAATTAAAACTTGATTCACAAAACAATCGCAAGCCCATTGTATAATGGTTATACGGTGATTTGAGTAATGAGTAATGATCATTGCTCCACACCTTTGAAAAATACCTAACTTTTTCAACAATTAACGGATCTGTAATGAGTGTGTTCTTCAACAGGAGTAGAAAAAAGTTTTTATTAGTAGTTTTAGCTGATTTTAAAACCATAGTAACCAAATATTAACTAATAAAATGAATTATATTATTTTATTCGCTAAATTCTCTTATCGTATTACCGTAGATGAATCTGTATATATTTCTTACAACTAAAATTTGTTGCCTAAAAGCAATTTAATTCGAAGAACCGTCCATCTAAAATTTTCAAATAACGAATCGACAACAAATAAAAGCTAATACAAAAAAACACGTAGGTACACCAAAGGTTAACTAATTTAATTTACTTTTCACTTGGTAAATATTATATTAGAGCCCGCGGGTAGATGTTACAAAATTTTCAAAATGAATAATAAATTACCAAGTTTGTTGTAAAAATTCCACAAAAATATAATCTAACAAAAATGTTTGTACGTAAAAAAAAGAAAAAAAAAATAAACACGAAAGGTTTTTTTTCTTTGGGTTTATTTATTTTGTTTCGTCGAGAAAAAATAAATGGGTCATTAAAATAAAAGGTAAATTTTTTTAGGGAATAATTACTACATACGTGCGTACAATTCGGGAAAAAATATTACTTCATTTATCTTTCAAAATTCCTATGTAGAAACTTTAATGGTATCCTTTGAATATTTTAACAATATCATGAATATATAGGTACTGCGTTTAAATAAATTTTTCATTCAAATTCATCACTTTTAAAATGTAATACAATAAATAGAAAATTAGTTAAGTGTGAATCTGACTCATATAATTATGAATGTTTTTTTATCATATGTTACAAAATAAAATCGTTCGATTTGTCATATTCAATTTGAAGCAACTTCAATTTTAAAGTCAAGCTTTTATAATACAACTGTTACCTTTTTCCATAATTTCCTTTGTCATAAGCAGCTGAGATGATTATTTGGTGTGTAAATCTAGAGTTTTGCGTTAAAAATCTCTAACAGACGCACAAATGGATGGATAGTGTTCCGCTGGTTGAGACGGAATTCTTAAAATTCGTGACGAAAATATTATTAACAACATAAAGATTGATATTATTTGATTAATTTCACGAACTATTAATATTACAAGGAAGTCAGAAGAATTCGAAAATTCAAAAAAATCTGAAACTTTGCTAGTGTGTATACAGGATAATTTTCTAATAACATAAAAAATATCAGTTACTGCTTAGAAACGATTTTAAGGGTGTGAAAGCACCCCTTTAAGCATATACTTCAAATTTTAAAAACTGATGAAATTTTATTAAACATATGTATTATTACATAGTAATTTAGTAATAAATATATTAATAGTTTTGACATCCAGATATTTTAAATAGATGATACTTATCTGAACTTAGAACTTAGATGAACTTAGAAGAGAAGTTATCAGTTATATTTAACACCCACTCTATACCAGCGATACCAGCGTGGACAAAAAATCCCTACCACTGATCCCCACTATGTTTTGTAGTTGCACACTGCTTGTAGTTGTACGGGTTTGATGTTTGCATGTGCGCGAGTAGTCACAGACACATCCACATATCACGCATTGCGGAGAAAACAACATGCAATGTAACTAACAATGATTTTAACAATCATAACAATTGTAGTGCATCGCTTCCGAAAGAATGATCAGCTAAGCAGTGACTTGACGTAGTTTGACCTACTACTGTCCACAGATTTTTATATTTACACTTAATTTATTGATCTGTGATTAGAACTCTTTATAGTATGAACGAAATTTCGTCAATTTTTAAAATTCTTAGTATACAATTAAAGGGATGCTTTCACCCCTTAAAAATGTATGGATGCAACAAATAATGTGAACAGACTAAAACTCTGCATACTATATATTGTATAGTATATACATACAAAATTTCACAATTTTAAGCTTTTGGATAGGTCTTGAGGGGGTGGTCTCGCCTCTTCAAAATGTGTCAAAAGAATTTTTAAATTTTGGAGTTTAACTTTTAGCGGGTGTTTCACCACCTTAAAGTCGTTTATTTTATTAGTTAGTCACCCTCCACATACTGGCAAAGTTTCAGATTTTTTTTTAAATTTTCCTTATTAGTGCAATTTGGAACAGGGATGAAGACTCATTCTGTATATAACAATACTTTTTTCTACAGGGTGTAAAACAAATAACTTTCGTCCTTTTGTGGAGTGACTCATAGCACCCTATAGACACCAAAACCGCAAGAATTTTTTCGGAATTTACAGTCGCGTCACCCCTCAAAAGGATAAGAGTTATTTCCCTTACACCCTATATATATATATATATATATATATATATATATATATATATATGTGTGTGTGTGTGTATATATATATATATATACAGGGGGTAAGGGAAATAACTCTTATACTTTTGAGGGGTGACGCGACTGTTAAATCCGAAAAAATTCCTGCGGTTTTAGTGTCTACAGGGTGCTATGAGTCACCCCACAAAAGGACGAAAGTTATTTGTTTTACACCCTGTATATTCAATTCCAACATGAAGTTAAAAATATTGAAAATATTGCAATATCTTCTTTCGCTTCTTTTCATGCTGTTTCGTATCTTTACAATTTTTATCCTGTTTACATTGTTAATAATAATGTTAACCTAATAAAAGAAAAATAAATTATTCATTGGGAAATGCGTACTGTACGTGCAAATATTAGGAATTATTCTGAATATATATTATTCTGATTTCTCTAACTGTATATTGTAGAAAAGAACAATCGTCGAAATTCCGAGAATAATATGAAGATTATAAATCAAGAATATTTATTATATATTCATATAAATCACATATTTTCCTAAAGATAAATCATATTAACCTTTTGAAATTGTACAATATAATTTTTGTTAAAAAAAAAAAAAACTGGCAAAGATATATCTTTTGCCGCTAACTAAAGAGCAATCAAAATAAACCTTCGACTTACATGTACGTACAAAATTTATGAAATACGGCCGAGAGTTAACTTATCAGCCACACAATTTATTTGCGCTGCGTTTTATTTTTTCCTTCACGTAAACGAAAAATTTTATTTCACTTTCAAAAACGATTTCTATTACGAACGAGAAATGTACCTATGTATGTGTAACAAACATGTTTGTGTTTCAAAGTGTGTCGTTTTGAATACATTATTTTACGATAAAAAGAGCTAGAATGACAGTGTGAAGAAAAAAGCGACCCTATTTAAAATCAAAGACAGCTTGTTTATATGTAGCGTTACGCTCTTATTATGTTTTGAAACGAATATATAAATGTTGCAGACTCCAAGAGACGATCGTTGAAAAATTTTATATAGATATTATAATCGTTGCTGTGTCTGGTAGTGATCGTACACGGAGAGAAAATTCATAGAAAAATTACTGTGCTCAGCACTACAATCGACGTGTAAAAGGCGAACATGTTCAATTTTGTACGGTAAAAATATAAAAATTATAATTAATCATAGAAAATTTAAAGGATAGAATATTCTTTCCGTAATATTAGCTCCGTAAAATTTGTAAAACAGCACAGTAAAAAGCTCCATTCCCGACAGAAAAATATTTTTTAATTGTTTTTCTTACAAAAATTACCATGCCGTCTTATAATTATTCAAATGCTATCTGCTAATAGTAGAAAGAAAGAAAGAGAAAGAAGGTATCAACGCTGTTAAAATGTACCCCACTCATACATGCAAGTCATATAGCCAGGCTGGTGAGTGGTGTGACTGGTGTGACGACAAGCAGCAAGCAGTATTCATCATTACACTGTCTTACAGGACGGATTGTCACCGTTTAATTCATCATTTTGTTACTTCACTATCTTCAGTATTAGAATATATTATAGATTGGCAATCATTTTTGTATGCATTATAAAGAATCGACGGTCGGAAAAGATCGGGCATCTTTGAAGTTTTCCGAAGCAGGTTTGAATACGTATATTGTTCCTCAGTGCGTACAGCCCAACCAACATAAGGTTGCGGGTCAGATGCGCAAATGAAAGAGTACGACAACAAGAATTAAACTATAACATATATGCATAAGAGAGTGATTATAAGAGAGCATGGTAATTTTTCTGACATTTTATCTACAAAAATTATATGATTTTTCTCTCCGTGTATAACGTCTGCACAACTTGATTGATTGAAGTCATATTCACACTTAGGTATATCTATTTTGTGGAGAAATAGCGCTGCTTGGTTGTGAATTACTTATTTAAAATAATAAACAAATTCAAACTTGTAGATAAAACAAACAGTTATATTGTATTGTCCAGTATGATTGATTTATTCGAAGTATACTTGATGACATATTACTTCATACAAGTTGAATAATATTTAAAAAAATGTTTCTTAATGTTTATAATTTCAAATTACACTGAATTGCAAAAAATAAATTCCTATAAAAATTACTGTGCTCCTACTACAATCGACGTGTAACAGGCGAACATATCCAATTTTTGTACGGTAAAATTATAAAAATTATAGTTATATTATTGTAATTTTATAATTTTACCGTACAAAAATTGGATATGTTCGCCTGTTACACGTCGATTGTAGTATGAGTATAGTAATTTTTATAGGAATTTTCTCTCCGTGTAGTACTAAAGTTATTTTTTAAGAAGAAAAAAATCTTGATTTTCTGAGCAAAATTGCATTGTTCGAACATTTTCAGAAAATTTCAACTCAAACTGTCGAGTGACTATTTTCTTTCCCAGAGCCAACTTTGTCCAAACAACCGTATTATTGTCAAATTGAACATTATCTTCATCTTTTCTTAAAATATTAATATAGCTTTTAAAAAATTATGGTGGCGTTTTCGACGATTACCTCTGGGACTATAAACACATATGTTTAAAGGTACGCTCCACATTTTAATGTAATACCTATTTACGGTAAATCGGTAAGTATGTCTTTAAATTTTATGAATATTTTTTGAATGAAAAGATTCAAATCTTATCAAATTAATTCGCAAATTTGAAAAACACGCTTTGTGCTTCCATTTTAAAATAAATTGATTTTTATTTTTATTTTTATTATTTTTTTTTATGATGTTTTTATCATTATATTTCTATATTCATTACTGGTCATGCGTTTAGAGTTTTCTATACGACTAAATTAAGGTACCTAGTTCTATTGGGACATGTGAGTATACAAAGTTGTGAATCAGTATTACTATCATCTGTATTAAAGTGATATTGCTGTTGCTCTTTTGACCATACTAGTTGTAGATACTCAACAACCTTGATACCAACAGAGTACCTAATACGTATGTACGTAGAGTATAGTATAATATAATTTAGAGAAATTTAAATTTGCAACAATTTTATTTCCGAATTATACCTAAATGCTTATATATTAATCCATTATCAGTTACTGACCTCAACCTTCCCTTTCATTATCTCTAGATTTTCATAAAATAAAAACAGAAAATGCTTCATATCCACAAATAAGGACAAATTAACTTTTTTAGTCAAACTATCCTCCCAAATATCATCGAACCAAATTACGAAATTGTTTTAATTTGTTTATACCCAAAACTTCCATCATTATACTCTGGTAAGTTGTTCTGTGCACGCCCGGAGAGGTTTCTAAATTAGTGCAATCATTTTATAATAGGTGGTGCGCCAATTGTTTCAACAAACATATGTGTATTTGGTATAGTTTTCATACGATTGCGATAAAACTTTGGTCAGTTATTGTGCGCATGCCCGTCATGGTTTCTGAATTAGTACAACAATTTTTCAATAGATGGCACGCAAGCTATTTTAACAAGTATGTGTATCTCATGTAATGTAAGACCAAAACAAGACAACATATATTATGACCAGTGTTGTGCTTATCTAGATAATGTTATCTGAAATTTAATCTAGATAACGTTTTCGTTATCTATTATCTTTTAACTAGATATTTTTAAAAGAACTTATCTTTTTATTAAGCGAAGGAAAAAGATAAGATAATAAGAATACATCTTTATTTTTCCTGCAACAAAAAAATTGAAGCTATATTCACCATTTACCTATATTCACTTGGCCGACCATATAAATCAGATAAATTTTGATACTCTCTTAAGAAATACAAAAATTTTTAAAAGCAATTATTTAATTTTAAACAGAATTCTTGTTGTTTAGAATCATTTCCCCCATTAGTTAGAATAACATTTAGTCGTGTAATATGAAATGTCGTAGTCCGGACCACTTGCTCTTACATATAATTTAGATAAGTATCGACAATTTTTTAAGCATCAGAGAAATGTTTAAGAACTTTTCGTTAATTGTAAATATAATTCTTATAGCCTGGATTCATTTCGGCCATTAGTTGGAATAACATTTAGTCGTGTAATATGAAATGTCGTCTTCCGACCACTTGGTCGATCATGTAATTCAAATAAATACCGACATTTTTAAGCACTGTTTTTGAAATAAAAAATGTCGTACTCTGCTGTGCTGGATGTGTGCTATCATGGGCCGTAAACAAAGAAATTAAATTCCAAAACATGCAATTTTATCGCCAAAAATTTTACTTTAACATTTTTGTAATTTATTGTAATTAACACATCTTTTTGGGAACCGACGAGGTACTTTCGCAGCCCAGCACCGGTCCACGGACTTGCGGTTGAGAAACACAGACCTAGTGAATTATTTCTGTAAATAATATCTTATCTGTTATCTAAAATTTTATCTAGATAACGATTCCCCGAAACGAATTATCTGTTAACTTTATCTAGATATCTTAAATTATGTTATCAATTATCTGTTATCTAGATAATAAAATTCGATATCTTGCCCAACACTAATTATGACAAGAGACATATTATGTGCTCCCTTATACATTTAGGGGGGGGTAAGGTTTTTAAACTTTTTTTTGCATTTTTTTTCTGAATGTACAACATGTCGAGTGTGTTGTGTCAAAATTTCAAGTAAATCCGAGCAAAACTAATGAAAATACAGCGTTTCAAGCGACCGGCCCTCATGCTCGATTTTTATACCTCCCTGGTAGTTGCGCGACACGCCTACCTGGTAAGTATAAAATTTACTTTAATTTTATACTTACAAATCTTATACAAAACAAATACTTACTATAATTACCCGCGTAAGTATAAAAAATTATATCATTTTATTGATGCTTATAGTTTTTTGTTTTTGAGTATAAAATCCATTAAATCCATTTTCTCGCAAACAACATTTTTGAAGTCCGTGAATATCATAACTCAAAATCTACTTCCCCAATTTTGTTGAAATTTTGTATACTGTTTCTACACATAAATCAACAGGTAATCAAGTCGAGTTTTTTTTTTTTGCTAATTTTTTCCAGTTTATAATAACAAATTAACCGAAATTTTTAGCAAAAATTGCGTTTTTCGCTTCAAAATGCCGCCAAAAATAAAAAAATCGAAAAAAAGCAAAAAACTCTTCCTGACTCCCTAGGGAAACATATCGCCTTTTAAACGCATTTCGATTTTTTTGTCTCGGGTGATCCGGTATCAAGTTATGATGTTCACCGCAAAACAACTTTTTTTTGAGGCGCCTCCGGAAATTCGCTGTCACGGACTTATTTATAGATATTTGTAATTGATAATTTTTTCAAAGATACTTCATACGTTATACTATAACGTGTATATGAAATAAATAAGCCAACATTATTCATATCTCCAAAAAAAATCATGAAAATATGCCTTTTTTCGCTTTTAAAACCTTACCCCCCCCCCTTTAAATAGGTTCCACCACTATTCGACAGTCTACATTCGAATTTAATAACAATCAAAACAAATGAAAAGTATTCAACAACAACCAAAACAATTCAAAATTTTTAACCAAAGTATAAGTTATTATGGTTATTTGCGAGGAAAATTAATGGATATGTTTTCCTTATAAATTATACATGTAGAAACATACACATATGTATGTGTGTATAAGTAGATACCTATCTATTTTATCCACGAAGATAAAACCGGCAAATACATTAGCCGGATGACATATACAGTTGGCACAGTGACAAATTACTGTGTTGTATTATTTTTGACAGTAAAATGTTACGGTATTTGTTACCATCAAATTATTTTTCATATTGATTAAGGAACTTATGTAATCCTTTAAGGTGATATAGAGAATAATATGTTAAGTAAACTAGGTGTGTTCCGCAATTGTATTGATGTGGGTAATAGTACATTACGTGATTGAGGTTGTAAGTTACATATTACACACGAGCGAAAAAGTTACGCAAGAGTCGCGCAACGGTGAGTGTGTAGTATGCCTTACAACCGAGTTACGTACTATACTTTACCTACGACTAACATGAAATTCACAATAAACGACAAAAATTCGGTACAAATCTACAAATACCAATACATTAAAATTATGTAGAATTTGAAAATTAAAAACAAATGTAAGGCCCAATTTACATTAACGCTCCACTCTCTGTACGATATCACTCCGCTTCCGGTTCGATATAATATTCTTACACAATAAACAATTAGTGTATTCATATCATCGCTCTGATATCGGTCCGATATCAGTCACGGTTCACTCTCGCTCCAATGCCACTCCAATATCAATACCACTCAGGTAATATTTTATCGGAGCGATATCAGACTTGTTATGGCTTGTACCTATAGTGTTTGATTCCACTCCACTCCACTTGCATTCAGTTGTTATGAAAAGATATTTGTATCGAACTGAGACCGAACTGGGAGCGTACCCAGAGCGGCATTATAATGTGAATAGAGAACGAATAGGTACCAGCATGATATCAGGACTCTAATGTGAACATAAGAAGATTATATCGAATCGAGAGCTGAGTAATATCGTACCGAGAGCGGAGCGTTAATGTAAATCGGGCCTAAACATTCAGTTGCTAGGTAAAATTCTTGTACAGATTCTAATATTATAATATACAATATAAGAATTAGTAAAAGTGTAGTAACCTGTGGTATTTTACGTATACATGCGTGTAAAGAGCCATTTTTTGAACAGCTGTATGTAAAAACATAGCTTACCTAGATAGTATTTTGTACAATAAACTAGCAATTTCATGGTAGTCGTAGACAAAATTATTTAAATTACACCACTTTGGAAAGAAAATAGCTTTTTTATTACTCATGCGGGAAAAATACTAACTTGGCGCACACATTTCTGTACGTAAAATAGCTGTTTGTCCACTGTACTCTTCCCACACACTTTTTGTGTGCGAGAAGTTTACTTTCCGCACGCAAATTGACAATAATACACGCGAAATTTAATCAAAACTCGCAAAGTCGCCACTTAATTTTTCATTTAATAAATATTTCATAATTATTTCTATAGAAACCACCAACAGAGTAATTTAAACAGTATTTAATTTAGAAAAAAAAAAAACGAACACTCAAAAATATTATTTTAAAAAGTAATAAAAATGTCAAAAATAGTAATAATAGAAAAAAGTATGTGAAATTCGTAATAAAGAAATAGTATGTGCAACTCGTGCAAGATTGTCGATTGCCCATTCAAACGAATGAGCGCACTCATATAAAAGACACCTAATGACTGTAAAACAAATTTCCACTAACAGTTCCTTGTTAGCTAAAACTCATTTGTCCCATTCAATAATCGTCCCATTCATGAAGTCTCTCCCCTATTTTATAAAGAAATTAAAGTTGATTTTTTCGTCAATTTTCAATTTATCTATTTTTTAAACTTGGGCCATTTAACGATAAATCAATATTTTTAATAATCTTGTGTACTGCTTTAATAAAACTAATTTAAGTGATGAAAAAATTTTGTATGTAAACTTTCTAAAATTTAATATTAATAATTTTTAGCTCAAAGCAACATTCCTTTAGTTTTCTTCTGCTTTAAAACGTTAAAATCAAATAAATTGTAATGATGAATTAATAGTATATTACATAACAAGTGTTATGCAAAAGTTATGCGATAGCCGCACAGTATAATTTACGATCTTTACATAATAGAAAAAATTTTAATCAGGCATACGTAAATATAATATTACTACAATGTTTTAAAATGTTTCAGTGACGAGACAATGTAGTGAGCTCGTGTAAACAGAAGTTATAAAACCATAAAACGCAAAATTTAATTGAGTTGTTGCTTTTGTATACAGTAAAATTTTACCTTTTCTTTCCATATTATAATCTAGTATTGTTCACTCACTAAAAACAGTTTAATTATATGTTTGAGTTTTACATACTAAAACATAAAATTTCCGAAGCATGGCCCGTAATTTTCGACAATGAGTAATTAAACGAGAGAGGACTTTATGATATGACATTAACTGGTGACAAAATCCTTTTATAGACGTTATTTAAATCCTTTACAAAAATGTTGAATAATTTTTTTTTTTATTTTGACACGTTAAGTGTAAAACACGATTTACAAAGGACAGTATAACTAACGTTTACGAAATACAAAATTGATATTTTAAAAAAACAAGTTCGGTAAGTGCGAGTCTGACTCGAACACCGAGGGTTCCGTATAATATCTGTGTTATATCCATATTCTATATTATTTTTTTAAATGACAGCTATATTCATAAAAATTGATACTATAGAGTAAATGGTATAGTTATTGGACAGTTAAGAAAAATTTTCAAAACAAAGTACAGAACAAGTACGTGTTATAGCTTTTTTGTTAACGAAAAAATTCATAAATAAAGTAAGACCTGTCTATTTTAATGTACCACATAATACTTTCATATTACATATTGGTAAGTCTCTGAAAAAAAAAAAATATTAAAGTTGTGCGTGTAGAAAAATACAATTATTGGACAAAAATTTTGGAGAAAAATACAAATATTGGGTGCTACTGTACCCAACACCAGTTTTGTCTACACGAGTAACAAGGTTTCAACACCAAGCTTCAACACCAACACAGTCATGGTCCGGTGGAGCAGTGGAGAAGTCGTCGGACCACCGATGCCAAGGGCCCGGGTTCAATCCCCGTCGGCGACGAAAATCTACGCTTTCCTTTTTTTTTAGTAACACTTTTTTCTTTCACTTTATGTAATGGTGGAACTTTCGAGAATCTTCGAGAAGCTCCACAACGAAGAAAACAACCACGTAACTGCCATCACAACAACAACACGTCAGCACTCTGATGGATATAAAAGCCGAACTCACCAAGCGATGGAAATCAGTTGAAGACAGTCAGTTGAAGAATCAGTTGAAAGTCGAGCGTTACGTCGGAGACTAGTGGATACCAAGTGTTGGAACGAGCAGTCGAAGAGTTCAGTGGAAAGAAGTAGTGAATCAGTCAGTGGACACTGTGGACAACCGAACAGGATTAGTAGACCTAGAATTTGGACTTAAAAAAATTATCGAACAAACTTTGTCAACATTTTTATTTTGCAAATAAAATTTGTGATCTGAAAAAAAAAACTTTTTTTTTATTGTGAGAAAACCTATTTGGAAAGTTGGGTACTCCAACAGCGTTCGTCACAAGTGAGAACCAGCGTACCACAACAAGGTAAACAAAGCCCTTTCAAATGATATCCCACTTGACCTTGGTATCGTATTTTTAAATTTCAAACCCCGAATTCGAACCATTTTTCGAATAAAAATAATAGTATATTGTGCAATAAGTGCGGGAAATTGTCGATTGCCTACGAAAGCGAAGTTGAGCATACTCACTACGTTCGTGCGCTCATTCGCTTGAGTGGGCAATTGACAATCCCGCACGAGTTGGACATATTATTTTTTATTACGTATTTCACATAGGGGAAGGTCGCCCAAAGCGGGTAAGCTAAGATTAAACGCCCGAAAAAGTGACTTTTGACCTCGATAAGCAGATCTTTTTTATATTATCAGATAGAATAGTTATCGAACTTTAAAATGAAACTTCGCTTAAGAAATGTTTATACGATATTTATTTTTAATAAAGAAAATATAAAACCTCTGCAAAAACCCGCTTTGCCCGTATAGGTATCCTAAAGCGGGTAACTCCCTTTGGGCAAAGCGGGTAAGTACATTATGTATTTAAATACTGTTATTATTTTTTTAATATAAACTTTCTTAACCATATAGAACTTAACAATAATAATAATTAAGTAAAAAAAAATTGAAAAAAGACAAAAATAATAAATTCATAACAATTAACTGTAACTTTCTTTACAACCTCCATATTGGAATATATTACTTCAGGTGATTCCACATCAAAATCGCCACAAACAAGGTAGAAATATTCTTTTTAAGTTTTCTCCCTCATTCCGTCATAAAAAGAAGATTATTTATTTTTTTTTCCCCTTCCAACAGTTTTTTCCATTAAAATTCTTATATTTTGTCTACCCGCTTTGCCCATACCCGCTTTGCCCAAAAAGACTTAATTTTGTTAACTTAGAATAATTTCAAAATGAAAGCCGATACATGTCTACCTTTTTCTACATTAAAAGTCGAATGATGATAACATAATATGGTAATACCAAAAAGATTACAAATAAAAAGGTTTGTGACTAGTCACAGAATATTTATCGTCAAAATTTTTAACAAAACCAACAAAAAAATTTGATGAAGCTTAACTAGGACATTAAACGACACAAGCGTTCAAGTGCAACTGATTGACATTGGTTGATATTCGGTTAATCTCAGTATACACACGACCTGACAAAAACATTCGATCCAACGATATACAAGCGCTTACCCGCTTTAAGAGGGGTACCCGCTTTGGGCGACCTTCCCCTACTTTTTTCTATTATTATCACTATTTTTGACATTTTTATTACTTTTTAAAATAATATTTTTGAGTGTTGGTCTTTCCACACGCAAAAAAGTATGTGGGAAGAGTACAGTGGGCAAACAGCTATTTTGCGTACAGAAATGTGTGCGCCAAGTTAGTACTTCTCCCGCATGAGTAATAAAAAAATATTTCTAAAATTGCTTTACCTGCAATAGATGTAGACAAATGACTTCTACCAGTGTACCAATTTCAGATTACTGGTAGCAGGGATTGCTGGAAGAAATGACTGTGACATACGGACGGACGGACGGACAGACATTGAAGTCTCACCATAAGGGTTCCGTTTTTTATTTTTTTTTTATTTTACGGAACCCTAAAAATGTTTAAGTACATTACTAAGCCTGATAGGTATTATTACAATATTACCAACATAAAGATAAAAAATATCAGTAAATTACATATTTACGTGATTGTCATAACATAATATGGTTAAAAGTTTTCATTCAAGTCGACTTTTTTTGACGACGACTCTTTATTTATATGAAAAGCACACCGAAATACATCTTTCATTTGAGACACAACGTGTATTTTTTTTTTTTATTTTGTTTTGTTGATTATTTTGCCAGTTTTTATTACACCCAAGTGAATTTAGAAAATAAACAGAAAAGAAAAATAAAGCAATTCCAAGTTTGTGAACTTTTTAATTATGTGAAAATGAGTTTAGTGAAATTTTTTTGAGAACGTACATTTTTTTACTGGTACCAGCGTTTTTCAAACTGTGTCCAGAGTGTTCCACAAAAAAAATGATTTGAAATAACTCTAAAAAAGAAATTTTGCTGAAAGTAAATGATGGCTCTTCAGCATGAAAAAACTTTGGGGGCCAGTTTTTTTTTCTATAAATTTAGTACGTCATTATCAAGTAATTGGGGTCAAGCGTCAATTATTATCAGTTGATGTCAAATCGCGCATTACGGGGACCCCAATTCATTGAACAACTTGATAAATTTTTATAAATTTCCACAATTTGTAAACGTTTTAGCGGTGTTAACAATACTGTAATAGTTTCTCCGTTTTTCCGTATTTACTGGACAAAAATTTCAAATAAAGTGTCACAAATATTCCTATCAAAATCAATTCAAAAAATTTTAGAACTTAAAAACTCGGCGATGGAAAAGTTTGACAAACACTGGATATTGTACAATGTGAAAACAATCCAAATTGTAATTAATTTTTCAAATACGCACCTAATAAATTTTAAAGAGATTTAATTTGACATTTATTTTCTTTTTTCTCGTTCTTGTAAAATAGTACATACATTAAAATAAAATTAACAATACCTATGCATGCATGATATTGAGGTTTTATTGGACTGTGTATTACATTGAGGCACTGTTTCACCATGCGGGAACTATTTGTACTTATAACAATTGTCAACTCTGGTGACTAACGTATTGAGAGATGTAAATTCAATTTAAAACTATTTGCATTATGTTTGAGCTTATACGTTGATTAAAGAAGCTTTTAGCCATTCAATATAAAGGACAAGAGAATTTATGTGATAGATACTTAAATTGGAGTGTATTAAGCAAACATGATACTAACTAAAATTGCACATGGTTTAACAGTAACGTCGTATATTTCTAACGTCGAATAATATACATACTTAGTTTCATATAACGTTTCTGTTTATTACCTGTAAAATCCTATCAGGGATCCAATTAGGGATACCGTGTTTACATACACTTAATGCAAGGCTGCCCAACCTTTTTAACAGTTGGGCAAAACTGACGATTTAAAAATGACAGACGGGCCACTGAGCACTGACGGTTCCTATTTTTATTACTTTTGATAACAATTTAAATTAATTTATTTATTTCTGATAATGGATTTAGACGAAAGTCAATGGAACTAATTTGAATAGGTGATTCATAAGGCGATTTGTGGTTTTTACAGATGTTTTTTTTTTCTAAAAATGATTTTTCCTTTCTTCTTTTCCTTTTTCTGTTCTCTATTGCAAGTTTGGTCTTCAGATGTTTTGTTGTTTCACATTTCCGTTTTCGTATATCATTTTTAGTGATGTTTTTGCAACCAACGAGTTGCTATATTTGACATTGTTTGATTTGATTGGTTTTGGATCCAAACTAAAAGGTCCAAAGGTCCAAACTAAAAGTTTCTTTTGTTTATGAAAAAATTTTTTAAATTTTTTCATTTTTTATTTTTATTTTTATTGATTTTTATATTCTTGTCTTGATAATGGTGTTTTGAGACACCGAAACCGGTCGACATGTTGAAGATTGGTTAAAAAATTCTGTTTGGTTTTTTTCTGGTCTTAATATTGAGGTTTATCGCCAAATAAAGTCAAATAATGAAATTACAAGTTTAAAATTTTTGGCGAAAATAGAGGTAACAATTTATTTATAATTTTTTTATTATGCAGCAAAAAAAATGCAGCATTCAATATCGTCAGCTGAGTAGCAATTTGTCAGCAATTCGTTTGTAATTTGTACCAAGTTAATTTTTAAAAAATTTTGTTCTGAAAGTGGTTTCGGCTTCCTCAATGCCCAAAACTAACAAAACAACTATCTAAAAAAAATGTTTAAAAAGTTGACTTGGTACAAACCAATACTCAGCTGACGGTATGTTTTCATTTATTAAAATAATAAAATAATTAGCATCTTCTGCGAAAATAAGGAACAAAAGGAATAGACCAAGAAAAATCAAAATCTAAATAACTGGTACAATTAATGTGATTTCTAAAATAAACTGTTTCTGACTTAATAATTTTCCTATGTTAGGCGTCAGATCAGATGCTGACAATAACAACAAATCACAAATATGTTGTATGTGCGGTATTTATTTTTTATGTGTAAACTAAGATTTAAAAAATTTTTTTCGCGAACTTATTATGTTGATCCGAAAGCCGAAACTATTTAAAAATTGAAAAGTAAGGTTTTGTACCACCCCTCAAAATATTAAGACTTGTTTGTTTCTCTGACACCCTGTATACCAGAAGTAGTAAGGCTACAACGATTCTGTACCAAGAGTAGTAAGTTTTCAACAGTTTAACACTTTTTGTTGACAGATTTATGTTTGCTCCAATATTTTAATGATAACATGATTTTCATTTCGCAAGCGTTCATTACAAAATAGTAAATTTAACTTAGTTTTATATTTTTTATCCGAGTCGATGCACCAACTAATCCCACTAAAACTTGAAACACGAATCAAAGATACAAAAATATTTACTTTTTAGAAAGTATATCTATTTTAATATTTTTTTTTTTAAATACATTTAATAAAACACAAATTTATTTCTGGCAATTTTCCCATAAGAATAAGAAAATAAAGGAAAAAAACTGATTGTCAGTTGTTTAGAAATAACTGTGTGTAATTGACACCTTCCACGTGGAGAAATTTCGATTGTCAACCCGCATGTTATAACGCTTCCATATTGGTTTTATTCTATAAAACTTTAAAAGACATTGAATGAATACAACCGAAAGTATTTCAATTTGTTGAAAATTAGAATTCGAATACACAAAACACGTGTATACCTACACACACAAAACGTATATAGAATGTTACAATAAATGATACGAACAAGATTATAAAATAATTCTGAAATATTCTATTTTCTTGAAAATTCCATTTTCCGAGTTACAGCACCGAAAAATAGTTTGCACCATCTAAGAACTGAACAGTTTTGTCTTAGAGAAATTTCGACTTTGGATTCGTACTCAGCCTCAAAAAAAACACAAAACGTATACATATTTTGAAATTTCGATGAATATTCATTATACCATTCGCATTCAGGGTCCGCTAAAAATAAGGTTCTACTCGTCCTTCAAAATAATTATTTTAGAACAATGTGTATGAGAATCTTAACGGAGAAACTGTTTTCTTGAAATGCAGGGCTGGGAATTATTTAAAATGATTTCATTTTAAATATGTATTTAAAATACAAAATGGTATTTTGCATTTTCTATTTTAAATAAGTTCGGTCAAACCATTTTCCATTTTGTATTTAAAATGGAAATTTGAATCCATTTTGCATTAGAATGAAAATGCATGTACACTCAAATTTATGTGTATATGTACCTCTGATACATATGACTCATATTAATTATAGAACTCGAATTAAACGCTGTTTAACAAATTGTGTTAAATGTAAGTCGATTCAATTGACTCAATTTTTTTATAATTCGAGTTTCAATGTCACTTGAGTTAAATTTGTTACTAGAGCTGTAGTTCTCTCAAGTCAAATTTTTCTGACTCAAGTTGTGTGCTATTATCTTTAAGACACGTCGATAAGAAATGTTTTGGTATTTCGAGTAGATGATTTTCATAATTTAGAAGTCGCAGTTGTAGCGTAGTCAAGGTTTGATTATGTCAAGACTGAATTAAATTTTACAATATTTTTGAGTAACAATACTTCAAGAGTTAAATTTCGTTTTCATATCATGCAAACTTTATAAAATTTTCACAAAAGACTGCCCTTATATAATTTCAATACGTCTGACATTTTCTTAACTTTTTTTTTTATTAATTTCAAAAACGATAAAAGATTTATATTATAGTATAAAAAAGTAAAAAAAGCATTTTGTATTTTATAATCCATTTTTTTTTTTTTTTGGTTATTTTGCATTTTCTATTTTAAATATGTGCAGCAAAACCATTTTCCATTTTCTATTTGAAATGCATTTTTGGAAACCATTGTCCATTTTCTATTTTAAATTGTTTGTATGAACCATTTTTCCCAGCCCTGTTGAAATGCGCACAAATAACGATTACATTACCGATTAAGAAGCGTATTATTTAGGTTTAACGTCCATTCTTCAAACTTACTCGCTATAACATACACCACCCACATCATTATTTTTGTTTATTGTTAGCAGATCGGTAATCAAAACCTAAAAAAAGACTTGAAATAAAAAATTTAAAACATTCAACATTTATCTCAAGTGAAACTTTCACGAGTGTCAATAAATTTTATGTTGCAAGAAAATGAACAAATTTACAAAACCAAAATAAGACGTTTTTATTAGTAACTTTCAACACAATATTGTCTAAAAGAAAAATTTTGATTCGTTATTTTTCTTCCATCCAATACTCACTATTTATTCAATTATGTATGAAAAAAAAATTGACACGACCGAAAAGAAAAATTAGGAAAATCTATTTGAAAAATTGCTATACATTTGAATTTATTATGCATGTATGTTGATATCCAATTTGGTCTAATAATTTTGTACATATATACAAAAAGACATATAGGGACATCAAGTACAGAATTGAAAATGGATTGAAAAAGCTGATTCATTTTATCAATTTAATTTAATAATAACGCATATATAATCGTTATTATAATACAAATTTATTGATACCAAATATTAAACATAAAACTCCGTCATGTCCGTCAATGAAGCTTCTTTTTGGACAACACTTCTTTTTCTAGCCGGGTGAATCCATTCATAACACGTTGAAGTAGTCTCTGAGAATCCATTATCTGAATATAGTCAAACTATATCAGTTTATGTAAAATTCGCCTAGTGAAACTTAAACCTTTATTTTAATTTTACCTTTATTGGGACATACCTTATCATTACCTTTATTTGGAAAAAATGTAACCAAATGTGACCAAATTTTAAAAACTTAAAATTATATCAACAAAAAGCGCCACTGTTTATTTAAAACTAGTTTCCAATGGCGTATCAAACCATGCAAATTGATGACAGGGATGAAAAAACCATTAAGTGTTCTATTATTATGACTACAGAACACTAATATGTGTTCATTACACAGACCAATGAACACTATTATATTATGCTACTAGACAAAGCGTAAAGGCAGTTTGTAGGCATTTTCCTTGAAGCGGGTAACAGGGTGAGACGAGTGAGATTTTAGGAATATAATGTTAATTTTTGAGCAAATGCGACTATAATTATTGCAGCCATTGCAGGGCATAATTTGTATAGGGTGAATACGGGAGAGATGCCGTCCATTTTGAAAACACTTGATAATTCTTAAAGTATGCATTTAATTGATTTGAAATTTGATACACAATAAATATAAACATTGTTCTCTAAAATTATTTATAAACAATTTTAAATTTTGAGTCATAAAGGATTCATAATTAACATTTTTGTAGAGCCTGCAAAGCGGCGTCTCTACCACACCTATGGGAGAGATGCCGCATCAAAGAAGGTGAGACGCCGCATAGTTCATATTAAAAATTTTGCATTTTACACACATCTCCATACATGATGCATGCTATATGTAACCATATTTGGCAGTTTATACATCTTAACCAGTCAACTTTTTTTTTGTTTCTGAGTACTTTTCAAAACATTCAATACAAAAGCAATGATCATTATTTTCGTTATCTTCACTAATATGAGAGCTCTTCCTGATCCATTAATGGATCTTTTGTATTTACGTGGCATAATTTACAGTAAAAAAAAAATTGCATAATTAAGGTATGTCTATGTTTTTAATATGTAATATAATGCGGCATCTATACCAACTTTAAATGCGGCATCTCTCCTTTTTGTTGGGATAGATGCTGCATATTCTTATAGCAAGCATAGTGCGGAATTGTAACCCAAAATTTTTTACAGTACTTTTAAAATATACCTAAATTAATAACAAAACTCATTTTCATTAAAACAATGAAATATACATTAATAAATTCTAATGAATTAAATGCTTGATAAAATATTATGTTAAAAAACTTACTTTTCAATAATAAAAAGTTGGATAATTACTAAACTGATGGACTAATCATAGATGTTACCATATACAGGTTAAATAAGTAACTTATTTTAAACATATAATCCATTAATAGCGCCATCTATCAATCAACCGACAAACCATGGCTACTGCGGCATCTCTTCCGCACTTACCCTACATACGTATTTTGAAAATAAAGCGAATACCACTACGTTCTTTCTAAATTTTGTAATTTCTTCTCAAAAAAGTAAAATTTTATTATCAATATTATATTTTGACAATAATTATTTGAAAACGTTACTACGGATACCATTGATTATTGCACTGATTACTATATTACAGAATACTATCCGGTCGTATCTGGTTGCCTCAATTATACATTTATATAATTAGTCTATATAATATAATATATAATTTATTCATTGGTCTGTGGTTCATACAGTCAAATTTTGAAATTCTAGCATAATCAATAATTCCAAACATGTGATGCGTAAAAAAAAGAAAAGAAAACGTCAAAAACATTCAATATTTTTAAATCTACAAGTTATTAATTAAATCAGTAAATTACAGTTGTATATTTGTACAGTATTAATTCAAACATTGATATTTTATTTGATAAAAATGATAAATATGTGAACTGAATTGTAAAAATTGAATATTTGGTTTTCCCGATATTCATACCCACGTGTATGTACGTGGATAAAATACAGTATTCGAGATAACTGTAGGACGAAACAGAAACACTTATCAGGGTCAGGAACAGATAGAAATTTGAACAATTGTTTGGGAAGTTATACGTTTTTAGAATCTTCTCTGAAAGTTTCAAATTGAGTCAAAGAGTCTCAGATTCAAAAGATATGAATGGAAAAAAATTATGTTAAGCATCAAAGAAGGTAAGACGCCGCATAATTCATATTAAAAATTTTGCATTTTACATACATCTCCATACATGATACATGCCATATGTAACCATTTTTGGCACTTTATACATCTTAACCAGTCAACTTTTTTTTGTTTCTGAGTACTTTTCAAAACATTCAATTCACAGGCAATCATCATTATTTTCGTTATCTTCACTAATATGAGAGCTCTTCCTGATCCAATTATGGATCTTTTATATTTACGTGGCATAATTTATAGTCCAAAAAAAAAAAAAAACAATTGCGTAATTAAGGTATATAAGTCTATGTTTTTAACATGTAATATGATGCGGCATCTATACCAACTTTAAATGCGGCGTCTCTCCTTTTTGTTGGGATAGATGCTGCATGTTGCTATAGCAAGCATAATGCGGAATTCTAACCTAAAATTTTATACAGTACTTTTCAAATATACCTAAATTAATAACAAAACTCATTTTCATTAAAACAATGAAATATACATTCTTAAATTCTAATGAATTAAATGCTTGATAAAATATTATGTTCAAAAACTTACTTTTCAATAATAAAAAGTTGGATAATTACTAAACTGATGGACTGATCATAAATGTCACCATATTTTAAACTTATTTTAAACATATAATCCATTAATAGCGCTATCTATCAATCTACGGACGAACTATGGCACTGCAGCATCTCTCCCGCACTTACCCTAATTATTTCAGATATCCGGTAGTTTCGGTTACGGTTACAGATATCCATAACATCCGTAATACATAGCTTATACGATATACATATTTCCCATTATCTTTACCGAGTCGGAAAAACAATTAATTAATATTTGCCAAGTGAATGATGGGTACGTTGCTATTTACGTAATACGCAATTACCTGCAATACATAAATATTGGATAAATTTCAAAATTCTTAACCCGTAAATTACAATGGCTACTTATACGGAAAATTAATGAGAGTATTTCCTGAAGATATATATTTCCTCTACTCTCTGCTACGATACATATTTGTTATCTTCGCAAACAAAAAGCAGGAGATGCACACACACACACACACACACACACACACATCTACGTACATTCACGTTGTTGGCACACAGTGATAAATTGTTGTAATACAACAGTTGTGACAATGAATGGAATGAATGTTTTTTATCATACCAGAAATTGTATTTTTATTGATTACCTAAAGATGCCACCAGTATGAAAATTAATAAGTTTAATACATCATATTATTTAGGTATAAATTCAAGCAATAAAAATTGCACGCATGACCTAATTCATTGTGATACATTTATGGGCACAATAATTGAAAGATAAAT
The DNA here is from genome assembly GCA_035578155.1 of Brachynemurus nebulosus. Classification (NCBI taxonomy): domain Eukaryota; kingdom Metazoa; phylum Arthropoda; class Insecta; order Neuroptera; family Myrmeleontidae; genus Brachynemurus; species Brachynemurus nebulosus. The sequence continues at coordinate 20,404,118 of JAPWDM010000006.1, forward strand.
TAATCGAATTTTAATATTTTAAAAAAAAAATTACCATTGTCAGATCAAGAAATATACGTATCTGTCATTTATAAGCAAAATTACATTTATGTGGGCACAATAATTGAAAGATAAATTAATCGAATTTTAATATTTAAAAAAAATTACCATTGTCAGATCAAGAAATATCTGTCATTTATAAGCAAAATATAAAAGAAAATATAAAATTATTTTGAAATTAATTCGTAAAAATTGAATGATAATACTAACAATGATGATATTGCAAATTTGCCCTAAAGAATGTTCAAACCACAGACCAAAGAACATATTGTAAATGAAGCACCCAGATACGGCCAATATACGAACTAATAATAGTATTCTGTAATATAGTAATCAATGCAATAACCGGTCGTATCCGTAGTAACGTTTTCAAATAATTATTGTCAAAACATAATATTGATAATAAAATTTAACTTTTTTGAGGAGAAACTACAAAATTTTGAAAGAAAAAAAAATGGTATTCGTTTTATTTTCGAAATACGTACGTATACAAATTATGGCATGCAATAATTATAGTCCTATTTGCTGAAAAATGACCAATACACTGTATTTCTTAAATCTCACCCGTCTCACCCACAGTTATATAACCCTAGAATCATACGTACACGTCAAAACGACGTACGAACTTCTCTACCTGCTCCAGTACTACGACTTGTTGTTACTTGTTTGCTGTGAGATTTCTGTTATCTAATTTATTTGTTATTACAACACACCACATATATTAATTTTGTTTATAGTCATTGTCGTTTTGTTTGTATTGAAATAGTGTCCGTCAAAAGGACGTCGATGTATGATTAACGTATGTTTTTTTTTTAAGATTTTGTACACTACATATAAAAGATTTCCTAATTTTTTCTTAAAATTTATTAAAGATATGGATGTTATAATTAATTTATTCAATGATTATGATAATGTGAAAGATGATTACAGCTGTTTGACTTATAGAGACGACATAATACTCTTGTTTTAATATATTGAATCGAAAACTAAAGAATGCATTTCGAATGACTTAATAAAAGATTAACAATTTATTTTGTGGAAAATATTTTAATTTTTATTATTTTTTGAGATCTTATTCGAAAAATTACTAACAAATTTTAGAAAATTTACAAATGTGCCTAATGGGGAAATAACTACATATCTATAGGAATATTTATGACTGAGAAATTTCACATTCTGTAAAGTCACACATGTCCACTGACTCATAATAGTTCATAAATTAATTATTACAATTGATGTATTTATCTATTTTTTAATTTTTATAATGAAAACATGCTTTGATAAAAAGATTAAAAAAATAAATATTTACATTACGAAATTTTTCCAAATCCAATTTTTTTAAATATTTTGTTCGCTTTTGTAGTATTGTTATGTAAAAAAAATGTTTTTTGCAAATAAACTCTAAAACTCTCCGTAAAAAGTCCATTCGTCAAAACGACGTCGACGAACGTTTCTCGTAGACCAACGTATGATTCTAGGGATAATAGTGTTCGTTGATCTGTAGTCCAAACATACATATAATATAGGTGAAATTAACTAAAATTTGTCTGAAGTTATTAAAGAGAGATTCGCCAAGAAAACATCAAAATTTAACCTATTTTTATTATTTTTTTTTTTATATGCATATACAAATACATATTTTATTAAAAAACTAAATATACAACATTATTTCTACATACATGTCTTGAGATTACAATTTTTTTTTTTTAAATTCAAAAATTAGGACTATGAATGGCTTTGAATTCGACACTGAGAGATTTTTCCACCTTGAAGGTTCCTTACGTTCTTAAATCCCCAGTGAACCAAAATCAAAAAATCAGGAATTTTCTGAAAATATACATATACAGTTATGGCATTAACTAGGATCTATGTAAAAAAAAAAAATAAAAACCAGCCAAAAATCGCATTTTGAAAATAAATTTTTAATACCCCTGTCGCAGCATCTGCATAACATAGCGAATTTCCAAATTTTGGGGACTGGCGGATCTCATCTAAGAACTGTACCTATTTAAAATAGTTTAGCTTTCTAAGAGTAAAAGATTTTTTAAAATCGGCTGGGTAATTAGTTTTGATATTTTTGGAACCCAAGAACCCGAACGGACTTTGTGCAGCATAGTTGTATCCATCTAAAATAATTTAGTTCTCTAACAGTGAAAAAATTTTCAAAATCGGTCGGTTAGTTTATTTTTTACAATAATGGGAACAGTAAACCCTGGCGGAAATCATACAACATAACCTTTATTCATCTAAAATAATTTTAGTAAAAAGTTTATCCTAACAGTAAAAAACGGGTCCTAGGGATCTCATATAACTTATGGTAGTTCGTAAGGTTCTTGTGGACATCATTTAATTACTTAATGAATTCAAATACTTTAACTTACTAACGGTGAAAAAATTTTCAAAATTTTCGACATTCGCTAAAAAAATCATTGAAAAATATTTGATATGTTTCGATCAATTAATGGTCAACATCAGCAAATAAAAGTTACTAAAATCGAAGAAAAGAATGAGTTATTTGTCCGTAGAAATTAAAATACAAATTCTGAAAACGAGCAAAGAAATATTGAAAAAACTAGATCGGCAAAACATTCTGACAAATAACACTACCCAACTAATACTTGCCAATTTGAATGAAACTTAACATACTTATTAAACAGCGAAAAATATTAAATACGTGTTTTTTTATTTCGGCTAAATACGCTTTTTAGGGGTAGAAAACACCATTCAACCTCTGTAGATGAAAACAGTTATAGCTAAATATTTTTGAAATCGATTTTCAAGGTCAGTTGAAAATGATTAGCCATTGCCGAACTTTGACCATATCCTGTACCTATAAGCAGTAATTTCATGTATTGACTCAATCTATCTTCAAAATTGATTTGTTGCGTTATTTTTCTAAAATAAAAAAAATAAAAACCTGACGAAATGAAAAAATAGGCGCAAATTTATAGAAAAAATTAGAAGAAAACATTTTTGTAAGTAATTTTAGAAGTAAAGTTAAGAAAATATTTAATATCACTCCAATTGTAAGTTAAACATTAACTTTATGTTATATTATAAATTTTCAAAATTTTTTAAAATTTTTATTGCTACTCTATAGTTATCATATTAGGAATTCAATTGAACATATGATTAACTATTATTTTTCCGATTGCGGTTGAGCAAGTATTTTTCAAAATTACTTCTTGATCACTTATTTTCTATCTTGCATGTGAAATTCGTTCGAATATACTTTGAACCATTTAGGGATGAAAAGTAAACTACTCCTTTTGAAAAATATTAAATGATTTTCAAATGACTTTGGAAATTGACCTCAAGGTCAACTTCAAAGTCATCATCAAGTGCATCACTTTGAACTCTATAACTTTGGTCCTAAGCACTTTTTTCAGAAAATATATCGTACCATAATCCACTTCTATGTTGATTCCTGGTCTCTTTTCCTGCGTTTCTAATATTTATGTCAATAAAAAATGTGCTACCGTAGACAAGGATGAATAGGTACGCATTCAGACTTCACACCGTATTTTTTTGTATTTATTTTATGAGTACCTAATCTTTAATATATTAAAAATTTACGCGAAGATGGTCACTTTATCAGCAGTATCCAAAAAAATTTAAAAATATCGGTGGTTTTTGAAAAATTATCAAAAATCGTATAATTTCTTCTCTATGAAAAATTGGGGTCAAAAGAGACGAGAAAAGAGTAAATGGGGACAACCCGTAGGGTCGACCAAAATTGAAATTCTAATATAAAATAATTTCGAACTTTTTGTATTTATACATTCAAAAAAGAAATAATAGGTACTTGATGATTTTCTGTAAAAATAAACGTAGAATCTAAAATAAAGTTTATATACTCCTGTCGTTTACCCCTAAGTTTATATTCCTCCTATTCTTATTTTAGTTCAAAAAATAATTTTTCAAAAGACTAAGACATAATAATTAATAACAGTGAGATTCTACGTCCATTTTCAGACTTTTGTTTATTAAATTGCGTAAAAGCTAGTAAATGCAATAACAGATATGATGAATTTATAAGGATTTTCTTGTACTACAAAATCTTAAAAATATGGAAACGCGTACTTTTTTTTCGTTAATTGTGTTTTATTCTTTTGCACAAAATTTTAAAAATACTTTATTTTCTTAAGAAAGGGAGGCAACTTTAGTCACAGATATGCCTATGAACAGTTTTTGGTAATCCGGGAAAAACGAAAACACTTTTTAAAATTTTTTTATTGTTAAAATCGAAATGTTCTTTTAAAGAGGGTTAAAATTACCATATTTTATATTAAAATTTTAACACAATCACTCCCTAATTAACGAGCCTTACTTAATATTAGCAAATTGAGAAAAAACACGTCAATTAGATTTTTTTACACAGATTTTATTTGTTATATAATTCAAAAAGATATTTTAAAAATGTGTATGAATGGCTTTCATTAAATAAATTTCAATATATTTTCCATTTATTTTAACAGTGGAATGTCCTTATTAGTGGCTATACTTTCGGCTTGGAGCGAATTAGACGAAGATTTTCTTCTAAAACCAAATTTAATAATTAATTAAAGAAATAAAAAAAAATTTGTGGATTTCCTACCGTTCAAATATAATCTTTATTGTATGTAAAAATGTTATTACATTTTTTCAAAAAACTTTAAGTAAACTGTAAAATTTTCTTTACAAATATGTTAAAATAGAGAAATGTTTCCTTTTTAATTTATTTTTAACTCTTTTTAAATGATTCACTTTAAAATTTTTTAATATTTCTTAATCGAAATTTCATAAAAGAATGTGTCAAAATTTAAAAAAATTTTTCTTTGTTAAAAAAAAAAATTGAATGTGCAAAATTATTTAATATTAGAATGCTCTGATTATACAATTCTAATCATAACTGTATTGTCAATTGGATAAAAAATTACGTAAAAATATTATTGTTTGAATATGATTTAACGTAATTTTTATACGATTGAAGCAAACTCTTATTAATTTTAGGAAGGTGTAAATATAATCTAAATTCTGATCATATCACATAACAGATATCGTCGGGATTTTTTTTGTAAAAAAAAATGGAACAGAGATACATTATAAAAACATTTAACTGACAGAGAAATAGAATATAGCCGAATCGTTAAATTGGATCAAAAAAAATCATGACACGCTACTTATAAAGCGGTTTTTTTCGAATTTAGCTCGCAAAAAATGAGACAGAAAAAAAAAGAATGCGAGTGCGAGTGAAATGGAGAACGACATATTTCCTAGTTTTTCTCGAAAAGTAAGTAATTTAGAGCAACGGTATAAAAACATTTTTTATGCATTTTACCTTTTACAATGGCTTAGTGTAAAAAAAAATTTGAAAAATTGCTTAATTCTGGCAAAAAACTCATTTTGTTGACAAAAAACGCCCGGAAAACCTACTTCTGGGCATCCGACGTGTCTGGCTAACGAACTCATCCAACGATTTGGAAAATCGAATTCGCACACAAAATTTCATAAGCATTAAACGTTTCGTTCGAGAGTTATCGCGCGGATACATATATATATATATATATATATATATATATATATATATATATATATATATATATATATATATATATATAAATTTTAGTGAATATCATTTTCGTATTCTAGGGACCTCAAAACATATTTCTGATATGGTCTCGGGCTTAGGTCGCACCATGACACCTGGCGTAAAAGCTGAATTTCCAGTTTTGGAAATTCGCTAAAAATCACCGCTTTTTCTCGACTGTAAAAAGCCACCATTTTGAAAATATATTATGGAACTAAAAGATCCCTAGTTCCTGCCAAGATAACGGTATCGAGGAATAATAAGCACTTTGATTTATGTCGATGTCTTAAATACTTTTTGAGATACATGAGTAACCATGTCGAAAATTGTACTTTCGAAGAAAAAGTAGCGAATCTCCCCTTAAATAAATAAAGCAAAATTAAACGTACCAAATTTTCTGTTTCTTTTCCTGTTTGTTATTTTTTTATTAGGATCACTATAGAAACTTAACAATGTACGTCTAATTTGGCTCACTTGGTTAATGACCTAACACCAACTTTAGTTAATTTGACCTATACTACTGTGAATAAATATTTTTACAAAACTAGACCATTAGAAAAAATACTTCTGTTAGCAAAAATAAAGTTTACATCCAAATTAATCTAATTAAAATCGCTTCCATAAAGTCTGATTTGAAAAATTTTTTTGACTTAATGACGTCATCAAGCTTACAAAAGTTTTAAATCATAAATAAAATGAAAGAGCGATTTTTTAAAAGGAATTTCGTAATTTTGATAGCAAAAATGGAAATTTTACACTCAAATTATGTATCTTAATTCAACCAATTACCTATTTTCCAATCACTTCCATCAAACTTAATTTGAGAAAAAAGATTGTTTTTAATTTGATGATTTATATATCTGACTGTAAGCAAAAGGTCAATAAAGTATTTTAAAAATAAAAAAAAATTATGATTTCACGACTACAATTTTTTAGTGCCGTAAAAAAACCCTAAGAGAAATGATAGAATGATGAAACTGGAAGCGAATTAAATATTTTCGAAGTCATTTCCAAGTCTTTTTTACAAAAAATTCGGTCACTTCCACCAAATCAGTCGAAACATAAAATGTTTTAGCTCTGAATAAATCCACTCAGGCGTACAAGTATAGCTCTGAGTAAGCTCACCCAGGCATACAAGCAAACAAGTATTTTCTGAGTATGAACTCGGTTAGCTATAGAAAAATAAACCGTAATGATTATTATCACGGTCAATTGGTCGTTTCTGTATGCGATACTGCATTATTTAATTGGTGCCCCTGTTCTACTCAAGTGTACCTAATATAATGAATGCATATTTTACCGCTCGTAAATAAAGGATCATTAAATAGTTTAATAATTTATTAGAATAAAATATGTATTATTATTAGGTACCGGGTTTCTTCGGACAGGTCAGGACCGTACTTATTTCAATAAAACTTTGCAACTAAATTACATTAAATTATGCACATTTGAGTGAATATAATTGGTCAAAAATTACATTTTTCACCATTTAGAATACTAACGGCATTTTTTATTTGACGAAAGTAAGAAAATTCAAAAAATCGGAAAAATTTTTTGTAAAATATATTGAAAAGTTATTGAATATTTAGACGGTCCACTATAATAGCTAATTGTAAGACGTACGTACTTACTATGATTTTTTATTATTGAAAAACAAATTTTTAACAAGCAACTATACTTCTATCTCCCAAAATTGAAAACAATAAAAAAAGATGAATTTTTTTAATTTAAATGACATGTCTCAATATCACATAAATCACATACATAATATAAACAAAAATACTTTTGATAGTCAATTAAAATTACAGTGGCACTTTTCAATTGTGCAGGTAATAAATAAAAGATAAAAAAAGAATGTTTACATAAAATACGTATAAATAATATTTTGATACACATATATATGTATGTGTGTGTATGGAACTTTTTGAACTTTTAGTCACATTGAGTGCAATATGTATACCTACATATGCTAAAGACGAAACTGTCTGATCCGAAAGAAATCCGATATCTGATTATTATATATTAACACTTTCAGTCCCGTGGTTTCGGCATCCGAAACCAAAGAAAACATCCACAGAGGCCGACCGCGATTAATATTTAGAATAATAAACAAAACACTTGAAATATTTATAAAAAGGATTTTATATTAGTCTAATAAAAATAATTTATTACTACGTACCGGACACTTTTCATTTTTTGTACATATAAATATACATAATATGTTTTACCATCAAAATATCTAGGCTTCATCTTTTATTTACAAAAATATCTTTACCCACATATGTATGTATGTGTGTGTTGTATACTTGTATGTATATGTGTATTTTATTAAAATAATAATAACTATGTACTCATCTTTTGACCTGCATAACACATACATGTTGAATCATTTAGTGTTCTGTGGAATCATTTTATGTACTTGTTTACATCAAATTTGTTTAAAAATATTGTCGGCTTCCGGGGAAGTTTACTGTGCTAGTATTCGGGCCTCATAGTGTTAAGCAATATACTCGTACGTATATGTGAAATTTCAGAGTAAATATACATAATAATTATGTACAATAATACGTTTATAGTATAGATTAGAGCTAAGCTATTCGTTCATTTACCGGTATCTCAACTATGGTCAAACTATTGTTTTAAGGTAGGTGGTCGATAAAACGATTTTTCGAAACACGAAACCTCTAGATATTTATTTAATTCAATACCAATAATACGAGCCCTTACCGACCACCCCAAAATTGACTACCCCAATTCTAAGAAAAACGATTTCAAAGTTTTGTAATTTTAACACGGGTTCTTATGGGAAAATTCTATCTTTTTTGGAATTAAATGAAAACGTGTCAAAGGAATTTGATAAAAACTAAATATGTTATAAAATACAAAGTTACAAACCATATTTAATAAGAAATAAAAATTATTCACTACTCCATTTTGAAATATAATTTATAAACATCATTGTACAACGCTTTTTCAACAATGCTTTTATATTGCTACAACATAAGCGCGCGGAAATTCAAAAGAGCAAGTGATATACAAATATAATAACTAAAGAATATTAATATATTACTTAATTTTTGATAAAAGAAAATTTTTTCGCTGATCTACTTTGGTACCTGACTATTTCAGAGCAACTACATTAAAGCATTTGTAAATATATCTATTATTAATCAATTTTTTTAATTAATTAATTTATTTATTTTATCAGTTTTTTGGAATTTTTTTTTTTTTTTTTTTGGTGGAACTATGTATTGTAATGAAAAAAAAGTTTTGTACATTAAAGTAGGTACATATAATTTAGTATATCTTGATTTTTTTTTCTTTTTGTCCGGCCTTCCATCTGCTCTTCTAGACCTGTTGAATCTCACATGTAAAATTTGTAATTCAAAACGGTGCCAACAATTCAAAAAAAAAACCGTAAGCCCGATTCGACTAAAACTGGATGTGTTCTCTTTATCATGGTGTTTTCTGTAAGACTATCTAGAATCAGACCATCAGACCTAGTAGTTTTTTTGGCGTCATTTTGAAAAAAAAGTAAGAAAAATTGCTCAGTTTTTTGACCTTTCAGGCGTTCTAAAAAATCGAATTTTTTATATTAAGGGCTGATTTTAGATAGTCTTACAAAAAACACCATAGTTAAGAGTATTTGCATCCAATTTTAGTTCAATTGGACTTATAATTTTCTTTGAATCATTGGCACCGTTTTTTTTTTGTAGGCCCGTGTACTTTAACAGGCTTACAGGTAGGGCTGCCAACTGTCCCGATTTAATCGGGATATCCTGAATTTAGGCCTATGTGTCCCGCGTCCCAACAACAGTAGTGGTGGGACGGTAATTGTCCCGATTTGTAACATCTACAATTTTTTTACATTTTTAGTCCCGCCAGTCTCGCTATTGTTGTTTCCAAATTATCGTGCTTGCATGTCATGACGGCTAAGGAAGTAAACATATTTGCTGTACCTACTGATAAAGTGTACTCTGTCTACTGATTTATAACTTATATAGCTTGCAGTGTTGCCAGATTAACTCATTAAAACCCCTCCAACATTAATATTCCTCCAAAAAATGGGAGAAATTATTTGACGTACATGAAATACGTCAGTGCCAAAGACGGTCAACTTTATGAAAAATGTTTTTCTCCAAAAATAAATACAGTTTTTTAGCAAAAAAAATTAAAATTAAAAATCTTATAATTAAAAAACTTGATTTTAAATTTAATAAAATAAAATAAAGAAATATTATTGTAATATTATCTTTAAAGAAATTGTTTTGTTTAAAGGTTTGTAAGATCATGGTTTAAAATATATGTACCTGTTAATAACAAATAATAAAAATAAAAAGATACATAATATCTTTCCTACTAGCTGATTAAAAACTTTTTTTTTTTTTAACAGTCCCGATTTTACTTGTCCCGTCCCAATTTTTTTCCTATAAAATCCCCAAATATTCATTGGTAGAGTTGGCAACCCTACTTACAAGGGCAGATGGCTGATCAAAAATTAAAGAAAAAATATTCAAGATACTCTTAATTATATGTACTTTAACGTATAAAATTTTTTATTTTATACTACAATAATTTTTCATTTGTCAGTAAATTGAATGAATACACTACAGATATTTTTCAAATGCCAAATTTTTGTATGACGATTATTATGGTTCTAATATTTTCAGACGTCAATGTGTAAATAAAAAAGGAATACGTAAAAAACAGTCTCCTTTAAATAAGAATATATAACCTTGAGTTTTTGCTCGATTTGTTCTCACGATTTCTAGCACCACGAATTTAGCACCATTTAACAAACTATCGCTACACATCTAGACAAAATCAATTACAATTCTACAATAACTGTATTCTAAACTTGACTATTTGGAACAATATCCAACAATTTTTACAACTTGTAAAATCGAAAAAAACCGAAATAAAAGTTAGAGCCTCATAAAAGACGTGCCATAAAGTATAAACATTTTAAAACACTTAAGTTTTCTTTGTCTTGTTATTTACGATGTTTTTTCAATTTTGTCTTGAAATATAATCAGATAGTATGTGAAGTGTAAAGAGAAGTAGCTAAATAGTATATAAAATAAAAGATGTCAATACTTTCAAAAGCAAATTCAATCACCCAATTTTTTAGAGAGGATCAACACATTCATTTGCCTAAAACCCAACTTGTATTTATCGTAGTTCTACGAGCCTGAACAGAAAAGTCAATATTCAATATTACATTTTTAACACTGTGGTAAAATTTAGAGTAGTCTCTTGAAATGTTTTGTTTCGTTAACATTCCACCTGTCTAACACAATAGTACCTATAACGTCACCTCCACGACCCTCATTGGTGAGGAATATAAAGTAATTGCTGATTAGAGTTACGAATTTGTAGTCCACTCAATAAATTATTCTGTCAAAATTAGAAGCGTAGGAATTAGGGATAATCGATATTCATCGATGGTAGAAAAACATCAATGTTTAGCCGGAAAACATCGATGTAAAAACATCGATGTTATGTCTTCGATAACATCGACACATCGATGTTACGAGAATAATATCGAAACATCGATATTACTCTAAGCTATGCAGTATTTAAAAAGTCCTGTAGTTGATTTAAAACAAGATCCATTACTTTTATGGCAAGTTCTAGGATCCACTTATCCAAACTTGAAAAAAATTCCCATTAAATATTTGTGTTGCACAGCAACTTGAACAGCTTCAGAGAGACTTTTTTCAAAAGCTGGGCAGCATTTGTATCAACAAAGCAACAGATTAAAAGGAAAACTTCTAACAAAGTGGCTTTTTTGCAAAGTGTACCAAATAAATACTGGCAATGTTAATTTTTAATAAATAAAATAATAGATTATAATGGTTGTTTATTTTGTTACATAAACATCGATGTTTTCGAACATCGATGTCTTTCTTTCGATATATATCGTATATCGATACTCTTGAATCGATGTTAACATCGATGTTTTTCTAATATCGATCATCCCTAGTTGGAATAACGAAATTTGACAAAAGTTCTAGAATATTCTATTCAGAATCTAATGAAGATATCGAATCATCGACTTCATCATTGGATTAGTCATCGAAAGAGAAGACAAACCGAAGAATTTAATGAAAGTTCAAAAACGCTCTATTTAATAATCAAATAGGTGTAGTTCTGTGCCAAAAGTAGTAAGATGACAGTGATTATGTATCAAAGTCACAGCGGTTCTATACTAAATGATTTACGAAACCGAAATAAAAATCACATATGAATATGCGTTTTTTCATTACAATTGCAACTTTATAATATAAAATAGATGAATTTCCATATATATTAGGTGGTAACACTCGATAACTATCCATTACTAAGAATTTTAGGCCCCTACAGCAGTCCCTTGAGCAGAAAGTTATCAAGAGACTGCTGTACATTACCCAATATAAGGCATAATTGATTCACAATAGCATCGCGGAAACATGCTGTATGTAATTGGCATTCACATTCTTATATGTAATCGGTATTTACGTATAAAGTCTCATTTTCCACGTTAATGCTGGTTTAAAATTAAACTTCATCGTAGAATGGAAAATTGAAGTATAAATTAAAATAAAATCCTCTTAAATAGCTCTTCCTTTAATATTATTATTTTTTCTAATTTCCATTTTAAAGTAGTTTGCATCGAGAAATATCAACGATTTCATATTATAGTAGTTTGCACTTAATTCTTTTGATAACCTAATACTTACGTAAATATCTTAAGATCTTTTTCCTATTTCGTTTGCGTAGGAAAGTTTTATGCTTTCTTTCTTTTTAGTTAAAAAAAATTCATGATTAGACTGTCTCCTGCAGTGACATCTACGCTAAACGTGTCAAGTTGGTTTCATAAAAATTTGATACTAAAGGAAAAGTACTTTTTAAAGTTACCAACTTCATCATTTTCTTATTTAAAATCTAAAAATTTTACTAAACTTGACTACGTCATCAAATAAAAATTTTTTTTCTCAAATCAGTCTTTCTCAAGGGTAATTTGGATGCGAACTTTTCATTTGGGCTATCAAAATAGCAAAATTTCTTTTAGAAATATGATTGAATCGGCAAAAGTCTTCTTCTAGTGGTCCTAACTCCTAACTACATATACTGTGTGAGTTTTTCGAGAGTTGCCATTTTTATTATAGCCCAACCGTTGATTTAATCGAAAAATTGTTCAAATAAAAGTTGTAGATATCGACGGGGGCAACCGATTGCTATAGTCCGGAGCTTTATAGCTCTTATAGTTTTCGAGCTATTATAAAAAGTTAAAGATTTTAAATGAGACTATATATTAATTTTTCGATAAAACTGATCTAATGCATTAATTAACAACATAAATGAGCAAAAAAATTTTTTTACCCAAGTTTAATTTTTAATTTTTCTTTAATTTATCAGTTAGGTGGTAAAAATATGCATGTGTACTTGAGGCTACTTCAACCGATAGTGTTTTTCTTGGTTACATTTCCATTACATCCAAGAAAAGAACCTTTCCCAGTACCATTTCCATCATAAAAATTTGGTTGTAATAGAAATGGCAACTCTCAAAAAACTCACATGGTATATCTAATTTTGTTAAAATTGAACAGAATGACTTCAAAAACCATAGTTCGTCTCCAGTTCCATCACTTTATTATTATATTATTTACGGTTTTAAGACATTTTCTTAAAAATTTTAGAAAACCTGATGATCAAATTAAAAAGTTTCTATTTCTCAAATTAACTTTTGTGGAAAAAATTAAATTTAGTACGACTTGAGTGTAAACTTTTCATTTTTGCTATTAAAATGAGAAAAATAATATTTAAAAATATAGCGGTAGTCATTTTTTCTAATAATCATAATTATGCCTAATCTTGGTAAAAATCTCACTTCAATCTAATTAGCAAATTATATTTTCTAATATAATATGAATTATGTTCTAATTACCGTCGAAATATTATACTATTTCATCTAACAATAAAGTATCCCCATTCAAATTACTCAATAAAGTGGTCTCATTTTTATTGAAACTGATCGTACATGTAACGATCGAAAAGTAAAAATAAACATATGAAAAGAAACGATTTACATATTTTTAAGTAACCTAATAGAGATTTAAAGTTTTTTTTTTTAAAAGAAATTATGTTATTTTCAACATCGGAGATTTTCATTTCAAGCGTACAAAAACAAATGCATACGAGTATAAGCAAACAAAAGATCAAGGTATTTTTACATACTATTTATGAGTTTTGTATCGAATTTTCGTAGAATTACTCAAGACGCATCCAGTGGCAGTATTAGACAAAAGTGGAAGTGTGCAATATATTATGTTTCACGGGGTCCTACTTTTTTTATTCGCAAGCCAAATGTTATATAACAAATTACTTTTTTCGGTTGCAAAGAAAGATCTTGGAACCCTAATAGTTTCGTCGAATCCATTTAGCTATTTGTCCGTCCATAACCCCGCTCGCCCCAACATAATTCCCACAACTTTTGTAACAAATTTTTTTTTTATAATTTCTTGAGGTGCTTTCCTGTAGGTACTGGAAAGTACTGGAAACATTTTTCGGTTTCGGTTACGGATATGTCATAAAATTGAATAATGTCTCGGATACGGTTACGATTACAGATAATTGCTTTTAGTGAAAATTTTTTTTTGGTAAAAAGAGGGAAATTTTACTCCAAAAAGTAAACGTCAAACACGAATCAACGGGAATCTATCGAAAGAAATACATGCAGCAAAAACTTGCTTTGATTTAAACTCAGTTTTCCAACGGCAGTTGTATGTTATTATTCGAAACAAATCCGAAACTTTTATTTTCGGATACGGTTTCGGTTTCGGATATTTAATTATTTCGCATATCCGGCAGTTTCGATTACGGTTACGGATATCCATAGCATTCCTACTGGAAAGTAGGAATGAAAATTTTCTTCTTACGTATATCGTGTGTGCTATCGTTGAAAGGATTCTTAAAATTTTTCATTTTAAGCGCCACCGTTTGTGAAGAATTTGAATTTCAAATTAACGAATAACTTATCCCCAGCCCGGCAATTTTTACTCTGTTGATGTAAAAAATCTGAAAAAATTACAAACATTAGCTAAATTATATCGGTAACTATTTCGAAATTTGAGAAACTTCAAAAAAATTTCCTTTAAAAATATATTCAATCACAAATATTTTTACAAATTTAAAAAAAAAATGAGGAATTTGCGGACAAAAGGAACCAAAGCTTCCCTTTGAAACGTAAGGCTATAGGTGATCGCACACTTCGCCCACCTTTCATGGTGCTACTGCTCGCCTCCGTATTTTTCAAATATTTTTCTACCAAAAAAAATAAAATAAAATATATTATTTGAACATCCTAAAATAATTTATGCACCGATTCCCTTCAACTCAAATGACACAAAATTAAACATTTGCCGACAAATAATTTTCCACAATAAATTCATTATGACAAGTGCGATGACAACAGAAAGAGGAGATATAAAAATTCCACTGAAACATTTCTTCCCACAAATTATATTAAAATTATTATAGTAGGAAATTCCGTTTCCCACTCGTTTTTATTAGAAAGTTTTCAATTATTTGATAATAAATCCGACTATATTTCTTTTAATTATATTGTGAAAATTACGAGAAAATATATGTTTTCTGTTCTATCACTAAAATTAATTACTGTTTTCCTCTTCAGTGGAGAAAATACGATTATAAACTTTCAGACGGAAGGAAAATCGTATCATTTTCTTAAGTTTATTAACTTAATTATACAATTTTTATGTGCCTATATACTTATATAAAAATTTAAAGACTGTTCTCGATATTAAACAAAATTTTCTTAAACATTTAATACTTAGATACGCTCTGTTTTGATAATTCAATTATTGTACAATTTTTTAAATCGAATTTTTTCTCGTAATTACCAAGCCTGGCGAAGGCGGGGGGCAAGCACGATTGCACACTAGAGCCTGGGTTTGAAAATGGCCCCCGTCGCTGTCTGTAAAAAGCCCGGGAATAGGTTAAAAGAGTTTTTTTTCGGCACTTATTTTTTGATAAAAAATTTTTAAAAAATGTAGCTTATTGCCGGGAGTTCATCATTTTTCTCCACAGCCCTAGTAGTTATAAGAAAAGTAAACAGTTTTTTTTTTTCGTAGATACAAAATACTATAGTTCAAGAGTCCATGATTCTTTGTCAAAGTAATGTAAAAATATTATTGTTACAAATGTCACAACCACTTAAAAGATAGCTTTTTTCCATTGAAAATATTATACACAGTATAATAAACTATTCTCATCTAAAAGATGACATAGAAGAGAACCGATGAAAAATGAAAAAAAATTCAATATAAAAATTTGTCAAGCGTCATTATCTCTGCTAATAGATAGTTTCGCAACGTTGTCAATTATGATATACCTACTAAATCGATTTATTTCCATTCAGAAATTTCGATATATTCCATTAATTTTTAATAATATACCCGCTAAGTATACTAAACACAAATATATGTAGTTAGTATATCTATTGTATATAACTAAAATATATGAATCAATCATATCCGCTCTGATTCCGTATCGCAATGAGACTGACCACAAATTAACATTATAGAATTATCAGCGCCTTCAGTGAGATGTATTTGAAATATTTTTACTATAGGCTTGCAACGAATATTCTGTTCGGTCGAATAGAAAATTTTCGGCGAAACTATTCGATATTTTGTATTTCTGTTGAAACAGTAACTTTCAAACGAGACCCCATACAATAGAGGGAACTGAAAAGAAATATTATAGTACTTAATTTTTTATTTACAAAACTATCATTACATAAAAATATAGTACAAATACCTTCACTAGATAAAAAACTGAAAAAAAAAAATTATTACATATTTTTAGAATTTCGTATAGTTCTAACCACGAAATTAATAATATAATAATAATAATAATACGTTTATTGAGTTCAGAAGCCACAAAGCCATACATTACTCACTTTAAATAAGCTGTAGGTAGCTGATGAGCTGATGACTACCATAATACAATAACAAACATAATAAAATAACAACGATAATAAATAAATAATTTTAATAATAATACATAAACAAAAAATTAGGACCAAATTTAAGAATCAAGTATTTTTATAAATAATCAACAGAAACTAAATCTATAATTTTATAAGCAATAAACATATAAAGTTTAAACAATAAGCCAATTGTAATATAAAGACATTTAATAAAAAAGATGCCAACAACAATGAAGTGTGATTCGAAAAATATGTAACAACGGTACCAATGTATGTTACCTACTTACAAAATATTTTTTATCAAATGTCCATCAGAAGCTGCACGCATAATTTTGATTTGTTAAAAGAAAATTTTTGCAGTGGTATTTAAATTTTTGTTTAGATATTATCTGTCTGATTGTTTTGGGAAGGTAATTCCAGAGCTTACAACCAATAACAAAAAAGGAAGTAGAGCCCAAATGTGTTTTGTATGATGGAATCATTAGATCCAGTGTGTTGCGCGTATTATATAAGTGACCTGACGGAAGCATAGTGAATTCTTCAGCAAGTAGTAGTGGTTGGCCAGTGGTAATAAGGGAGTGAATTAAACAAAGTATATGTAATGCCCTGGACCCACGAATATCAAGTAGATCAAGATCTAACAATGCAGGATGAATGTGACTACGCCTGTTAATATCCCTTTTTATGAAACGAATACATGAGTTTTGAGCTTTTTGTAAGGAATTATTTAACTGATTAGATAATCCGGCATATACTGTATCCCCATATGTAAGTTGGCAAAATATCAGCGACTGGACTAAGCGCAGCTTAACTTCTTCCGATAACAAATTTTTGAAGCGGAACAATGATTTTAGTTTAAAATAGGCATTTTTGCATACATTGGCAACATGATGATCCCAAGTTAGCGTGGAATCAATAGTGACTCCTAGACATTTGCTGTACGCTACGTATTTTAGTGTAAGATTATTAATTTTTACCGGCGGTAGTAGTTCATTTTCAAAACACTGAATAGAGGCTTTAGAGCCAATAGGTAGTAATACTGACTTGGTAGGATTAAGTTTTAAATTGTTAGTGGATGCCCATTTTACAATATTATTAAGATCATCATTTAAGTTCTTAATAGTCTGTTCAATATTTTGTCGCGGGCAAGAGATCAGTAGCTGCGTATCGTCTGCATATTGATACACCTTAGAATAATTAACAATTTTATTAAGATCATATACGTAAATGTTAAATAAACTGGGGCCTAATACACTCCCCTGAGGTACACCACGGTATATGTTCAAAAATGGTAAAGAGTAAGTTTCTGGATTATCAACTAGATGTACTCTCTGATAACGATCCGATAAATAATCGTTAAACCACCTCACAGTTAATTTAGAAAATTTTAACTGTTTCATTTTAGTAAGCAAAATATCGTGATCAACAGTATCAAAAGCTTTGGAAAAGTCAAGCAAAACGAGCAAATTGACATTACCTTGGTCAATTTCACGCTTACAATTACTAACAACTGAAATTAACGAGGAACTGGTACTATGATTAGGCCGAAAACCTGTTTGATTTTTATGTAGCAGATCCTGATCCAAGAGATATGTAAGGAGTTGACGATTAATCGCATGTTCTAAGATTTTTGAGAGAGTAGGTAGAATACTAATTGGTCGAAGGTCATGGTGGGTAACTGGATTTTTTACTTTGGGTACCGGAATAACAAGTGCTTTCTTCCACAAAAGGGGTACTGTACCAGACATGATTGAATAATTTATAATATTAGTAATGTAATTGGCACAGTACGGGAAAAATAATTTTAAAATGCTTAAAGATAAATTATCAACGCCAGCAGCTTGACTTTTCAAATATGAAAATATATTAGTAACCTCAGTAATATCAACACAAGCCAGTTCAAACAGACATTCGTTATTTTCAGTCGACACATTACTATCAACATGACTGTCACTTTTATCATTAGAATACATCTGTTCACCAGAGAAATTAAGAGCTCTGTTGAGTTCGTTAAGATCACTAAACTCAGGTGGAAGTGTGTTTTTCATGCTATTGTGGATATTTAAATTATTAATATTTTTCCAAAGATCTTTAGAATTGAATAAGTTATTATTAACCATAGCATTAAAATAATATCTTTTAGCTGTTTTTATTTCTGTTTTGCTTTCTCTACGCCATAACTTGTACGCCTGCCAATCATTAAAAGAGTGACTTCTTTTGAAAGCAAACCATGCATTATTTTTACATTTTATAGTTCTTAATACTTTTGATGTCATCCAGGGGGATCTACTATTAAAACGTACTTTTTTAAATTGAACAGGTGCATGTTTATCTAAAATACTGAGAATAAAGTGGTTTAGATATAAAACTTTCAAGTTAATATCTGTCGTGTAATATATTACTTCCCAATTCAGAGATGAAATATCACGCAAAAAATCATTTATGTTAATGTTTTTTAAGTCTCTGTATTCAATAATATTTTTTTGTTTCACCATTTTAGGTACAACATATAAAAAACTTATCAAATTATGGTCACTGTTGCCTAAAGGAGGACTTTGCTGAAGCTCACTAACTTTGTCAGGCCTAGATGCAAATAAGAGATCGATAACACTGGCACAATCGGAAGTAACCCGTGTGGGTTCATTTATAAGTTGTTCAAATCCTAAAACTGGTAATAGTTCACATAACTGGTAAATATTGGAATTTAGAAAGTTAAAGTTAAAGTCACCGAGACAGATTATATCATCATATTTTAGAAATATATCATGTAAATTGTGCTCAAAAGTGGAAATTTCCGATCTTAAAGTATTTGGTGGCCGATAGACAGTACCTATAACCACCCTGGTATTGTCAAATTGCAATTCCAACCACAACTGTTCAATCAAGTTACTAGCTAAATTTAAATTATGACATTTGAATGATTCCCTAACGTAAATAACTATACCACCACCACGACCACTTATTCTATCTAATCTGAACAGGTTAAAATTTTCGATCAGTATACAATTATCATTAATGTCTGGCCTAAGCCAACTTTCTGTAATACAAAATATATCATAATCAGATAGAACAAGTTTAACAAAGTCAAAATTAGACAATAATGATCTTATATTAGTATATGCAATTCTTAAATTACAGGTGACAACGTTTTGTGCTTTGCGGCTAGTTACATGTTTTTTTTATTTACAATTTTGGGTACATTTTTTATATATTTAATGGTAAGATCTACCTCTCCATTATGAATCCTGCGATTAAGCTCTTCTCGTAAAGTTTTCAAATAGTCTCTTTCGCGAACTGTTCGATCACTACTGATTGAAACTTGGGTATAAGCTGACTCGAGGAGTTTCTTTTTATTTTTTAAAATATTTCTAGCCTGCTCCACAGTGGGCAAAATAAGTTTAATTGGTCTAGGACGATTTTCATTTCTGATTCCTAATCGTATGGGCTTGATGTCAGAAGAGGGAATTTCATCAGTAATGGAATTTATAATAGCAGTGACAGTGGCTGTATCTTCCTGTTTGCGTTCATCAGCAGATGCATGGGGGCTTTCAACTACACCATATATAATAATATTTTTTTGACGATATAAACGGTCATTAATCTCTTGTATTATTTCTTCATAATTAACCATATCAGTATTAACTTGCCTATTTTTTACTAAAGATTCTTTTAACTCTTTAACTTCAGTCTGTAAAGCTATGATAATGGACTTAAGCGATTCAATTTCATCACTTTTAATAGCACATTTATTACATTCCCATTTTATACGTCTTTTTCCAGAACGGAGACAACGTAGTTCGGCACTATCCAGTCCAACACAGTTGGAATGAAAATTTTCCTTACATCTGTCACAACTGACCTTTGCATTATCATCTAAATCACGTTTACAAGTAACACAGATCATGATTGTATATATAGGTTTAGAGACCTCAGATAAAAAGTCAATAAAATCACGAAAGTAAATAAATAAATAAGTAGATAAACGCGAAATAAAAAATAAAATAAAATAAAAATAAAAATTTCTAGTTGAATGTCTCTTACTAGGATTTGATACCTATACCGTAGGTTTGCTGCTCCAGTAACATACACAGTAGACTACTGCCGATAGTAATAAGTAAGTGCAATATATTAAACCAATCTGCATATGAACAATGTATTATATATAATTTGTTTATGGGTAAGTTACGCACAAGTTTATACAAAGCATTAGTCAAACAACTAACACAAATAGAAAATTTTAGACTTTTTTTTTTTAAAATTTAGAATAAAACAGCAATTTACACCACAAACTAATCGTTCTTATAATCACAAACACATATATCATTAGTGTTAACACAAAACAAAATTTAATAAAATTATTTTTCTTGTTAAAAATTACCAAAAATAGAGGAACGTTTTTTAACCATCAACTACCACTCAACCAAGCACAACAATGTTTATGAAATTCTTGTAAATTCGTCATGTCTGTCATTGCGTTTGGTCTACCCACACTAGACTACTTTGTAATAATCAGTGTCAAATCTTCCGAGTTTAAGACACAGTGTCGTTTTTTAAAAACTCGCTTATTGACATTTTCTTAACTCATATAGAAAATAAAATGTTTGCATAATCATATTACTAACAAATTAAAAGTGAATTTTACTTAAATAGAAACAAGAAAAATAATTTATCCCGAGAATTCTAGAAATCCTGACTTAATGCGTGTATAACATGCACTGGCTGAAATTTTTAAAATATTGTTTTAATTCTTTTAAATGCAATAACAAATTACAACAGTTAACGTCTTTTTTTTAAATTATTTCAAATTTGAAAATATTTAAATACAGTAGAGCACCAGTTTTGTCAAGAAAAAGTAGTCTCCGAAAGTGGTGCTTGACAAAAGTGATGCTTTTTGGCCAGGGACGATTCACAAATATCGTAAAATTATGTTTTGAATTAAAATTATGTTTTTTTTTTTTTTAATATTAATAAAAGAAAAAAAGAAGTGAAGAATTAAAAATAATTTATCTCAGAAAATATTTTTTCATTTGTTCTTTTATTAATTTGCTTTGAAATGATTTTGTTTTAATTTTACGTACGATAAAAACCGCCACAGAACAGAATACATATAGATAAACATTTTATGTACAGTAATTAAAATCCACATTCCCACGCTTTGAGGTCTGTTGTTGTTTGTCACTACCATTACCGGTATATTTATTTGTTTCTTTTGATAAAATCATGCGTCATGGTCTATTGCACATGGATTTAATATTTATGTACTTGACATTTTTGATGCAACTTTCCAAAAGTAATGCTGACTAATTTGATGCTCTAAAAAAATTTACAAAATTGATGCTATACTGTATTTACGTATACTAAACAGTACGCATATCATGACTATATAGCTGTATGTATGTATATTTATGCATACATGCTATATTCATGGAGCATAGGTAATTAGGTACATATTAAGTAACAGTTATTAAACGAAATTATTTAAAGTATCCATAATTCGATATTCAGTAATATTTGGCCGAATATCATAACATGATCAAATAGGTCGAATACCAAATATATAGTTGGCGAATATTCGTTGCAAGACTAATAAAAATGTAAATATAAGTTGTCACAACACACATAGTAAGTAGTAGTTATGTTGGATCGGTCCATAAAATATCGGAATCAGAAGCGAATTCGAAGATTCCGATTTTTATGAAATCGGCGTTGAATCTCCGTAACACTCCTTGAGTATATTTGGGCGAATTTTTCAAAACACATTGTTAATTTTAACGGTACAATAAATATTTATATAAATGACATTTCCAATTTGCTATTTACTGTTTTATTTTGAAGAAAAATTTTCCACTAAAGTAAACGTGACACAAGTAGGGTTGACCGGGGTAATTGTGAATTGGGGCAATTGTGAACGACGCCTATAATTTTTAAAATAACCTTCATATTGTTAAAAATCAACTCTTAGTATATCTCTGTCCTTTCTTAATATGCTATTAAAATTTGATAACAATTCTCCAAGTATTAGTATCTTTTTTTTTTATTTTAAAAAAACCCTTGCAAAATTTTGTGTATCTTACTTCGACCAATCCTCAAAAAAGAATTTTTTTAAATATATTTTATTTTTTTAAAAGGTAATAAATGGTTAAAAGGACTTCTAAAGAAGTGATCTAAACCCTGAGAGGGTTCCTTATTAACTACTAAAGAAAGTGGACAATTTATTACCAATTCACAATTACCCCATGATTTTAAAATTGTGGGGTAATTGTGAACGTCATTCACAAATGCCCCAATTCGGTTAAAAATTTCAGTAGTGTCCTTTTCGGAGTTGAAAATGTTGATGAAGATGGTGGCGACATTATTGTACAAGTTTCCGTTGTACAAACAATACAAAAAAAAAAAAAAATTGTGTAAATAGCGATATGTTTTGTGTATCAATCTACGAAATCATTGCAGTGCTCCCTTGCCCAATAATAAGTGTCCAAGAGCAATAGGATTAACACAAAACCATTTTTTTTTTTTTCGTTTACAATATTAGACCGAATAGATTGTTGTTTTTTATTCATGTAAACTAAATGTATTTCCTTGAAAAAGTCTTACTTTCCTTGTTTTTGTGTGAAATCATGTAATTTTTTTGATTTTTTATATGATAAAATGACAAAATATCATCAAAATATCATTTTTCGCTTGTAATAAATTTGTTCCTACAATTTTTGCTATTTTTATTTAACCTTGATTTTTTGTACAAATTTGAGGTATGCGTAACTTGCATTAAGCAAAGAGAAATTGTGACCGCTAAAGTACGATGAATAATTTGAAAATGGGGTAAATGTGAAGAATTTAAGTTGGGTTTTACTCTGATGTACCTCACTTCTCTTGTAATCCATTCTAAATAATTTTTCTAATGGCATTCACTTTTACCCCAAAATTCATAAGATTTGCAAAAGCGCACCGGGGAGGTGTGAATGGCTTAAAAAATTTTTGTTTTTCATACGAATTTGCTCAAAATTGGTGTGGTACATCCTGAATAATGTAGAATTAAAAATAAATCCAACTATACGGAGAAAAAATTCATATAAAAATTACTGTGCTCAGCACTACAATCGACGTGTAAAAGGCGAACATATTCAATTTTGTACGGTAAAAATATAAAAATTGTAATTAATCATAGAAAATTTAAAGGATAGAATGTTCTTTCCGTAATATTCGCTCCATAAAATTTGTAAAACAGCACAATAAAAAGTTCCATTGCCAACAGAAAAATATTTTTTAATTGCTTTTTTTTTTACAAAAATTACCATGCTGTCTTTAAATTCAAGAAAAGTAGAAAAGAAGAAAAGAAGCTAATAGTAGAAAGAAAGAAAGATAAGGCATCACATAGGGAGGCAAGCTGCAAAAGGTAACAACCACGTAACAACACAATCATATATGGAAGGTCACATAGCCAGACCTGGTGGTGTTACCACCGCACCAGCTAGCTAGCTGATGTGATGTTCTGTAGTGTCGAACTGTCGAAGCAGTGTTCAATACAATGCCTCCAGGACGGATGGTCATCGTTTAATTCATCATTTTCTCAATGCAGTATTACAATATATTGTTGCCGATCATTTTTGTATGCATTAATCGAAGCTCGGAAAAGATCGGGCATCTTGGAAGTTTTTACAGGTACAGCCCAAGCAACATAAGATTGCGTGTCAGATGCGCAAATGGAAGAGTACGACAACAAGAATTAAACTATAAGAGTGTGATAGAAGTTGTGTGTTGGTACATTAAATTTTACCATGCTATAATATATTTTTTACTTTGGTCGTCGATCGCGCACGGATTATAAGAGAGCATGGTAATTTTTCTGAAATTTTCTCTATAAAAATTATAGGATTTTTCTCTCCGTGTATAATGTGATATATAAAATAAAAAGTACTTAAAACAACGCTCTTTTATCTCAATTCATGAAAATCCATTCACAATCACCCCGATCAACCCTATACGAATTATGTAATCACATTATACGAAAATTGACTGTACAACATGAAAACGTACGCTATACCCACTGAAATAAACATTTCTTTTTATCAACCAGCATTACAGCAACACGACGCGACGTAACAAAATGTAAAAATTTACTGCCTGTGCTATACGCGTTCAACAACAGCGCCATCTCCTCACCCGAGTTAATAATTATTATTACAAAATATTGCGGCTTTGTAAAACCATCAACTGCACACGATGCCGACTCTCCCGCCTGGTGCGATGCCATGGATGCACCAAATAGCCATAAATGTCACAATAATTGAACTAGAAAAATAGTTATTGCAGTGTAAATTTTGTTATTTTAACCGACACGGACAGCCATCGGTGCAGTGTAGTGTAGTGTGAAAAACGAATGAAAGTAATACCAATTAATCAACTAATACACCACCACACAGTCATGTCTGTAGTAGCGTACAGAATTGGTTAAAATAAAGCAGACATGGGTATAGGAGTTGGAATATTGCCCAGATAGTTTCAATGTCAGTTGAAACTGTCTAGTTTTGGAGGAATCGAATAAAAAATCATGATTAATGTATTGATAAATACTCGCAGTACTTACACACGCCTAGTTGGTAAGGTGCTTGATTGATTCACAAGACGTTCTAAGTTCGAATCCCAGCCGAACCAGTTTGATAATTTTTTTTTAATTTTCTTTTTTTTAATTTTTAATTATATTTTTAATTTTCCATTTTCAGTTGATAATTTGGAAATAAAATCTGGTTTCAACTTTCAGTTTCAGTTAAAGACTATAAGAGCACCATAAATTAGAGAAACTCTATACATGGATGAAACCAATCGAGTCTAAATTTACAATTTTTCTAGGAGTGTCAAGCGAATGACTAACATGAATTTTGTTATGACTAAGGGCGGGTACCGCAGGAGGATTATCATGGAGGTAACGCTCCCCTGAGCAAAGGTAAATTCAAATTTTATGGCTTCTTTCAATTTACATATACATTTTTTTTAAATTTGTAATCTCAAAAAAGCATTATGAACCCAGTTACCCCTTCTAACTGGAGAACCACGCCTGCCGAGAGAGTGCGGTAATTCGGGTTGCAGCTCCGAGGCCCGGATTTGAGGAGGGAATCCGTAGTTGTCGGTAGAGGCCCGGGAAAAGTTTTTCTTTGCTCACAATTTATTTTTTGGAAAGAAATTTTTAAAAAATGCCGTTTATTCCCGAAGCTCTCAATTTCTTTCCACGGCTCTGTTGAGAACTACACTTGCTCCTGTGTAAACCACCAGACGAAGGACTCCTGTCGAATCAGTCATATTTTTAAAAAGAATTTCGTCATTTTGGTAACAAAAATAAATACCTCACACCCAAATTACTCTAATTCAACTAATTACACTTATTCAAATCACTTCCATAAAACTTGATTTGAAAAAATAATTAGTTCTGATGATATTATCAAGTTTACTAAAATTTTTAAATGTGTTAATAACCCTACAAAATATTATAGAATGATAAAACTGGAAGTAAATTATAGGTTTTCAAACTCGTTTCTTTCGAATGGTGATTAAAAGAAGGAGGATAGAGCCATTAAAAAAATTTTACCCCCTCTTAGTTTGGAAACTTTCTCCGTTACTGTATTATTATAATAGTAACAGCACCCGAAAGCGGCACCTCCTAGCTCATCTACCCTAACATTTCTATCGACGAAATGGAATCAATTTGTGCTTGGTCGGTTCAAATCATTTAATCATACGCTTTGCTTAATGATTTACTGATCTAACCCGTCATATGTATAAAATTCCTGTAAACTATTCACAGAGGCTGCATTGTGATTAATATTACATTACATGTGTATCCATGTCGTAATGAATTAAATCAATTCACAATAAAGAGTAATTATTTGATTCAATTGTCTATATTGTTTTGTTCGCCAGTGTACAAAGACATTAATCTTATCATTTTCATCACTTTATAAAATTGTATTTTTTTTATTGACGCAGAATACCTACTTCTACCTATATTCATTAATCCGACAGAATGACAATAAATTCTTCAAATTAATAGAATTTCTTGTCGATTTCTTTTTCGATATATTATTTCTTTTCCACTGAATTATTTCATATGTCGTACATTCAGAATAAAATGGCTGCAACATCCTTTATTTGCCTCGTGCAAAACTGTGAGGTAAATAAAGACCATAAATTCTCGAGATAAACTTTTAAACGATTATACAGATATTTAGAATTCAATTTTATTTTCTATATTATAATTTATTGTACGACTGCAGTGATATTTTAGTTTGTTATTGAAAACTTTTAAAGTGTTATTTGCTCCCGCTGCCTTTTCACAAATATCCACAACTTTGTGTGTAGCTTGTTCCCATAATACTGTACTCAATTACATACCCTATCTCCTACTACTTCTGCCAAACCCCCCTCCCCCATTACTGAAATTAGTATATATAAAACAATGTAGTTGATATAATTTATACTTTGTTTGAAAATGGGCTTTTAAGCTTGAAACAATTGTCACATTTAAAAAATACTTACTTTAATATTTACTCAAATTAGAATGAAAGGCGCATTTTCTTTTACATGATTTTCATATATTTTCGTCTGAAAAGTAAACTGAAACAATTTCGATGTTTCCGTAACTTCCTCGAAAGGTGACGCCGAATTGAATGAATTACACAGTTCATACATTTTCTTGATATATAACTTTTTTAAAGAGGATTTTCTAATATTAAGAATAATTAGGGGAGAGGCAGGCAAAATGGAAATAGAAGGCAAGATAGAATTTCGAGGTTATTCTATCTTATCATCTGATAATTGTAAATCTTTTTGTTCGTAATGAAAATTCACACAAAAATACCCCGATGTCTCTAAAATGGCGTAGGTACATGTAGCGGTTGTTCAGTTGCGTGATATAATAAAAATGTCAATTAGAAATAAGTTTTAATCTTTTTTCAATAGTTGTACAAAAAATTGTATTTTATTAATATCAAAAATTTTTGTTGTGTTAAAATACTCAGTTTTTTAAAAATTAGTCTTGCTCTTAATAATTTCAAAACATTCAAACACTTTTGTTTTTTAAATTAAAACTTGAGGGTTAAGCGTTTCGGGCAAAATGGAAACCATCAATTGCACCTAAAATGGAAATGTTTCCACCAATATAGATACAGTGTAATTATACACTGACTCCTCAAGCAGAATTATTATTTGTGATCATTAGAATGTATGATATTTTAAAAAATAAACAATAAAATTATGAAAATATTTTTTAAAAAATATTGTTTTTAAATTAAAAAGACAGCATACTTGAATCTATAACTTATCCTTTTTGAATTATAATATATTTGGATCTATGATCAAGATTTATATATAAAAAAAGCTTCGTTTGTTGAATAAACTGAAAGAATGTAAATAATTGTTAATCTATTTTTGTCTTTTATGTATGTTCCATTTTGCCCAACGTCAAGTTCCATCTTACCTTCACATAGCGGGTAAGATGGCAAAAATGCTATTTTTTTTAAAAATGGCCGTTTAAACCCAATGCCGTATTGTTTGCGTGATTTTTTCATGGTACTTTGGTTAAAAAATAACTAAATTTTAAATCGAACTCATAAAATTTTTACTAACATGCCTCTCCCCTATAATAATATTAAAACTTTCAGACCACCTCCAATAAAAAATTAGATTTTTGTGACTAATTTGACTGGGCTACATGTTAAATTTCGAATCAATAAAAAATATACTATAATTATAATACCTACATAAACACGTATACTATAGCACCTAAAATTTGTTTGTGAAATTTTGGCTTTCAATTTGTCCAGTCAAAAGGTAAAAATTAATTAATATTGTTTAAAAATCACCCCCGACCAAACGATCGCAAAACCTCGCAAAAATTCAAAGTAAATATTTCCAATTAAAATAACTAATGATTATCATTGACACTATTTTGACAATAATAAATGGTTTTTTGTTTCTTTGTTTTTATTTTTTCCCCCTTTTATTTGTGGTTTTCCATCGATAATATACAGAGTGATTTGTATATAGATCGTTCATTCACAGTTTATTTCGAAACACAGAGTTCATTTGGGAAAATTTGGTAAGTATAGGCGGCTGTGATAAATTTCGTGTGTGTAAATCAGTGATTTCTGATTAGGCAGGAAGTAGACACACCTCGTTTTTTTTTAAATGACACGTGATATTTTTGACATAAAATTTAAATTGTGCATTGAATTAGAAGTATTTGACGGACCAGTCTTAATTTTAAATATTATGGAGTGCTTGTGAACATTACTAGGTATTCGCATTAAAACGCACTTAATATTCACATCCTCACTTAACTAAACTAAGACTTGAACACTCAGTTTCATTCGGTACGTATGACCAAATCATTGTGTTAATTAAAAGTCACATAGTGATTGAAAAATTATCAAACTAGATCGGCTGGGACTCGAACCCACGATTCTTGATTACCGCAGTCAAGCATCTTACCACTAGAGTTATTTTCAAATGTTGCGTTTATATAAAGTTCAAAATCACTGACAGATAGAAAATTAGTAAAGTTTCAGATATTTCTAATTTTATTTACATTTCTGAACACATTAAAAAGATAATATATAATATCTCGAAAATAGGATAAAAATAATTCGCTTTACGAAACATCACCCCTGATTCCCCCGAAAAGTTTTCAACAATACCTACATTAAATAGGTGTTATGATATTCCACCCCACCATTATCAAATCAAAACCATTCGCGCGCTCTCCGCGCTAAGGGTGTTAGTAACGACCAAACCTCCGTAGCCACCAACGAACACTAGCTGGATATATCTGACAAACCAAACAAGTAGTCATCATCGGCACCAGATGACATGGCTACATAAAAAGGGCATAACTAGTGACCTCAAGCAGACAACATCGCATACATGTAAAACATGTTGCCTAAGATGCTAGACACATCGATCTTACAACTAATACTGCAATATGCACGACGCTGGTATCCCAACTAGTGCAACCAAATACACGGATCCGTGCATAAAAGCAGTAAACGTACTAAAAAAAAAATATAGATGAATAACCTGTATATTGGAACGTATATTTCCAATATCCATAGCGTGTCTATTTATATATACCAAAATAATATTATAACTATATCGTTATTTAATCTGCTTAAGCTTTCCACCGCACAACACCGTATGTTCGAATATCATCGAATCACCAACCGGGCAGTGAGAATTAAACGTCAGACATTATCGTCAAAAACAGAAGCTCCAGTATATCGTTCGATAGATACGATCCATAATACATATATATGTAGGGTAAGTGCGGGAGAGATGCCGCAGTAGCCATAGTTCGTCGGTTGATTGATAGATGGCGCTATTAATGGATTATATGTTTAAAATAAGTTACTTATTTAAGCTGTATATGGTAACATTTATGATTAGTCCATCAGTTTAGTAATTATCCAACTTTTCATTATTGAAAAGTAATTTTTTTAACATAATATTTTATCAAGCATTTAATTCATTAGAATTTAAGAATGTATATTTCATTGTTTTAATGAAAATGAGTTTTGTTATTAATTTAGGTATATTTTAAAAGTACTGTATAAAGTTTTAGGTTGGAATTCCGCATTATGCTTGCTATAGCAACATGCGGCATCTATCCCAACAAAAAGGAGAGATGCCGCGTCATATTACATGTTAAAAACATAGACTTATATACCTTAATTATGCAATTTTTTTTGGACTGTGAATTATGCCACCTAAATATAAAAGATCCATTAAGGGATCAGGAAGAGCCCTCATATTAGTGAAGATAACGAAAATAATGATGATTGCCTGTGTATTGAATGTTTTGAAAAGTACTCAGAAACAAAAAAAAAGTTGACTGGTTAAGATGTATAAAGTGCCAAAAATGGTTACATATGGGATCCATCATATATGGAGATGTGTGTAAAATGCAAAATTTTTAATATGAACTATGAGGCCTCTCACCTTCTTTGATGCGGCATTTCTCCCAGAGGTGTGGGAGGGACGCCGCTTTGCAGCCTCTAAGAAAATGTTAATTATGAATCCTATATGACTCAAAATTTAAAATTATTTATAAATAATTTTAAAGAACAATGTTTACATTTATTGTGTACCAAATTTCAAATCAATTAAATGCATACTTTAAGAATTATCAAGTGTTTTCAAAATGTGCGACATCTCTCCCGCATTCACCCTATATAGGGTATTATTTAATAAGTGATTAGGGTGTGAAGTGTTAATAAGCCGATATCCTATCATATCGTACATAATACATTGTAAATATTTTATAAACTGGATGTCGGTAATTTATAATGACACGGGCCTACAACTAACTGGCTATATCGACCATAAACTGAGAACAGGAATATTATTGTTTTAAAGCTTTAAAGCCACAAGAGATTATTGGCAACATTCTTGTTGTGTTAAAGACCGTTGAAACAGTTTGTTTGAGGAAAATGTTTTAATAAGTTTTAGATCAGAGGTTTCAAAAGTGTGGCCCGGGAACTTTAAAAATACGGTACGTAGTTTTTCGTTGAAAAGTATTAAATTTTAATTGCAGTATATAAGCCAAATCATCTAAAAATGTATGCAACAGATGGCGCAGAATTCGACGTAAGGAGTTTTCTGTCCCTTCCTTTTCGTTATTTTTATACTATAGTAACTTAAAGTTATACTTCTAATTTTGTTTCACTCGTTAATGACATAAGACCACTTTTAGTTGATTTGGCCTACATTTTGTTTTAAGAAGCAAATTATCTTTCCCAAATTCCTTCAGGAAATGAAATTCCTTTAATTTCCATATGTAAGTTTTTTACAATTCAGATTTTCTGAAAAATGAAAAAATAACAATATCGGAGATCTATGAGGAGCTCCATGCTTCAGGTTTCTAACATAAAAAGAAAATTTTTGGAGCTTTTAAAAAATTTGATAAACGTGATGACGTCACGAAATTCAATTTTTTTTTTTTAAGTTCAGTTAATAGCTACAGAAATGAAACTAATTAAATCCAATTGTGAACTTTCGATAATATGCGTGCGAAATTTCCATTTTTTGTGTGAAAATAGCCATGTTTGTTCAGCAAATACGACTTATTTTCCGGATGTGATTCTTCTGTTAGGCTATATTCCCCTTATTTTTAGTTTGTAAATTGGAATCGGAATTTAAATAAAATTCGCTCTGCAGTCAACTGGTTGAACACCGCTGTTATATACATCCTCCTTTGTGTCTTTCTTTGATATTTATAATTTGGTCCGCCGACGAAAAACCTTGAGAACCCCTGCTTTAGATATTCAATAAATTATTGACTTCCAACACTATCGTTATAATAACCCAAATAATTCTCAGATTTTCTCAAATCTCATACTTTTCTTAGTACAAGCTTCATACTGCTAATCCGAATCGAAAATATTAATCCTATCTTACCATCAAAACAATTACAGAAACGCCAAAATTTTTAAAAATTTTTGTCCTTTTTCAAGAGGCTGTATCTTAGCCAACAGTAGGCAGATAACGATTTTGGGAAAAGCATTTACAAGCTTTTTCTAGGTAAATACTATTTTAAAGGTAAATGCTGGAAAAACAAAGATGGAAAATCTTTTTATTTATTTGAAAATTGTACGCCGTTTTGAACAAAAAGTGATATTACCCCTTAATATTCATATATTTAATATTTATACAGAAGAGTTGATATCAACCATCACATTATACACAAAAAAAAAAAAATTGATTAATGCGCGGTCCCATACTACACTGTTGTTCCATTAACGCTTAATATATTCACTAAAACAAAATCAATTGACAAAATAGGACCAAAAAAAAATCAATAATGTTTTTTTTTATCATGTGTACAAATGTCGACTAGTTTTATTTACACACTGTACTTTTTAATAAATGATAATATTTTTACACGAATGGACTAAGTTTAAAACACAAATAACTGAAATCCCAGCAACTTTTGTGGTTAAGTTCAAAAAGATGGAAAAAAATTAACTTTCTAATAATTGAAAATCGAATGATTGATTTATTTAAATTAAAAATAAAAGCCTGACGTAAGGAAAAACATTTCCATAAAACAAACTGTCAATAACAAAATAAAGCAAATCCTCTCCTTTCACAACGCTTGACATAAATTATCCTTACAATTAATTCCATTGGGGGTAAATTTTTTTAAAAAAACTTTTCAACTTTCTAGTGATTATGAAACGAAGCAAGACTGAACCCTTTCATTACATCCTAGTACAACAAACCTCTGAACACTGAATAGACAGACTACAGAGAATGCTGTGTATTACAAATTTGGTTTATGGGTTTTTTGGCTATAGCCCCAGCTAAAGCTATAGCTTTGCCACAGTTTATATGAACGGAAAAGTAAGGATTCGTGAAACACTTCGAAAAAGATAAAATGTTAGCACAAAATCAGCCCATTAAAAATCAGCTTTTCAGATTTTGTGGTAAATGGAAACATTATTTTTGATCAAATACGTACATATATGTATAATGGGGTACTTGATAAATTTTTAAAAACCATCTTAGTGTGTTTTATTACTTCTTACTAAACTCAATACACATATTTAAATTATTTTGTACTATATTTTTAATAAAAATCACCGATAAAATTTTAGTTTTTAAAAAGATCGCCAAAACGATGCTTTCTGTGACGTCAAATCGTATGACGTCATTGGCTCTAAAACATTGAGTAGTAGTAGTAGGTCTAGTAATGAAAATTAATAATGAAAAATTTCTTTCATAGTTACCAAAAAGTAAACAGTTTTTTTCCTAACTACAATATAATACCTACATATTCGAACGAGCTTGTGACGTAAGCTGCTTTTGCTTGATGTTTTTAATTACGTCATTTTTAACGTAAATTTTGTAATTTTATTTAATTAAAATTTTTATATATTTGAATGAAATAACTTGTAAAAAAGCAATATTCAGTATCATTATGACTCGAGCAATTATTTAAAAATCAAAATATATATTTTTTCAGCTACTGTCAAATACCCCATTGTATATGTACTGTCAAAATACAGTAGAACTTCGATTAATCGTCACCATGGAAGAAGGAAAGGTATATAATATATTGTAAAGGAAGGAGCATTTCTAAAAATACCGATCAACATATTATGAATCTTAACGTGCATTTTTCTTAGAATTGTGATTTCTGTATAAAAACATAAACAATTAATTAATTACTTTCAATATCTGTTTTATTTGATTCAATAATCAATTCCTTAAGAAAACTGTTAGAGTATCTTATCAGTTAAGTTTTCGAATTCTTAATTGTCCATTAAATTATTGTATTTTTTAACGGTACATAAAGAATATTATAAATTACTATAAACTGAAAAAAAAATAGCTGAAATTAATCGATTATTAATAATTTATAACTATTTCTGTAAAAATATTACTTTTTGGTTTATAATTTCCCATCGGTCATCATTAATAAAACATATATTTTTGATAAAGGTAGACACAAACATAAATAAAACTATACATTTATTAAATTATCATTTTATTAATAAATAAATAAGTACAAACAAAATACATAATCTTGAAGTTAAATTTTTATATGATCATTAGTTATACATAAACAATCCCACTGAAATTAAGTGTCAATTTAACTTATATTTTAGTTTTTACATAATTTTATTTTTTACAATATTTTTAGAACTTTTATCGTTATTATCACATATTTTAAATAAAAAACGAATCCCTTATTTACGTAGAGTAATTCCCTTTTCGGTATTTCCTTTACTTTGTGTAATGTCAAAATTGGTATTTTTCCGCTTATTATAAACCTGTTCTTTAAATGAAAATTTAGGAAAATTAACAAATTTTCGCTAGAAATAGTTGTATTTATTGATAAATACAATATTTACCAAATATTTGTATACTGCAAAGTTCATTATTGTAAAATAATAATTTAGTTTTGTCCACAAACACCAAATAAGCACACTTTAGACAAATTCACGTGGAAATGTGTATATTCTATTTTTTTTGTTTCTTATTTTTTGTGGCACATTCAAATCAATCTACGTATTCATTTAGATTTACATCTCTTAAGACATAGATTCCATCCATATTCTTCTATATCAATGGTCGTCACCGTCATCGGGAAAGGGACTGTGACGAATAATCGAAGTAGACGAATAACAGAAATTTCTTAATATATTGATTTTATTACTAACTTTATAACGAAAATGAAAATTAAAATGTTTACAAGTTGACGGAAAATCAAGTGACAATTAATCGAAGTTCTACTTAGGTACCGGGTTTCTTCGGACAGACCAGGACCGTACTTATTTCAATAAAATTTTGCAACTAAATTACATTAAATTATACACATTTGAACGAATATAATTGGTCAAAAATTACATTTTTCACCATTTAAAATATACTAACAGCATTTTTTATTTGACAAAAGTAAGAAAATTCAAAAAATCGGAAAAAATTGTTGTAAAATATATTGAAAAGTCATTGAATATTTAGACGGTCCACTATAATAGCTAAGACGTACGTATTTACTAAGATTTTTTATTATTGAAAAACAAATTTTTAACAAGCAACTATTATACTTCTATCTCTCAAAATTGAAAACAATAAAAAAAGATGAATTTATTTAATTTAAATGACATGTCACATAAATCACATACATAATATAAACAAAAATACTTTTGATACACGGCATACAAATATTATAATATTATAGAAGGCATTGTAATTAGCAGCTTACAGTCGCCATTAGATACATTTTGTGACGTCATTTTGTCCGAGATAAATAATTTAACTTATGTCAAAATTGTTTAAATATTTTGAATTTAAATTATTTAAGTATTTTGAATTGTAAAAGTTTATAACATATTTAAAATAGTTAAATTTACGGTAAATATATAAAATAATTATAGTGGAAAAAATCTGAAAATAATAAAAAAATTAAATTTTTTGCGTTTCAGTCTGATGGGATTATTTGTGCAAAATGGGTAAAAGCATGTGGGAAAAACGTCGTTTTTAATTTAGCGACAACAAAAATTTTCTCTGATCAATTTGAAGAATCAGACCACTCTAGTTTAAAAGATAAATTATGAAATACTCCAGTAGAAAAACGACATTTAACTAAAGGTGCTTTATCTTCTAAAAATCTTCCCAAGCTTAATACAGTTACTGAAAGAGAAAATAGAAAACAGAAAAAATAGCATAAGAGACAGCTGATAAGCGTCGGAAATTATGAAAATTTATAAACGGTTTGGTTTTAAAATTATGCGTTTTTAATATTAAATTTAATAAAAAGTAATAATTATAAGCATGAAACAAAGGAAACGAAAGCGCAGTATAATATTAAAAACGATGAAGTTAAATTTAAGGTGATTGGTGTGCAAAAAGAGTAAATATTCTTAAGATTATTTTGCACTTTACTTACTAATTTCATTTTTAGATTAACAAATAAAAATGGTATACAGACCGATAAAAATTTTATAAATTATCTTTTTGATAATTTATTCATCAATTATCACAATTTGTACCT
Organism: Brachynemurus nebulosus; assembly: GCA_035578155.1. NCBI lineage: Eukaryota > Metazoa > Arthropoda > Insecta > Neuroptera > Myrmeleontidae > Brachynemurus > Brachynemurus nebulosus. Next base: position 20,440,265 of record JAPWDM010000006.1, read on the forward strand.
ACTTCAAAATACGCTTGTACAATCGTATTAAAATACTAGATCAGAAAGTTTCCAAACATAAACACTAATCTGTGCATAAACATATAAAGAAAGAAAACTGAACGAAACTATTTTGTAAATATTTATAAATGCAATAATAAGTCATAGAAATATCGGAGGGGTGGTTTTATTTAACATTAAATTTCAGGTTAAATAATAAATTCCAATGCGCAAATAAATAAAATGGAATAAATCAACATTTTTGATTTCTTTTTTGGTAGTTTTTGAGTATACATTCATATATCTCATTCAGTAGATCGGTCCGGATGACGTCACATTCATCCATCAAAAAATTAAATAGATTGCCTTGTATCCATAATATAATGTGTGTATGCCGTGCTTTTGATAGTCAATTAAAATTACAGTGGCACTTTTCAATTGTGCAGGTAATAAATAAAAGAAAAAAAGGATGTTTAGATAAAATACGTATAAATAATATTTTGATACGCATAATTATGTATGTGTGTGTATGTAACTTGTGTACGTTGTTTTTATGAACATATTTTGAACTTTTAGTCACATTGAGTGCAATATGTATACCTGCATATGCTAAAGACGAAACTGTCTGATCCGAAAGAAATCCGATACCTGGTTCTACTGTATTGAACAAACAATTTCTATTTCACTTTTTCTTTTGTCATATAACTACTATGTGGGTGTACGATCAAAAGTATAGTTCAAAAAAAAATTGGACCATTAAGGAAAATTGTGTGAAAGTTCAATTTATCTATATAAATGACAAAATCATTTATGTTTTCGTGCTGCTGCTTGCTGTACACAAAATGAAAATCGAGAAATCATTTGGAAAATTGTTATGAAAAGTTATTGAATGAAGTTATATTTACTTATTTATTATTTTTCTTCCAACAATAGTTATTGTAAAAATTTACAATAATGTTTACTGACAATACTGAAATAAATATAATAGTGGCAGTGCCGGTAAATCTGCAGAATGATGTTTTTGAAGTACAAACTTCTATAGGTAGGGTAATTTTTTGTAATGAAATCTGTAATACTTTTAACTATAATGATTTTTTAAACGGTTGTAAGGCGAAACAAACGTTGATAACTGATCATATGATTGACATTGTAAATCTAAATGATTGATATTTTATATTGTTTAAATCAGTCATGTCAAAGATACGGCCCGCAGGCCGCATCCGGCCCTCGGATCATATCAATACGGCCCGCGATCACATTATATCACAGAAAGAAGAATCTTGTTTTTTAGAGATTTTAGACAGCACTCGATGCCTGTACAGAAGTTCAAAAATGTGCGCGTTTTAATTATAAGTAATTTCAAGAGTAGCACGTGCCTAGACGAGTGAGAGAGTGTTAGTTATGCTTTTATCTCTGTCGCGAGCGCGAAGACGGCTTCTGTTTCGTCTGAGCACGTAGCGCCCACTGCGCCCCTCCCCCGCGCACTCGGGTTGAAGTCTGTTTTCAGTAAGTTTTAATTTTTTATTTTAACCTGGCCCGCCGACACATTCTAAATCTAATATATGGCCCTCTGCAAAATTAAGTTTGACACCCCTGGTTTAAATTATTTAATTTATCCACAATATTCTTGATGGCAAACTTTTTGCATTATTTAAACTTAAATTCAACTGGTGAAATGGATATATCTATACATACAATAAAACTGTAACGAGACCATTTCTGTAACGAGATCATTGAATATTTTTTGAAAATTGTACTGGTACTGTAAATAGTTATCAATGTAGATATGAAAACACCGATTTTTAAGATTTTTGTCTGTCTGTTCACGCATCACGTAAAAACTATGGGACGAATTTTAATGAAGTTTGGTATGATGATAACTGATTACCTGGGTTTAAGATTTTTGTCTGTCTGTTCACGCATCACGTAAAAACTATGGGACGAATTTTAATGAAGTTTGGTATGATGATAACTGATTACCTGGGTCAACATGTAAGATACTTTTTATTCCGGGAAATTGTCTCATTCTCATGGGAAAATAGAAAAATCATTCTGATCATGTGCACACATTACGCAAAAACTATTAGATGGATTTTAATGAAATTTGGTATGGTGGTGACTGATTACCTGGGTCAACATCTAAGATACTTTTTACTCCGGGAAGATATATCATTCCCACAGGAAAATATAAAAACCATTCTAAGCATATGCATACATTACGCATAGACTATTCGATGGATTTTGATGAAATTTGGTGTGGTGATAATCTAGTTCCTGGATCAACATCCAAGATACTTTTTACTCCGAGGAAATGTCTCATTCCCACGGGAAAATAAAAAAACCATTTTGAGCATATGCATGCATTACGTAAAAATTATTGTTCTATGCAAATTCTGTATAATTATTACACTTATATACTTCTCATTGAGTTTATAGCAATTCGTAGCGCGAACGACGTCACGGGTACAGCTAATATAGAATATATTTATGTTACTTCGAAGTTTTCACTTTGATCGTGTGCTCTTAAGGCGATGGTAACGTATTAAAATTTTTTTTCTCATTATTTTTTTTTATTGTTTTATATGATGGTACAACATCTTAAGATTGTTGTGTCAAAATTTGAAACGAATCGGAGTAAAACTAATTAAGATATAGAACTTTGAGCGTTTGTTGCTCCGATAAGTTTTCGTATCCCTGCCCAGCAGGTACGTGGCTTTTTGCTCTCGGAATCCCTGAATTCTTTTATTCATGGATGGGTCTTTGTAAGTATACTAATGTATACTATAACCAATGAGGTAGATACGAAGAAATTTGTCATATTTAATTTTAGATTTTCAGGTATACAAAACTTTAAAGCGATTTTCTGACACTTGTCATTTTTGAAACCGGTGAACAGTTTAAATCAAAATCTACTCGACCGATTGTTTTGAAATTTTGTATACAGCTTCCTTACATAAATGACCAGGTATCCCTGGGAGCTTTTTTTTATTTTATTTTTCATAATTATTAATTTTACAATAACAAATAGGTCAATTTTCTAGACGAAAATCGGTGTTTTCAATTCTAAGTGTCACCAAAAATTAAAAAATCGAAAAAAAGAAAATTCCTCCCAGGGATACCTTAGGAAAGAGGTTGTCTAATGATATCATTATTTTTTTTATTTCGGATGATCCACTCATGAGTTATATTATTCACCGACAAACAACTTTTTTTCGCGGCGCCTCCGAAGATTTGCTGCCGTTGGCTTAATTATTTATATTTTGTTTTAAAAAATTAAAAAAATGTTGTCCGTATGTTGTACTATAATGTTACGATCGATTAATTAAATTTGTATTACGGGTAGCGTCTGAAAAAATTCTTAAAAATGGGTCTTTTTTATGCCGAATTAATGTTACTATCCCCTTAAGCAAGCACGCTCACAATTTTTTTTCTATATTTAATTTAACCCGCTTTTACTGTTGACTGTTTCTGTCTAAATGTCACTTTTATTCGACGATAATAAATTTTGATTCAACCAAAAACCACTAGCCGTATAGTTTACATACATCTGTGTAAATACTTTATTAAAATACCAGGTAAACAGAACAGCTCAGTTAGTTTTAAGATGAATGCGTACTCAAGTTTTAGTAAAATTACACTAACGTTTGCTTTGGACTTGACAATATTAGGTAGCGATGTGTAAACATTGTAGTAAACAACAGCCGAGCAGACTGCTTGCAGATGTTTTGTTACTGCAGTTATTGTTTGTTGTTGGTGGAAAAACATGTTTACTTCGTCGTCGACTTGTTGTTAGAAATTAAATTCTTTAGGTAGCTATGGTTTTAAAGATTTTACTATTCTGTTAACGTTCTACAGTAATCGTTTTGAACCTTATCATTTCATTTTTGTTGAAGATATTATGTAGATATACAAACGTATTATAAGTTTTATTAAAGAGAGATCTGGATATGCATTAAATCAGAATTTTTCAATAGCTAGAGCTTTTCACAGCTTTTAATATAAAATTATCATAAAAATAGATAAATATATTCAATGAATATGTCACTTTTCAAGCATTTTCTCCAGAATAATAAAAGAAAATTGTCAGATAAGTAAAGGATAAGCAAAGAAAAAAACGAAATATTTTATATTTTATAAATTTATATTCTACTAGTGATGTCGGCTGATTAATCTATTAATCGATTTATTCGACTAATTTTGTTTACATTTAGTCATTACTTAGTGGACACTTTTATCCTCGATTAAATAATTAATTTTTTCAAATGTTTTTTCTTTATTATTTATTGAATTCGAAAAATTGAAAATTAAAAAAATTATCTATCTGTATGATTTTTCACATTTGAAGGCTGAACTTCAAAAGTAGGCTGTGCTAAAACAAAAACAAAAAAAAAACAGTGACCTGAAAAAGAAGAGCATACGCATGCATTTATGTGATTAACACATTGTAATATGTCATATTTATCATTTTCGTAAGAATTAATACAATTCAAAAGAAAACATTGTTTTTGGAAGAGTTACATAGGTTACCCAATTCATGAATTCAACTAAAAATTTAGTCGATTAGTCAACTATTCTATGCTCGATATTTTCTACTAATGACTAATTTTGTCTGAAAAACAACTTTAATCGAATAATCGACTATAACTGCTCCTCGGCTCCACATCCTGTTACTCCCATTAGGTCCCAAGTGCAAGCCCGGATCTAAGGAGGGGGGGGGGGAGGGGCCAAACCGGGGATGGTTTCAGGGGGCGCCAAAATCATACTAGGTCGGTCTATATCAAATGATCTAAATCTAAAATAAAAGTTGGTTGCTTGACTATTTTAGAAGTTGTTTCTATTGCGTTTGAGGTATTGAGAGCAATTCTTTAAAAAAATTATCGTGAATCGCTTAAGCGTGGTAGCCATTTTTGTTTTCCAATTTGCGCTGATTTGTTTGCAGCCATTTATGCCAATTCACATATTTCGTAAACCGTTCATCCTAAAAGGTTGAAATAAAAACCATTTTAAAGGTAATAAATCTCTTTTTAAGTTGTGTCCATAGTTGACCTATTTTCGTTTCTTTCATAAGAAAACTCTACCTAAAGTTGGATATCAAAATTTAGAAAATTTCACTTTTTGAACATTTTTTTTCTTATAGAAGGAGTGTTTTATACAGCTTGGTATTTTTATGGGTATAGCTGTATATGGGTACAACAACCCAAAAAAATTTCAATTGTGAAACATGTATCCTTTAATTTTTATAAACTTCCGAAAATTGACTTTTTTTCAAATTTTGGAACTTTGCGCCCCTGTATCACTGATGGGACTGATGATAAAAATTTGAAATTTGCACAACTTGTAGTGCTTTCGGAGTAAGTTTATCAACTTGTATTGATCTTTTACAGAACCCTCAATTTTTACCATTGCCGCAACCGGAAAAATAAGAGTTTTGTAAAAGACTTATATTCTTATGAGTTCTTTTGACAATTTATGTCAAACGTTGGAGAGGGGGACGCCACTTTCAAGTTTCTGCCCCGGTTCTAAAAAGTCGTAGATCCGGGGCTGCCCAAGTGTTCTACAGAAATCTCGTATTATTGAAATTGATTAAAACAACTGTACTCAATAATTACTGAATGTATACAACAGAAAAACAAAGTCACGGTTTTTCACAGTGTTTAGGTTTTAAGATTATTATAAAATTTAACTAATTTTAATTTCAAGGAAAATTAAATGTATCTACATTTATATTAACATATTTTCTTTTATTTATTTAAAACAAAAACAAAATTGCTAGCAATTCGCTAAAAACACCACCGTTATACATAAAAGAAAGCCATGAGAACGAAAAATTATCTTTTCCTAGCCCGACATTGGCGTATAAACAAGTCTACACTGAAAATAATATTAGTCAAAATAAAACTTTTTTCTGAGTCATGTTCAAATCCATTTTTTGGGTTTTTCACATCGAAACACGATGGAAACCACAATCTTTTCTCTTTAAATTTTGGTTTAGTTTCACTCAGTCATAACAGACAAAATTTAAGTATTCATTTTTAATCTTTGCTCCTATAAATAAAAGTGACTTAATCCGTCTGTTCGTCTCTCGCAGAGGTTTTCTAGAAAACTATGTAACCTAGAAATTTGAAATTTACCACAATGTTAAGTCTTGACGATGCACATGTATCACCAATCGACGGCGACGACTGCAAAAAAATTTTTGGGTTAAAATGGGGTGAGGGGGGTTCTACTTGATCTAAAAAGTTTTAATTAATATATCGTGTAAGACATCATTTGGAAGAGCTACCTCTACGGACTCTAAAATTATTTGTTTATAATTATTGGTACGGTAGTCTTACTGATATAGCTCAAAATTTGCTGAAATGATCATCCCCCCACTGATCTTTTAGATTTCTAAAGCGAAAGTAATTTCAATAGGGGTTTAGTAGATATTGAGGCATAGATTACCAGAAAACTACAAGTTTTTTCTTACAACTTCGGTGCAATGTGGGACAATTCATATATGTTTAAGTTATCACAAGCAAATTTGGACAAGATTTAAATATAAATATTTTTTTTTGCCATACATTAATAATGTTTCACAGGCACTCGATAACATTTGAAATTAAAAATATAACTGCGTCTCGCATTAGAGAGAGGATGTGTTAGATTGATTATCAGATTGGAATGGCACTCGAACGAGCGGTCGGTGACCTAATTGGTAACGCGCTTAGCTAGCAACCAAGAAATCCGGGTTCGAGTCCCAGCCGATCCAGTTTGATAAGTTTTCAAACACTATGTGAATTTTAATTAACATAAATAAATTAAAAAAACTTTAATTTTATTTATTGACTCTTCACTCTACGGAACTCTAATTATGCGAGCCCAATTTATTTTGTAAGTCTATAATAATAAATATGGGTGCTCTATGCATTAGTACTTTAGTAGATTATGAACTCAGTATCGATTAATGTAATTTCTTTATGTCCTTACAATTTCCGTTCTTGACTTACTTACATCAAACATTATTAATTCCACAAAGACATTTGAAGACATGGGTGGATGAAGGTGTTATGTAACATTTTTGCCAAATTTTGATGTATTCTATGCTCAAGTGTCATATCATGTTAAAATTTTGTTTCATTACGTCCAATAGTTTCGCAGAAATTCAATAATAAACATGTGCTATTGCATGGGAAAAATATGTAGGTAAATAAAAACTTTCAAATGCTTCTACTGTAAAATTCTAAAAAAAATGTTACATAACACCTTCATCCACTTATAATCTTCATTTGTATCTATTCTCAATCTGTAATTACAATCCATTACATAAAAGCTTCAGTTACTATTTACATGTAAATATACCTATGTGTGTATATATTATACTGACTGTTAATAGTCTCTAAGGATATCTAGGAACACTTTGAACGTCATACTTTAATAAAGGAAAATTTCTTAGAAATGTAAATTATACAATTAACTATATACTCTCGTATTACAGTTTATGATCTTGAAGATCAATGTAAAAGAAAGAATATTTGTAATAATTTATTAAAGAATAAATTATCTTAGTATTTACCAAAAATTTAAAATTCTAATTTTTAAGTGAAAGCTTTTATTAATAAGGAAAATATATAATAATATTCTCGTTGATATCGAATGATTGGAAAAGGCATTTTAAAATTACTCATCGTTTTAAGTGTCTAAAACATACATATCTTGAAAAAGATCGAAATTGTCCTATGTAATTTAATAACGATGTAAGAAAAATTTTAATGAACCTCATAAAGGTAAAGAAAATTCATGATCAAAGCCATTAAAACACCGTCACCACCAGACGAGTTGGTTGGTATACGGGGATAAAGTTCCGGCCAGTCCGGGCGCCCTGATCATTACTCGCAATGGTTATAAAACGATGACACAAACACGTATTTCGTTTTATAAAACCAGTATCTATTTGATTTGACAACCGTTACCGTTACGCAGATGATTTCTTCAGGGGAAAAAAAATTAAAAATTTTAAAGACCCACAACAAAAAATCTCTAAAAAATTTCAAATAAAAACATATAGCTGTACGTTTAACGTATATAAATGGTTTCATTATAATTTAGAATAACTTAATTTTCAAACGTCGTCTGTGACGTTATGATGTCGTTTCTTGTCTTGTATTTTGTAGGGTAATGTCACGCACCGGCGAATAAAATTTGTTTTTCTAAATTAATGAAAACATTTACATATGTTTTTATTCAGAACTTTTTAGAGATTTTTTTCATGGTGAGTTTTTAAAATTTTTAAAATTTTTAAGTGTATAACGTAAAAGCCCCCATTATTGAACGGTATCTAATACTGGAACAGTTTTGACATTTACATATTTATTTCTTTAATTAACTAAGGAAACATTAAATGCGAGGTGAATTTAAATTGAAAAACAATCATTCTATTAATAATAATTTTTGTTATCAGACGTTTCTTTCAGAAATAACTTCATTAATATGTAAATGTCAAAACTGTTCTAGTATTAGATACCGTTCCATAATGGGGGCTTTTACGTTACCTATTTAAAACATTTTTAGTGCTTTTTAGAACTTTTTGAGAAGCTTTCAATCTTTTTTTTTTAAATTTTTGTTCTAAAAGTCTATTTTTTTACATTTTTTTTTCTGGAAATCCTGAAATATCTATAAAACGGTTGAAGCAATTTGCATCAGACCTGGCTAAAAACTATCCTACTATCCCACAATCCAGAGTAAGAACGCGATTACTCAAAAAAAATTTTTAATTCCCGCAATATAATTCATAATGAGAAACGAAAGTAAGAAAAAGTACGAAATTTGAGCATTAATTTGCGGTAATGTTACTTATTGATTAATTGTTTTTAAACATTTGATTAGTATACATTGTATCATTAACTCAGCGAAATGGCCGAGCGTGCTTAAGCACTAACTAGCACTTGCGACTGGTAGGTCGAGGGTTCGAATCCCACGACCGGCTATGCTCGTGAATGTTTTCTGCAGTTTCCCTTCACAACTCCAGATGAATATCGGCATAGTTCCTTAAGAAGACGGCTGCAGACGCATACCCATCAAATCCTAGCTCTCACCCCACTTTCCTTCTCCTCCACCCACATCATAATGTAATTTGTAATGTATTAAAAGTATAAATAAAGTTAGAAAAATAATGATGTGCGTGGCGTCTGTTATAGACTAACTGTCATAAAAACGGACGTTAAACCGCATTATTATTATTATTAACTTTCTTTACGCATGTATTTATCGCAATTTCCATAATATTATAAAAATGAAATAAAACGTTCTCACGTGCAAATTAATGTTTTATCTTGTTTAGAAAAGCAACTTCTAAGGAAATCGTGAGGTTTTGAGCGTTTTAATTGTTTATGTATTTTTTATGAAACTTTTTGTATGCGGTCTCCAATCCACCGCACAAAAAAGGATATGCTGTAGGTACCTGTTCCGTACCCCGACGGGGATAAAAAATATAAAAAAAAACTGTTATTTGCAGTAACAAAAGCGTACTCCGGACCATTCTCATACCACATCTAACCCATATCACATCTCACTTTATCATACGCGATTCTCGAAATTAACTACATTATACTTATCTATACATATTTCTAAACTAATCTATTCCATTGAATACATCTAAAATAAAGTACTTGCGCGAGTCGAAGAACTAACCGTGTCCCTAATAAGCTACCGCTCAATATAAAATTAATGGAATCACGTTTTATAATCTCGTACACAGTTCAAATTTCATCATAAACTTGAGTCGATGCGTTTCAAAACCATCTAATTGACACAACTAAAAAAATGTTCAGGAAACACAAAAAACTGTTTTCTCACTTATAATAATAATTTTTATGTGGTTTCTACCATTAAATTTTTAGGAAAAATCATACAGTTCTTATAAAGAAATAACAACAGCGATACCACTCATCAATAATTAGTAAATAACGATTAAAAATTACAATTAACTACATTTGCAGCAGTTTGCTTTAATTAGATGGTTTTGAAACGGTTGATTTTGTAATTAGCTACTTTTGCAGCAGTAACACTAACAATTAGACACTTTTATTCTTTCAATAAGTTTTAAATAAAACAACATTCGTACAAATCTATCTATTTACATCGTACAACATTGTTTTTATTTTAACTTTGAAAACTAAGATTTTTTCTTATAATTTAGTAGAATATTCTCCGATAAAACAAGTCTCTTTACTATAATTTAACAGTAAAATTCAAATCAGAACCACAATGTTTCTGTATCTGTCTGTTATATTTGACAATTCCACAAGTTTTTTTGTATTTTTTTTCTAGTTATTCCAATAGTAAATATTTTCTTAGAGAGAGTAATAAAATTATCACATACAATTATTTGATCTTCTGCAGGCCCTGCAGTGTTACATATTGACTATCTAACTAGCTATTTTTGTTCCAGGTTTTTCTAATAACGCCATTTTTATATAAGTAATTAGATAGTTTTGCAACTGGTTTGTGTTGCTTGCAACGCCATGTTTTTTCAGTTGGAAAATATTGCAATTAGTTAGGTACTTTTGAAACAGTTTCGTATTTTTGTCATTAAAATTAAAAGGGAAAAAGCTGGCTTTGCACCGTCTAGTTGGTATTTTTTGGTGCAGTTTATCCTCCTGAATAATAAACCGTATCTAACTCAATTTTGAAAAAATCGTCAATTAGATAGTTTTGAAATTCAACGACTCACTTGTAATATTGTACACTGATGTAAGCATATAGAGATAATAATAGTAACAAATATTGGCATCTACGGTGACAAAATAAAGATTTATCTCGTCATCAAATCACATGTTGCATAGATTTATATAACATGTAATTTCTAAATTTACTCTTTCTTCAAATAATATAAGACATACAATATAATATCAAACACGTACAAAAGTACATTCGTTGACAAAATAATTGTTACACATCAATACAAAAAAGAAGATACACTGCCAAAGCTCTAGAAACCTGAAACGCGAATGGGAATTTTAATTTTGGTGGGAAATAAATTTTTCTTTAAAAGCTCCACAAAAGCTATTATAATGTTTCCACTACTTTGAATGTGGAATTTTATACAAATTTTTCCACAAATACTGAAGGATTTGGATGCAACAGTATGTATCTAAAATTGTTTCACCCATAACTGTATATTAAATATATATATAACTATATAATTACTATAACATAATATAACATTTGTAATAAAATAACTGGTGCTTTTAATTATATAAATCTAAATGTATGTGTATTCAAATTTTAATAATAATTACGGGTTATTTCTAGACATGACTATTAACACTTTCAGTCCCATGGCTTCGGCATCCGAAACCAAACAAAACATCCCCAGAGGCCGACCGCAATCAATGATTAATTGATTAGTTGGTTACGCATTATCTGTGCGACGTTTATCATCATTCATCACACGGATGTGTTACTCACACAAATACATACCAACACACACTACTCTTTTGGTTTGTATGTATAAAAAAAAATTAAGATAAATAAAAAATACATAAAAAATATCATTTATATTTTTAAATTGATTTGAATGTCAGTGTATAATATGTAGTATGTACGTATCACATACGTATGTTTACAGTTTTACACATACATGTTGAACTGTGTTGAATCACTGATGTTTGAATCATTTTATGTATTTGTTTATATAAAGTTTTTTTTTTTTAAATATTGCCGGCTTCCGGGGAAGTTTACTATGAAAGTGCTCGGGCCTCATAGTGTCAATTTAAAATTTTTACTAACGTATATTTGTTATATCTGGTCCTATTTATAGCATAATAATTGAAGAGTTTATGTTACAACTCTATTATTTATAAGTTTTAAAAGAAAAACTTCTTTCTACGTAATATTTAAAAAATTATATTAAAATAAAAATAAATTTTTAAACTTAATAGTACCGATAACGGACAAACGCTTTCCGAGCGCATATGTGACGTCATAATGTTTATATTGCTTGAACATACATTAGTGTCTTTTTATTTTATTTTGAATTATTGTTGCTATGCAATTATTGTTTACCATAAACATTTTTATTGTCCTTTATAAATCCTTTGTCACATATTGCTAATTAATTCAAAAACCACCACACATTTTTCGTAGCAAATTTTTAAATAATTTTGACAATATTATGTACGAGCTGTCAACTGTATTTGAGTAAAAACACATTAACACAATGATGTCACAGTTATTCGCGATCCTTTGTGATGCTGTATATCTAACTACAATAATAAAATTTTTAACTTCCCATAGGAAGTTATTGTAATGGGTCCGATTTTACGAATCGCTAATTTTGACATATCTCCACTTTTCAAAGTCACTAGAATCCGAATCCATCGTTTTTAGCGTGATGTCTGTGCGAGCGTTCGTTAGTTCGTTCGTTCGTTCATTTGTGAATTTTTTTCGTCTCGCATATCTCGAGAAAAAATGATGATATCAACTCCGGACTAATATCATTAGATGCGTAATCAAAAGATGAAGACCGGATAAAGTTTTCAGCAAATTCGGATTAGCGGTTTGTTTTTTGTGGTAAAAAAACAGAATTAACTTTATTAAGATAACATAGATTATATGAATTTTTTACCATAACATTATTATATAATGGCCTAAGAACCTTCCTTGATGTTAAAAACGCCAGTATTGAATTATAAAATTTAAAAAAAAAAAAAAAAAAGAAAAAAAAACGAAGTAAAAAAAAACGAAGTAAAAAAAAGAAATAAGGAAAATTGAAAAAATTAGTTTCTTGCCAAAATATATTTTGTCTCGCATATCTTGAGAACAAATAATGTTATCATTTGTTTGATAAGGGTGTAGCCCCCACAGGTATGGAACAGAAGGCGAACACCCGTAGGTACAGAAGTCGAAGCCCCCGGTATGGTGCAAGAGGCAAAGCCTCTATCGGGGGCCCAGGGGAGGAGTCGCCTGAATTGAAAAAAGAATTATTTATGTACAGTAGTCTCTAGTCTTTAAGAACACCCAATGGGAAGTTGGCAGTGTGGGTAGACCTGTCCCCCAAATTTTTATATGTAATTTTTGCATCTCATAAAGAATTGAAGGAATTTTAATAAAATTTTGACTTTTACGTAGCTTCTTTCATGTATTGGTTAACATTTGACTTTTACAATATATGTAAAAACTACAATATAAAAAACTTAATATACATTATAATCTTACTAGCGCATTCTCACTACAATATATTCCCTTTATATATGTGTGGTTGAACAATTTGCAATTAATCTTTTTCCTTGTAAATATTTTAAACCAATAATACTTACTTCTCATTACACTTTTTTATATGGTAATTCTTACTTATGCTATAGCGAAGTTAAAGTTTACGACCTACTTTAAATGAATATTGTGAATATGTCATGTTATATACCTATACGATGTGTATAAATAACTCTTTTTCTGCTATTTTTTCAAAACTGCATACACATTGCTAAATGTAGACACAGTCGTAGATAGTGCGGGGGTAGGAAACAGAAATGGGGGCGATTCAATACCTATTAACCCGGCAAATATATTGAAGTGAAAATTGAAACGTTTAATAGGATATAAATGAACGTTCAATGAAAATTTAATAAAAAATGAAGTTTGAATTCGTGTTAATTCATCCCGATTTACGGTATATAGCGTACAGTGTCATCAACTTCAAAAAAAAATTATACAAGTATTATATTACGTTGTAAGCGTGAAAAATTATTAAACTGAATCGGCTTGAACTCAAACCCGGATCTCTTGGTTGCTAGCCCAACACCTTACTAATTAGGCTACCGACCGATTGTTCGAGTGCCATCCCAGTCCGATAATCAAGCAAACACATCCTCTCTTTAATGCGAGGCGCAGTTATATTTTTAATTTCAAATGTTATCCAGTGCCTGTGAAACATTATTAATGTATGGCGGACTTTTGGTCGTATTTATACATACCCAATATTCATATGTTCACTTAATGTCCAGCTTTAGCTGATACTTGAACACTCGATTTACTTTGGCATGTATGACCAATTCATTATTACTGCCCAAACATTAATTAAAATTCACATGGTGTTTCAAAAATTATCAAACTGAATCGGCTGGGACTCGAACTCGAATCTCATGGTTCCTAGCAAGCGCCTTACCAATTAGGCTACCGACCGATTGTTCGAGTGTCATTCCAGTCCGATTCGAGTTATTCAAGTTATTAATAATCCCATGTTAATTTTTATTTTATTTTTGACTCAATTTTTTTTTTTATATTTTTTAGCGTTTTGTATTAAAATTAGCCTTTAATTTATTAATAATATGAGTATCTGAACTTTAAACTTCCTATATAAGTTAACAGATTTAAGTTTTTTTTTTTTCTTTAAATAAAACCCTCTGTGAGAAATAGCTTAATACACGGGATTGCTTAATTTTTCCCTGTGCAACTCTCACTTGTTTACATTTATTTTTTGTCTTGACTACGAAACGCTAAAAAAAAAATACTCTTCGATGACAACCCCCTTTGAAAATTTTTTCTTGCTACGGCATTGTCTACAAGTATTACAATGTACATAGATAAGTTTGTATGCAAATAGTGAATGCATTTTCATTTTTCTTTATTTGCACATTACTTTATCTTGTGTGTACAGGATGTCCCAAACATAATGGCATGGATTCAAGTCAATATTTTTGCATGAAATCAAATCACTTAAGGAAGATTTCACTACACTGGTTAAAAATTAGATTTTTTGGTTGTGTATTCTTAAAGGGGACCACTAGTGTGACACTTTGCAAAAATTGAAAAATAATTTTTTGCATGTTTCGATAGTCTATACCTTTAAAAATAACATACTAAAATTTCAAGTGCATGTCTCAAATAGTTTTTGAGTTCCAGCCATCCAAAGAGCGGATTCTGATTTTCATTGTTAACTTTGAGGTGTTGAGAAATGTATGAAGGTTGATAGTTCAGGAGTTTCTGGACGTGGCTGCCAGTCATATATTGTGGAGAAGCTAGACCCTGGCACATTTAAACGACTCATCTAGTTTTACTATGACCGTTATAGTGAGTACATCGTAAATAATTTTAGTAAAAATACTCAGTGATTAAAACTAAAAGGTAAAGTAACGAAAACTACATTTTTCAAATTTGCTGCAGTTATAACTCGAAGACAAATCATCCGATCGATTTGATTCTTATTGCAGCTTCTTTTATATAATATGTCTATTCGTGCCATGAACCTCCAGTTTTTCGATCGAATAAAAAATATAATTATAAAATATAAGGCCAAAAATCAGCAAATTTTCGCGCAAAATTTGAAATTTTTTTTTAAAAACTCCGCCATTTTGTTAAATTTCAACTTTTTTTTCGACTGAGGTTCATGGCACGGGCAATACCTTCTAGTTTAATAGGCTTTTTGGTTTTTTTGATTTCAGACACTATGAAGGTCGCTATTACTGCAGCAGTGGGGGAACTTTTTATAGGCTTTTTGGTTTTTTTGATTTCAGACACTATGAAGGTCGCTATTACTGCAGCAGTGGGGGAACTTTTTTTTGGAGCCTTGGGAGATCGCGAATAACTCACTGAATTTTCAATTTTTTAACCCAAAAATTTTATCATGAATTTATTATATATCAACGAATATATCCTTAAAATATTAAAACATTCCATACAGTAGTTTTCTTTAAAAAAATTCCCAAAAATCACCTTTCTTTCAGGTGGCCACACTTGTGGTCCCCCTTAAAAACTAATTTTCATTTATTACACATTATCATAGTCTTAAAATTTTCAGTTCAAAACTCAACAAAGTAACAATTTACAAGTAAATTGTATCTTCAACCGAAAAGACAACTATACTATTAGTGAATTTCCCGAACGAAAATTCAGGTATTACAGCCATCCTCACAGTGATAGATACTTGAGTCCAGAACTACGACCGAAATTTGCTTTGAAGTCCCTAAAACCTGAAAATGATATTCACAAAAATTTATATAATACCTATATTATTATTTATTAATTAACTTGAACGAAAAGTCCTATTTTTACAGAGTTTGATGTTTAAAATGTTGGAAGCCCCAAACGCTTGGATAAATTCTTCAATCAGAATCATCGTAAAGAGTGGAAAAATTATATATAGTTTTTAAAGTTCCGTAGTCAAATTACATAACCCTAATGCAGTGATGATTTCTGTCGTCTCTTCGTGCACCCAACACGCACTTTATCAATGTCTAAATCACATTAGTACCCGTTCACATTTTCTATGGAACATTTATTCGAAAATGTTACGCAGGATGCTGTGACAGGGGTATTTTATTTTGACACACTGTTTATGGAACACTTTATATACCAACGTACTCGTATTTATAATGAACGGGAATATATTCTATACTTTTATTATTAAAATGCTCTTCTTAACAACACGTTTGACGCACAGCTAAACATACTAGTAAATAATATATCATAAGAAAGAGCAAAAACAATATAATTTTTTGCTAAGTAAAAAATTAGAAACATGAGTACAGCTGAACTCTTTTTTGTGCGGTGGATAGGAACCGCATAAAAAAAAATCTCACAAAAAAAATATATTCAAAAATATCATAAATAGCTATAAAAAGTATAGTTCGATCCAGATTGTACAAAAAACTTTTTTTATGCGGTTGGTCGGGACCGCATAAAAAAAATTCATCGACAAAACATCACTCAAAACACTCAAAACTTAGAAATTTCCTTTCAAGTTGCTTCTATAAACAAGATAAAGCATTAATTTACACGTAGAAACATTTTATTTCAATTTTATAACATTATGAAAATTTTGAGAAATACATCTGTAACAAAATTAAATGATGCAATAACTTATATTCTTATGCAATGTATTGATTAAATGCTTAAAAGCCGTTAAAAAATATTTTTAACAAAGAAAATTATTATAGTAATTGTTTAAGTTTCTTACTGTCTCATGATTTTGATTCACGTTATGCATTTTAATGGCCATTTTTTACAAACCGCATAAAAAGAGTTCAGCTGTATATAAAAACTAGTTTAAATGGAAAAAGTATCAAAAAATATATGACGATATAAAAACGATGTTTTTTTTAGAGAAGTAGAACTTTAAAATAAAACGCGTACGTATGAATTAAGTTGAAATCCAAATTTTTCCCTATATGGCATTTATTGTTTGGGCCAGCAAAAACCACTATCTACATATCAGAGATCTTACATATCCGCAAGAAAACGAATTCATTGGCGTCAAATCACAGTTTCGGAAAGATCAATTTCTCGAGTGAGCCACGTCTACCCTAGTGATGTCGAGCCGAAAAGCAGTTAATCGATTAATCGACTAAAATTGTTTTTCAGATAAATTTAGTCATTAGTCGAAAATATCGAGCACAGAGTAGTCGAGTAATCGACTAAATTTTTAGTCGAATTCATGGTAAGGTAAACTATGTAACTCTTTCAAAGACGAGGTTTTCTTTTAAATTTAAATTATGGACTTTTAATGTTTTTCTTTTAAGAAAAAGAAAGATATAAAATATATTAATCACATAAAAGTGAAAAATCATACGAATAGATAATTTCTTAGTTTCCATTTTTTTGAAGTCCAATAAATAATACAGAAAAATTGTTAAATTAGTCGTTTTTAGTCATTTAAAAAAAAAATTAATCATTTTAATCATTTAATCGAAGGTAAAATAGTCGACTAAAATATGACTAAATGTAAACAAAATTAGTCGACTAAACCGACTAATCGATTAATCATTGGACATCACTAGCTCTACCCAACAGTGTAGCTAGTGTACAACCGTAAGAGAATAACATCTGTGTACCTTCGGTAGTAGGTCGAGTATACCCGATTGAAAATACTTTGAACAGAGTCGGTGGCTCTGTAGGTATCTCTTTTCACAATATAAATCGTACAATATTATATTTCTTTGCTCTATTTTATATTATCCTTCCAGTTAAACTAATCTCCTAATTTTAATCTCAAAATTTTCGATGCAAACGGAAATAATTACTTGAAACAAATTAACAATAGTAATTCATGATTCGTCCGTATAGAAATTTCCATTAATTTTTCTTTTCGCTGTCGCAACCTTTATTTTAATCTAACAAACATTCTTTTCTTCCCACCTACACCTAGGTAAGTATCATTTGTCGTGTCTGTCTCCTATATCAATTCTTGAAGTGGAGAACCTTAAAATATTTGAATATACGAGTACAGTTCATTCAAAAATATATTTTCAGAATGTGATGTACATGTAAATATAACAGATGCGTACAGTTGGTTAACAAAAATTAGGAACCACTCCTCGAAAATTTTCCACTTAACTTTTTTAGATGTATTATTATTAGGAATTTTTGGAGTAAATAAATGATCACCATCTTACATCAAAAATTTTTTGTTTTTTATTGGCTAGGTACGTTTCGAGAATAAAATCTCATTTTCAGGCCATAATCTTAAAATATTAAAAAATACGCTGTCAATGGAGTGTGGCACACAGCTTCCTTGTACTCGTAAAAGACTTTAAAACAGTATTCTACCAAATATATCAACCATGAAATTATATTTTCACCTTAAAGTTCATAAAAAATTATTGTAACTCAAAATACTTAAAGGCTAAATTATAAAATAATAGCAAAAATATTTTATAAACTAACCCCCAAAATATCGTAAAAATTTGAGCGAAGTGGAACCAGCAGTAAATAAGATATTGACATTTAATGGGATTTCATGGTAGCGACGTAGCTACCGTTACTCTGATTTCGATTAAATTCATAGGGGACCATCTAGAAACCAAACTGCATAATTTCTGAAAATTTCATTAAAAACAATCGAATAGTTCCGAAGTTATGCCACTTGGTGCAAACTGGCGACACACAGACGGACAGACAGACGGACGGACAGAAAGACACCAAACCAAAATTGTTCAGGAAACTCTGAAACCTAAAATGTGCGTAAAAAATTTTATTATGGAGAGAAAAATTTTTTTATTTTTCAATCACTATATGCTTCCGCTGTTTTAGTAGTCTCGGAAGCAAAACATATTAAAGTACTAAACGGTAATACAATTAATCAAATATGTACTCACAATTTTTCAAAAAATAAATCAATATAAAAAATTATTATAGCTAACGTAAAAACCCCCATTATGGAACGGTATCTAATACTGGAACAGTTTTGACATTTACATATTTATTTCTTTAATTAAGTAAGGAAATGCGAGGTGAATTTAAATTGAAAAACAATCATTCTGTTAATATTAATTTTTGTTATCAGACGTTTCTTTCAGATATAACTTCATTAATATGTAAATGTCAAAACTGTTCCAGTATTAGATACCGTTTCATAATGGGGGCTTTTACGTTATTAAAATAAAAATTTTTTTTAAAAATAGGTACACAATTAATTATACAGTCAAAAAATAAAATTTTTTTAAACTAAAACAAAAATTTTTTAAGACAATTATATTGTTGAAAAAATAAATAAAAAATAAAATACTTTTTAATAGTATTACGTCAAACATTGAAATGAATTAAAAAACAAAAAATTGCAAAAATCAACAAAAATTTGAAATAGACAAAATAGTCCACAGATGTACTTCATATCTATTATCCTTATATAGAGAATAATAATAAGTTTATGTAAGTGGATATTATTTATAGCACATTTAAGTTTACTTCTGTTTATGTTTTCGAATGTTTTGACATAAAGGTTTATAAAGTGTCAGATTATCATTTTCAATTTGATTATTTACATTTTCCGTAGAGAAAATCCATACGGTTTGCAGGTTCAATCTTTTTCTATAGTTTCTTTCATATTGTAGCACCTTTGTATTATTGTAGTCGAACACATGGCCCAAATTATATGCGTGTTATGTGTCAAACCAGTGCGTAATTCACCTCTACCCAAATCCCACCTGTATTGTTTTAGACGATACTCGAATGCCTTAGACGTCTGACCAATGTACGAAGAGTCACAACTCGAACATAAGTTTTTTAGATGTATGTATTGATTCACGATTTTTATCAAATGACTGTACGTGAAGTATGCATGAAATTTAACAATATTAGCAAAAGGTATGCGTGATGGTACCACCTTCGAAAAGGAACACGACGTACCTATCTATTTGGTGGCGAAGGAAAACGACGCCTTTATTTTGCACCTATATACGTATCACGACATTATTTAACAACAAACTTTTCTTGTTCTATTTGATTAAAAATATTTGAAAAAGTTTACTTGAATTTGAAACCATCAACGATGTGCATGTTTGTGAAATATTTTATCGACAACAGGCAGGGCCGGCGAGAGGATAGGGCAGGTGGGGTAATTACCCGGGTCTAAAAAGGGCGCCTTCAGCCTCGATTAGGGGCCCGGAAAAAGTGAGGAGAGGGCATTTTTCGAGAAAAATGTTTTTTGTTGTGCCCGGCGGGCCGTCATTTCTCTCGCCGGCCCTGTAATAGGCAAAGTAGTAGTTCGCTAGGAGCTCACAAGCTCCGGGGGGCCGCTCGATGAAAAAAAAATTTGGAATTCGGTAAGGTAAAAATCGATTACATCAAAGATAGCTAATAAGTCCTAAAACTTTAATTCAAATACATTTTTACTTGGTCCTATCCATTACAAATTTATAAACCAAATTACGTGATCATACATTTTCAAAATTCAAGGGTGGCTAGGCCCCGCTCACAGCAATTTTTGGGTGTATTACCTCATCAGGTTGTGTATCTTGGTAAACTTCACCCTAATACCCAGAGCTGGATTTACATAAGGGCACTTGGGGCACTTGCCTTGGGCCCCCACACAAAAAATTGAATAAAATCTAAAAATTAAGGAATAGGATAGAAAGGATGCGTGCTTTTTTATTTACTTATTTATTTATTTTTGATCGTCAATCCTATTTTTCTGGAAAATTTGGAAAATTTTGGAAATTCTCCAAAGGGGCTTCCACGAAAGTATTCAGGGGTCGCCACATTAGGAGTGCCCCGTAGCCTTCATAGAGGTAAATCCGGTCCTGCTCATAGTGGTTTCATAGTTAGAGATTACTTCCCATCGAATTTTTCACGATCATATAACTTGGTCCATAGATATGTAATGTATAGAACCAAGTAAAAAAATTTCCCCGTTTTTGAAAATGGGGATGAAAATTTTTTCCACATACCACATCGTAAAAAAGGGCTCTCGCAAAATAAAGGCTCCCTTTTTCATTTTTAAACCCCGTTTACGAACTTTTTCAACCGTTGTTCCAAGAAATTTGACACGCAGTTAAAAATATATTCCGGCTAAGGTGGGTCAATAATTTTCAGAAGTATACATAGCCAAATTTTCGTCAGTTAAAAGAATTAGAACAATTAAGTTTAATGAATATAACCCCGCTCTAGGGGGAGGGGGCAATCCGGGCATTCGTCCGGGGCGGCAAATTGTAAGGGCGACATTTTTACAACTAATGAGCAAAAAAAGAAAAGGTCGCCGCTTTCGCCGGGGCGGCGTAAACGCTAGAGCGGGCGCTGATAACGTCTCCCTAACAAAAAATCACTCAAAAATTTCCGCATTCAACTCTTTAACAAATAAATGTAGGATTTTATTAATTTTCAAAATTTCTTACTTAAATCAATGCTCAGAAAGTGAAACCAGGTACGTAAACTTAATTACAATTTATTATAATTTTGAGCCGACTAAATCCCCTTTAATACTATTAAATTTAACACCATTTAATACGATTTCTCGTATTAATTTCAAATATTATAATTTAATTTAAATCATACCGTAAGCGTAAGCGTCGTCGGTATGATAATGACCCTAACGGCAATGTTAAGTATTAACCATAATTGAAATTAGCATTTATGTATATTTGCAATTAAACTTTAACTTTAGAATTTATTAAATTAAATATTACGCATATCGGATAAAATACGTACAGATGATGGAACGAACACCTTGGTACTTACCTATCGCGAAAACTTCTATGTAGGTACAAAATATATACAGTAATCTCTCGATAAGTTGCTTCTCGTTAACTTTCCGTATAAGTTATTTCGGCTCTCGCCACGTACGCACTACATCGGTGTTTCTCTGTCTTTTTTCCAGTCACAGCCCGGTAAAATTTCGGATAATTTTGTGCGGGCCGGTCACTTAATTATAGGGTCACTTATTAAGATTATCAATTTTTCTAAATTACATTTATACGGTAAGTGCGGGAGAGATGCCGCGTCGGGAGAGATGCCGCGTCGGGAGAGATGCCGCGTCGGGAGAGATGCCGCGTCGGGAGAGATGCCGCCTCGGGAGAGATGCCGCAGTAGCCGTTGATTAATAGATAGCGCTATTAATGGATTATATGTTTAAAATAAGTTACTTATTTAAGCTGTATATGGTAACATTTATGATTAATCCATCAGTTTAGTAATTATCCAAATTTTTATTTATTGAAAAGTAAGTTCCTTAACATAATATTTTATCAAGCATTTAATTCATTAGAATTTAAGAATGTATATTTCATTGTTCTAATAAAAATGAGTTTTGCTATTAATTTAGGTATATTTTAAAAGTATTGTATAAAATTTTAGGTTGGAATGCCGCACTATGCTTGCTATAGCAACATGCGGCATCTATCCTAACAAAAAGGAGAGATGCCGCATTTAAAGTTGGTATAGATGCCGCATCATATTACGTGTTAAAAACATAGACTTATATACCTTAATTATGCAATTATTTTTGGACTGTAAATTATACCACGTAAATATAAAAGATCCATTAATGGATCAGGTAGAGCCCTCATATTAGTGAAGGTAACGAAAATAATGATGATTGCCTGCGTATTGAATGTTTTGAAAAGTACTCAGGAACAAAAAAAATTTGACTGGTTAAGATGTATAAAGTGCCAAAAATGGTTACATATGGCATGCATCATGTATGGAAATGTGTGTAAAATACAAAATTTTTAATATGAACTATGCGGCGTCTCACTTTCTTTGATGCGGCATCTCTCCCATAGGTGTGGGAGAGACGCCGCTTTGCAGGCTCTACAAAAATGTTAATTATGAATCCTTTATGACTCAAAATTTAAAATTATTTATAAATAATTTTAAAGAACAATTTTTAGTGTACCAAATTTCAAATCTGTTCCAAATTTCAAAACTTTAAGAATTATCAAGTGTTTTCAAAATGTGCGGCATCTCTCCCGCATTCACCCTAATATATCGTGTAATACGAAATGTCGTTTTCCGACCACTTGGTCTACCATGAAATTCAGAAAAATATCGACACTTTTTTAAGCATTAGAGAAATGTTTAAAAGCAACTCTTGTATTTTAAACAGAATTCTTGTAGCCTGGAATCATTTCCGCCATTAGTTGAAATGACATTATATGTCGTGTAATATCAAATGTCGTTTTCCGACCACTTGATCTACCATGAAATTCAGAAAAATATCGACACTTTTTTAAGCGTTACATAGTAATATTTAAAAATAGTTCTTTAATTTTAAACAGGATTCATTTAGATTGGGATCATTTTCACCATTAGTTGAAATAACATTAGATCGTGTTATACTTATGTGAAGTTTCATTTTCTGATTATTTGTGGACCATATGTCCCCATCAAGTTAGTTCCACCATTTTCTTTTATTCTAACAAAACAGTTGTGCCGTATTGTACTAATCGTGAGCTATCATGTACCGTAAATAAAAAAGCTAAATCCCAAAAATGAATGTTATTGAATGTTATTGCTCCTACAGAATGTTATTGAAAGGTTACTGTACCTTTAAACTATTTGAAATTGTTGATATTCAAACGTTATTTACATATGAAATACAGTAGCGTACAAAAATATCCAAACACATATAAAGATATAAAAACAGTTTACAATATCGTCGGTAGAAAAAAACAACAAAAACAAAAGATATAAACGTAGCAATAAAATAAATGAACCAAGCATTAAATTCCGTCCTCCTAATTTATCATAAATTTCGTATTTTAATGAAAACATTTTCAAAACAAAGCGTGCCCTCTGTAATGACACTTAATGAACCGCCATATTTTTCACAATATTAATTACTGTTAATTAATTATGAGTGTACCTTGTTTTTGTTGGTTAAAAAGTAGTGTGGTTAAGTTAACTTTTATGTTTTTATTTTTAATTAACATTCGCCTCCGGTTTTGGTCTATATTGAAAAGGCTAAACAAAACATTTTATTATTTGACATAAATTCTTATTAATTCATGCGTAAGAATATTAAAAAAATACAAATATTGTACACGGTGAGGCAAAAAGAGCTGCAATTAACTTCAACAACTAGAATGGGGTATTTGATTGAATTTGTTTCAGATATTGTAATACGTTATAATTTTGATGATTTTGGTTGATAGAGCGAAATTATATTTTAAATTATGAATAATAATCAAAATTATTGAAGTTATAAAAATTAGCACTGATGTTTTTTTATTTTCAAATTGTGACGTCATTAAGCCGTTTTCCGTGGTAGTTTGTTCATTTCAAAATAAACAGTTGTTAACAGCTGACAATTTTTACAAACGGTATCAAAAAAACTTGGTCACAGATTTTACGCAATAAATTGCTTTTAAACACGAAAATTTTGAAAACCTGTGAGGACACTTGTTCCTTAACATCATATCATGAGAAATATTTCTTGTCGAAAACTATTTTGCTAGAATCAGTGATTCAGTGGTTCTCAGGAAATAAACCAATAAATTGTTTATAACAATTTATTGTTATTGCGCTAGAATTTTTCAGTCCTGGTAATTTTGGCTTAAACTATATACCTACCTCACTTTTCTGAGCGATTTTTTGGTAATGAAAGTGGAAGACAAACTTTAAGTATTTTTTTCAATAAACTTTCGCTTGACACCTTACAAGATGGCCTTAAATGTCGTCTTTATCCAATTTTCCAATTTACCCCCAGAATCGAAGTACTTTGCGTATATATAAATGGATCATCACACTCTCTCTTCATACAAAATTTCAAATTTTTATGTCGAATAGTTTTAGAAAAAATCACTTGTGTGGCTGATGGACTGATTCTAGAAAACCTCAAGCATTATTAATCAACAAGGATTTGCCTCTTTCCTGCACTATCTACATCCAAACCCGAGAAAAAAAGTGATGAGCCCCAAGGATAAAAAAAAATTTCCCCCAAAAAATACAGTTGTCGGGGGCAATAAAAACCTTTGCACTTTTGTCCGGACCCTCGGGCTACAACCCCGGCTGCCCCCCTCTCGACGGCCACGTCTCTCTTAGTTTACAATTTTTAAGAAATTAAATATTTTTAAATTTTAAAATTTTTTTACTAAAATCTTTTTTGTTGTATTATAGTCTATGTCACGAACAGGATAGAATGATCACACAATACCTATTAACACAAAAAAAAATAATACTTCATTGCTGAATTTAAAATAAATATTTTTATTGCATCTTATTTCATTCGGTAGGAGTATAAAATCAATTTTAATTTCGAACTCTTTAGAATAACCACAGATGTCTTCCTACTGTGCGGCGCGGTTGCCTTTGCATTAAATTAATATTTTACGCCCAATGTTCATTATTTCTGCTAAATTTACATAAATTTCCCTTAATAAATTCCCGTCGTACGTATTTCCTTGAAGAAAAATGATTTAAGGTACCATCACAGTGTGATCGGCCGAAAAATAGTCAATTTTCACAATTTCATTTTATTCTCGAATTAATTTATATTCGAATGGACAGGATGGGGGAATTTGGATGAATCTTTTAGGGAATTTCCAAAATGGAATTCAACTATTACAGCCACTGTCATGACGCGACTTGAGCCCGGGACCATGGCAGAAATTTGTTTTGAGGTTCCTAGAAACCAAAAAAAATATTCACTAAAATTAGGAAACTTCCAGGGTAACTGTTGGTGAAATTTTTTTAACTAAATACATATTATAAATAAAATTACAAAATGAAAATGAAAATAGAGAAAATTTTTGCCTGACAAGGAAACTTCCATGGTTTCAAAACGTCGCAAATAAATAGTTATTTTATATAAATAACGGTTGGTGATTTTTCTCAAAAATTTTATCCTTAAATTAATTTTGTGTAATTAAGCTTGTAATTTTTTGTGTGCTCTAGATCTTGTGAGAGTAAGAGGAGCCCGGTAAAAGAAAATGTCTAATCCCCCAAAATGTAACCTGGAATCGCTTCCGTAGTTCCGTCATTGAATGGAATAATATTAGGTTGTGTAATATGAAATGTCGTTTTCTGACCACTTGGCCGACCATTTAATCCTAATAAATATCAACACTTTTTTAAACATTAGAGAAATGTTTAAAAACAATTATTTAACTCTAAATAGATTTATTGTAGCCTGCAGAATCATTTCCGCCATTAATGAGGATAACATTATAGGTTGTGCAATATGAAATGTCGTATTCCGACCAAACCCTTCTTTTGTGAACGGCAATATTAAGAGAGTCCCGTTCAAATTTTTAATTTGCACGAACAGTGTGCTATTTTTGTGCTAAAATTTATCCAGAAGTTTAATACTTCCAACGTTTTCACCAAATATTGTAAGAATCATGGATTTCGACGAAATCTGAATGATATCATTTTCAGCTTCTTATAACGTCATATAAATCTCTATCGACCTGCTGTAATAGCTGAATCTTTTTTAACAGAAAAAGTTCCCTAAAAAATACGTATTTTAGTTTTAATTTACGAAAAAAAGAAAATTTTTATGTACCTATACATTCGCAAACAATGAACCCAATATGCCTGAAATTTATTAACTTTTTTATTACCAAAAAAACCATAAAATATTTGCAATAAAAATATTACAGATAACACAGATAACCGATTATATTATTTTATTTTTTTTTTTTTTTTTTTTTTTTTATAAAATAGTAAAATGTAACATTAAAATAAAATTAATTTTATAACCAGTCCACACTATACAAACTTTTTTTTTTGCACAAACAATTTGTGAAAACTACACAAAACTTTTGTTTGCATAAATTGTTTGCGCAAACTTAGTTTCTACAAACGAGACATCAAAAAGTCGACACGTACCAATTAGTAATGTCGAGCCGAGGAGCAGTGAGTCGATTAATCGGCTAAAGTTATTTTTCAGACAAAATTAGTCATTAGTCAAAAATATGGACCATAGGATAGTCGACCAGTCGACTAAATTTTTAGTCGAATTCGTGAATAGGGTAAGCTATGTTACTCCTTCAAACATGATGTTTCCTTTTAAATTTAATTATTGATTTTTATTTTTTTATTTTTTTTTTTTTTTTTTTTTTTTTTTAAGAAGAAGAAGGATATAACATCTTACAATGTGCTAATCACATAAAAATGGAAAATCATACAAATAAATAATTTTATAGTTTCCATTTTTAGAGTTCAATAAATAATACAGGAGAATTATCAAATTAGTCGTTTTTAGTCATTTACAAAAAATTAATCATTTTAGTCATTCAATCGAAGGTAAAATAATCAACCAAAAAAACGACTAAATATAAACAAAATTAGTCGACTAAATGGACTAATCGATTAATCATCCGACATCACTAGTACTAACTAATGATGTCGGACCGCGAAGCAGTTAATCGATTAACCGACTAAAATTGTTTTTCAGATAAAATTAATCATTAGTTAAAAATATCGAGCATAGAGTAGTCGATTAATCGACTAAATTTTTAGTCGAATTCATGGTAAGGTAACCTATGCAACTCTTTCAAAAATGAGGTTTTCTTTTGAATTTAATTATGGACTTTTAATATTTTTCTTTTAAGAAAAAGAAAGATATGAAATATCACAATATATTAATCACATAAAAGTAAAAAATCATACAGATAGATAATTTTTTAGTTTCCATTTTTTGAATAATAAGAAAAGTTATTAAATTAGTCGTTTTTTAGTCATTTAAAAAATATTAATCATTTTAGTCATTTCATCGCGGGTAAAATAGTCGACCAAAAAAACGATTAAATATAAACAAAATTAGTCGACTAGATTGACTAACCGATTAATCATCCAACATCACTAGTACTAACGTGTCTATTTGACAAACTTTGCGTTTCATACTCACGCGCGTTCAAACGTAGCGACTTTTTGTTGTGCAAACAAAAGTCTGTGTAGTGTGGACCAACTATTACAAACACACGTACGAATAATCCCGTATAAAAAAAAATCCTATTTGAATACTTAATCGAAATTTGAATGCCAGATTAAATGCAACAGACCGGGAACAGATGTAAAAATGTTTATATCCAATATATCTACGTACATACATATATTAAAAGGTTTTATCAATAACATTGGTATAATGATTTGTAGCCTGTTCAATCGAGTTTTCAATCGATTGGAAAAGTTCAAGTTTTTCAAACATCATTTCCCAAGTCTTTACCAACAAATTTTATATAAAATACCACGGAGATATTATAGATATTATACTGTGATAGGTAATACATCAGGGAACATATGTATCCATGCTTCTACACCGATCTATTTATACACGACAGGTGGCGTTACAAATAGTGCGTTAAAAAATCACACGAATCATGGTTGGTTACTAATGTTTGTTTTTTCTCGTTTTCAAAATTATAATAATTTATAAATATAACCAAACGGAAATTCACGGGTACAGTGAAGGCAATAATTTAAACACGAAACATTCCTAAAAACTTCTTTAACATTTTTTTTTGGGCTGTGACCTATTTTCCTATTTTCACGTCCCGTGAAATTTATTATAACCAGAACAAAAGCGACGACATAGAAAGTTGTAGTATAAATATACATTTAAAATAATATATTAGGTACATTACACATAAATATTGTATCTTTAATATTTACATAGTGATAAAAAGTCAAGTACACATCCCTACTTACACTTTAGAAAACTGACAAGATTAATTTTGCCTCTAGAATACTCCGGCGGAAAACTTGCAAGAAAATAGTTAGATGCCTATTTTGAAAAATCGAAAATTTAATGTAATTTTTTTCACAAATACTTGAAATAGAATCTATCACTGTCTATTCTAAAGAGTGTCCCAAAATTAACGCAAGATTTGAATTTGCCACCATTCGTGCAGTAAAGTGTTGACAATTCTATTAAAAAAACCGTTTGATAGTTGACTGTTTAGGGTTAGTAAAAATGGAGCGTTACACGATAGAACGCACAGCGAAGAGAGTTGGTTGAATGGATTATTGAACAACAACAAGTGGATGCCGATTTTTCGAACAAAATCATTTTCAGCGATGAAGCACATTTTCACCTTGATGTCTTTGTTAATCGTCAAAATTGTCACATTTGGGGTTCAGAGAACCCACATGTGATTGCCGAAAAAAAAAAATGCATCCTCAACCTTCTGTTTGGTGCGGATTTCGGGCTCGAGGTATCATTGGACTATACTTTTTTGAAAATGAAGCTGCTTAAGCAGTGAATGTTATTGGTGATCGATATCGCGACGTGATAAGACAGTTCTTTCTACCTAATTTAAATGACAATGATGTGAACGACATGTGGTTTTAATAAGACGATGCCACATACCATGCAACCCATGAAACAATTCAATTTCTGCATGAGACATTTCTTGGTCGTGTACTTCCTCGTTTTGGTGATAAGAATTTTCCCCTTAGGTCGTGTGATTTAACACCATCAGATTTCTTTTTATGGGGCTATTTGAAATCAAAGGTCTATGCCAACAAGCCCGCAAGTATCCATGCATTCAAGGAGGAAATTCAGCGCTGCATCAACGAGGTTCAACCACATTTATGCGAAACGTTCATGGAAAATTTCGACAAAAGAGTGTGTATGTGCCAGCAAAGCCGTGGAGATCATTTACCCGATGTGTTATTCCATACATAACCCTATCCTGTGTACTTTACGATTCAATAAAAAAATAACAATTTGAAGAACAAAAATTGTGTTTTTTATTTAACTCAAATCTTGCGTTAATTTTGGGACACCCTTACTTTAGTATGTAAACTAAAAGAAATAGACCTCCTTTTGATCACTTTTAAAACTATCATAAGTACAAACCGTAGCATTGAACGAAATATAAGATTTGCTAAAATAAGAGTGGTATTTTTTGCAATGTAAAGTATTTTATTTAGTTCATTTTACTTCCGAATTTACTATACAAGGTAGTGGAAGTACTGTAATCACTTTGGAGGTGTGAGTTTCTGAGTTTCCTAAACAATTTTGATTCCATATTTGTCTGCCGGTCGGTCTGTCAGACAGACCTTGGAAAATCCTTCCAGTTCGTATAACTCCGAAACCATTCGATCGATTTGGATGACATTTTCGTGAATTACAGCCACTGATTTAACAACACAGAGAAAAAATTCCAGTAAAAATTACTGAGCTGCCTCCGGTAAACGAGTCTTAAGTGACCAGTCCGTAGGAAATTATTAAGCAAAAATATAAAAAATGCGTTTCAAACATTATTTTTTACGATTCATTTGAAAATTTTTCCTGTACACCTTAAGAATTTTTCCTATACAGCTGCGTAAAATTCGATGGGCTAGTAAAATTTCAAGTGGACACCGGGAAAATTTACTTAATTTTTTGTAAAATTATACTGGACATAGAATAATTTTTACTGAGTCGCTGTGTATTTCACTTGTGCTGTGTATTTCACATGTCTCACACATCACTGCATACCAAGCATTACATAGAACAGAATAAACAAAACAAGCACGCAACCACCCAGAGCACCCGTGTTAGACCAAAACACGACTTACAGACGCAGCAACCGTTGGTTCGATCAGTTGCTCAATAGCCAATATAGTGACTGGATGTTTATAAAGTGTTTTGTTTTTTTTTATAATAAATTATTATTTATTGGACTTTCCATTTAAAACAAAAAATTGTTGTGTTTCATGAATTTTTGTTTAGTTTTTATTTTAATTCTTGTATGTTTTTTATATGTATTGATATATTAATTGAAACATGTTTTTATACAAATTATTGTAATGTGGTTATTGTTAAGAATTTATATATTTTTTTCCACAAATAATAAAAAACCACAAAAATTTTTTTCTATATTAATAATTTGATTTTAATGCTTACCCTTCTATCAATATCCTTTTAAACTATTTTAATTCAATTATTTATTAATAAATAAAAAAAATCTTATTTATAAATAATACGGTAATTTTTACTGAGCTATAGGGTAATTTAAAATTTTTACTATAAATTATCGTACTTTTTGCTTAGCCTGTCACTTATGTCCGCATTACCAGAGAGCTCAGTAATTTTTTACCAGAAATTTCAGTAAAAATTACTGTATTTTTTTCTCAGTGAATAATAGGCACTGAGCGAGCATAAATTGACTGCAAGCTTTTTTATTTTTATTTGTAGAAATGCCAAAAATATAGTGTATTGTTTAAATGGAGTGTTCTTTTAATTTCAAATATCTTTTTTTTCCAAATTTATAATATTTATTTTCCATACTAATCGCCATAATAAACAGTCGAATAATAATTTAGCAGGAAAATAGAAAACGAAATGATATAAAAAAAAATATATATTCGGATCGATATTTTTCCAATTCAGTGAACATTTATATTTGATATATGAACCATTTATTCAATCGGGAGTACGGGTGTTATATATATACATATACATTCCCGTGTGACACCTATGTCAACCTCACTGTACTACTAGTAGATACTATGAAACTGGACTTTATAGCGTATTGGAAAACGGTGATTTGAATGTCTCCAGCACCACGCCGCTTTTACGAGAGGGGCAAAAAAAGGCAAGAAAATACATACGTGCAAAATGCGAAAAAAGAATGAAAATGGATTTTCCAGAATGAAATTTCCATCACACTCAACTCACAACGCCATTTGAAATTGAAATAAGTGAGTGGAAAGGAAAAAGTTAATAACATGTACGAAAGACTATATAAAACCGTTACCTATTCGTCTTATAAATTTATACATGTACATAGTAGGGGAGATCCTTGTACCTGGCGACACTTTCGTTTAAAACTCCATAACTTGAGTAAAAATTAATGTATGACTTCGAATATTGAAAATTCTCTAAGCACACAATAACATCTTAATATTATGATACAATATATCACGATATTATGTTTCATTTTTGCGAAAACTTGCATTGAAAAATCGAGGATATTTGTCCCAAGGTATAATCACAGCTTGTACCTTGGGACACCAATGGTTGTACCTTGGAATAAACTATGAAGGCCATTTTAAACCCTGAAAGCAAAATATATATTCTATCTTTTTGACGTTTTCTTCATTGGGTTTTGGCCGGGTGACTTTGTTCTTACTTCGCGGCATATGGATAGATAAAGACATATTAAAAACAAACTTATCTATAAACCTCTGTAAAAAAAGCAATGCCTTGTACCTTGGGACCGTCCCAAAGTACAAAAAATTTGCTGTCCCAAGGTACAAATTTTAATTGCATACAATGAAGTGTGGTTATATTTTTTAATTAGGGAAATCCAGTGATATACGTCAAAATAGATAGTTACGAATGTGTATAACAACTACTTATATCTTTAATCATTTACTCACCTCAAAATACTTCTAGTAAAATGATTGATTTAAATGGATTACAAAAAATAAAACACGGCCAAAATCTCAAAACCTTGCACATAAAACAAACGAGTCAAAATGGCAGACTTCACTGCGTGTGTTTTGAGTATTTGTGTCAAATACTCACTAAATGTCACTACTAATCACTTTACAATGCATTGGTTCTCAAATTATGGGCTTGTCCCGAGGTACAAGGTGTCCTGAGGTACAAGGATTTCCCCTACATAATATTATATGAGAATTTCTTGAAATATTTATTTACACTTATTGTTAGTAGTATCCCAAAAGTAATTTAAAGAAAAAAATATTTAAAAAAAGAAATAATCCCTGTCGTAGTATGCTGCATAACAGAGCGAATTTCCGTTTACAAAAATTAGTTTTTCTCGGAAACCACTTTACATGGAATAATAGTTCAAGAACCTTTTTTATGTAATTCTTTCTCCTCTTTCCAATGGTGTAAGAAATGTCACAAAAGCTTTTGAATTTGAGGAATTTAAAAAAAAAAAAAAAAAAAAAAAAAGCTAATTTTTTCACGAAAAATCCCTCCAAAAAACCCTATTTTGGGCATCAGACGTATCTAGCTGAAGAACTCATCCAACGTTTTCATCAAATTTCATAAAAATAAGAGTTTTCCTTCTTGATTTTTCGTTCTTAACTTGTTGAGTTTTTAGAGGTCTCAAAACAAATTTCTCTCATAGTCTCGGACTCAAGTCGCGTCATGAGAATGGCTG
Source organism: Brachynemurus nebulosus (assembly GCA_035578155.1). NCBI lineage: Eukaryota > Metazoa > Arthropoda > Insecta > Neuroptera > Myrmeleontidae > Brachynemurus > Brachynemurus nebulosus. The sequence continues at coordinate 20,473,498 of JAPWDM010000006.1, forward strand.
TAATGCTGAATTTCTAAATCGGAAATTCGCTAAAACGGTTTAGTGAGGGAAGCGTCATATAATTTTGTAATTATGTACCTATATCTTCTACCATCAAACAGGTTTAGTTAAATCAATTTTGTACTGTTCTCATTAAAAAAATTAAAGGTTCGCAAAAAATTTTGAAAATTGTTACCCTTTGTACAAGAAACTGTTTCTCAGGCAAAAATAGTCCAACAGTGATTTTGAAAAGACCATTTAAATGCTCGAAGTACCTACCTATATTTTTTAATGCTGTGATTCAATAATTTTTTTCTTGCAGGGTACTACTTTTTTGGAAACATTTTTAAAAATATTTGTGTGGCCACAATGACAGGGAAAAAAATAAAGATTTGAGGGTGAGAAATTTTTCAAAATCTTTACAAATTCACCACGAATTCATTGATAATTTCGAGAACTTTTTCGATGCCTTTCAATATATTCAAGAATTTTAAAATACCTGTAGAAAAATTTCTTTATTCTATAAATCATTTCCGAAATTTCTATCGGATGATGAAGCAGCAAATCACGTCAAAAAAATAAACAAAAACTTGACAAGGCACAAGGTGAATAAAAGCAAAATGTAAAAATAAAATTAATTAACAAATTTCAAAAATGCCTAGTTTTTTCCTTCAATAAAATCAATTAAGGTAGTTTGATGTTATTAAAAACAGTCAATACCGAGTGTTGCAAAAATGAAAATAAATCTTGTAAAACCGTTGTTGCACATGTAACCAAAACATAAAATATCTCTGTTGCAGCATTTACATAACATAGTGAATTCCTAAAGACTGGAAACTAGCGTATCTCATTTCATATAACAGTTTGTATCCATTTAAAATAGTTTAGCTCTCTAAGAGTAAAAAAATTTTTTAAATCAGTTGAATAGTTAATTTTTGGCGCTTTTTGGGTCTCCCAGACCCTGGCAGATCTCATATAGCAGTGTTTTTCAACATTTTATATGGCGCGACCCCCTTAGTATGGAAAAAATATTTCGCGACCCCCTACCCTCCGCTATTACCAACTTTTATTTTTTTATGTTATAAATATCGAATCCGTTCATCATTATTAATTATTTTCATAATTAGGTATCGATTAAATACGTAATTAAGGACTTGAAACAGGCGTATTTTTATATCGACATCAAAATTGACGACTTATAGTAGCTTCTGAAGGCGCACGTGGCGTAAAAAGTGACATGCGCACACACGACGGTCGTCACCGTTTAACACTTCCGAGAGTAATCCATTTGAATTCTTTGAATTGTGAACTCGCGTTAGTGTTTAAATTTATTGAATTGCCTTGTTTAGTAGTTGCTCACTGTCTTTTATTGTCTAATATTCAAAATTCTATGCTCATTGTAAATATTGAAAATGAATAAGTTTTTGGAAACATATGCACAATCGTCAACTTAAAGTTCCAATGAGAGTAATAAAACAAAACCAAAGAAAAAGTGTCTATATGACGACAATTATTTAAAATTCGGATTTACTGTTATTGAAAATATGTCGCAATTTTGAAACTTTATCGCGCAAAAGTATGAAACTATCACATTAATGTAACCATTAATTAACCTTCTCTTTATTAAATATCATATATTGAACTAAAGTGGTTTTATTTTTAAAGTACTGCGACCCTCTTAGAAAAGTTTCGCGACCCCCCAGGGGGTCGCGACCCACAGGTTGAAAAACACTGTCATATAGTATAGCATATATGTATTTAAATGAAATTAAATTTTTAAAGGTGAATAAATTTTATCAAAATCGGTTGGGTAGTTTTATTTTTGATACTGTGGGACCCCCGGACCCTGGCAGATCTCATACAACACAACTTATATCCATTTAAAATAGTTTATCTCTCTAACAGTAAACAAATTTTCAAAATCGGTGATGACGTGTTCTTGAAAAGTTAGTTAATTTTTATTTTAAAAGATGAAACAGATATAAATATTGTTATTGTAATATTAAAAACCAGGAAGTATTTATTGTAAAGAAATTCAGCAAATTTCTTAATTTTTCTCAAAATCTAGTTCTGTTTTAAAAGCTTGTCTTATGTAATTTTTTACGCTCTTTTCGATGGTGTAAAAAATCAAAAAAATTTTTGAATTCTGGCCAAATTTTGCAAAAAGCCACTAAAATTGGCCACAATTTTGGCTTCCAAAAATCGGGTGTACCTGGCTGACGAGCACGAACACCAAATTTCGTAACAATTTGACGCTTATCGCGACCTTCGAGAGTTATCGCGCAGATACATACAATGAACCTCATTTTCGATTTCTCGAGGCCTCAAAACAAATTTCTGCCATAGTCTCGGGCTCAGGTCTTTTCATGGCACCCGCTATAATAAGTATATTTCCAAAAATGAAACTCACATAAAGATTTAGATATTTCGATTTTTACATAATACTTACCATGACAGTGTAATAAAGATACTACTACGTCTTCCTTTTGTTCCTGGAAAAACACTGAAATTCATTTTTATTGGATAATTAAATCATCTAGGATAACATACACCGCAATTCAATTTGACGGAATAGTATCAAAAAAATATGTTTCTCTCACATATAGATTCTATTCACAAAAAAAAGGAAAAAGAACATTAAAGTACACCAACGGTTATAAAAAATGTATTATAACCAACAAACGGATTGGTCAAACACAATTGCGTTTAAATATGTGAACAAAGGTGTACTTAGATAAAGTTTTTTATATGGAAATGTGTATTTTTACTTACCTATGTACGTATTTTTTGTAACATTTATTTATTTTAAACATTTTACATCTCTGATTTCATTTCAAGTTATGTTGTTTTAGGTAAAATATATATTTCTTTTTGTTTTTTTAAGAATGTAGTTTTACTTGTGTTAAAATAATACGAAATAAAATATTTAAATAACAAAAAGATTTAAATTTAACTTTTAAAAATAAAAATATGTATATTATATGTCACACCACAATTAGTTCTATAGGATGGTAGCGCTGGTTAAAGGTAATCCTGTTTGAGTGTTAGAGCCCAAAGGTGTCCGTGAGTTCCACCTTCTTCCTACGAAAGTAGTTTATTATGCTGCCGAATACCGCTACAGTGATGGTTAAAAAGTCGAACAGACCGGTCTGGCAGACCGTAACATGACCGCAGTTTGACTGGACTGTTTACATTCACACCAATTCGATCAAATTGTAAGATTATTTAGAAAAAAATACGACACAAACGAAAAATGTTGATATTGAAGTGTTTACACAAAAACTTATTTATTGCACTATTTAATCGATACGCAAACACTTAAGTAGGTAATAATATAACACAACTAAAGTCAAGTAGATCAAGTAGATATTGGTTTTGGACAAAAAAAATGTAATACATGTTTTGGTCAGTTTGTCACGTATTGGTATATAATTACTTTATGGTTTTATAACCTTTGTATTAAATTTTTTTGTTCAGGAGTTTTAAAAATCCACTCAAAATTGACCGGATGGTTAATCGTAAACAAAATGTGACCGTACTATCTAGATCGGATTGGTGTAAACACGTGCATTTAAAGACAGGTATTGAATTGACCATGTTGTACAACTTGTTGTACAACTTGGTTGAGTTGTACAACATATTGAATCGTGTGTGGGGTAGTTGATCAACTATTTTGATGGTTGCATAAACGGTTGAAGTAAAATCAAAATATTTTGATTTTACGTGGGCGGAGCAAACGGTCTATGAACATGTTGTACTGTATGTGGGGTAGTTGAACAACAAAACCAGTACATATATGGTGTAAAGGGTGTAAATCAACAAAATATTTACTGCGATAACAATTTGAAAGTTTAAATCTTTGATTTTGTTTGTTATTTCCAATAGCTTGCGGTGATACCGCACTTGAAAATTTTAAATTATTAAATCTTCAAAAGAATTTCCCGTTGCAAGAAACCTTAATGTAATTCCCAAGCGTGTTTTTGCAGAAATTGCATCACGCATAAACGTATCTTCTTTGTTTATTAAAGGTGTTTGTTATTTTTACTAAAATATCATTGATAATTTCTTCGTTCATTCGCATATAATTTTTATAATCGGTCCACATTCACTAATTTTTTTAATAGTTTTTCATTAGAAAATTTTTTTCTCAACCACTCTTTGCTCCATTTTCTTTTTTTTTTTTATTTACTCACGCTTTCTTCACTACTTTCTCTGTTTTTCAAAAATTGTGAATAACTGAAGTTGGACAATAAGTTGAATGAATAGTTTAATAGTGGATGGCAAACAGTTCAACTTGTAGTACAACAAGTTGAACCGTGTATGGGCCGCATTACTCTAGTCTAATGGTCTGTCCACACACTAAAAAATGAGTTGGGGAAATATTTTAAAAATATTTTTTTTTTTTTTTTGTTTTTGTTTTTGTGGTTTTTACCCCCTTTTAGATAACACTTTAAAAAAACACAATTTCTAGGCTATACAAAAAAAAAATCATGAATAATTAATTTTGTTACTTGTAAAGCTCGAATGAAGTTATTTATTCTAAGCAGATGGGATATATCATGTATAAATAACTATGAAAAATAAGGGTGGTGTGGCTTGTGGCTATTGCTTTAAATCAAATATTCGTTAAAAAAAAGGTTTAGGTAGTTCAAATCATTCTCAATTACTTCCACTGATGTACATTGCACTGAATTATATTTTGTAAGATTATGAGCAGATTCACCATCAAGAAAAAATAATAAATCTACATAGTCCTCTAGTTCTTTACATTAAGTTAAAAGCTAATTTTAGTGTTCCTTCTCAAAATTGGCAAATGGAACACTTACGGAATCACTTCGATGTCCGTCCGTCGCCGGTCCAAGAGGATTTTCTCTGAAATCACTCTAATCACGCGAAAATTTGAAATTTAGCACAGGGATAGAGTTTGATGGCCTAACTATAAATGTAAAGTTGAACTTCGATTCCGGGAGTTGATTTCATTGGGTCACCTAAAAGTGGGAAGAAAAATTTTTCCCAAGAGCATTGAGTAGAGTATCAAAGTAAAGCTTATTAAGGTACCATCCAGGGCCGTGGAGAGAAATGGCGGGCCCCAAGGAAAGGGGCACATTTCATAAAAATTTCTCCCCAAAAAATAAATGATGAGTAAAAAAAAAGCTGATTTTACTTTTTCCTGGGCCCTTATTAACCGCTACGGGCCCCCTCTTCCAGCCCGGGCCCCAAGGCTGCAACCCCGGCTGCCCCACTCTCTCGTCGGGCCTGGTACCATCACAGTGTGATCGGCCGAAAAATAGTCAATTTTCACAATTTTTTTTCGAATGGATAGGATGGGGGAATGGGGATGAAGCTTTTTTACGATTAATACCACTATTTAACAATACAAAAATACTTTTTATAATTATTATAATTTTTTGAAAAAAATATCTTTAAAGAAGGGCAATATTTGGTGCCCACGATTGCGGCCGCAGTTTTTTTCCGAAAAAAAAAAATCAAATAGATTATCAATCTGTAGGTAAACCGCTACGTTCCTATGGGAGCTTTTTTTTAAATCTTCCTATTTTTTCACACGGAAACTAAAAAAATTTTGTACTTTTTATTCAAACCGCCGCCATTTTTTCAAATTTAAAAAAAAAAAAACTGCCATAGGAACATAGCGGCTTAGCTGCAGATTGATAATCTACTTGAATTTTTTTTTCTTTTCAGATAAAAACTACGGCCGCAATCGTGGACACCAAATATCACCCTTTTTTAAAGACACTTTTTTCAAAAAATTATAATAATTATAAAAAATTAATAAAAATGAATAAAAAAATATTTTCGTATTGTTAAATAGAGGTATTAATCGTAAAAAAAAAATTCATCCCCATTCCCCTATCTTATCAATCCGAAAAAAAATTTTGAAAATTGACTATTTTTCGGTCAATCACACTGTGATGGTACCTTAAAACACGAATTTTTCATAGTTATTTTTTGGAATTTTGGAAAGCCATACCCACATAATTATGCTATTATGTCAAATTCAATTAACAACTAATAGTACAAAATGATTTAAATTTAATCCTGATGGTATAGCGCCCGTGTTATAAATTTCCATTTTAATTACTCACATAAATCTATTTGATTGTACTTGTACACAATTGTATATTGTAACATTGCGATATTTGAAGGAATAAAAGTGAGAATCACACTTTAATCAAAATTATATTTCCAAAATAATGCCGCAGAATAAATAACATTCATACGATTTTAATACTCGAATCAAATGAAAAGATTTAAAACACTCCCCCAACACACTGAAATTCCAACTAATATTAATTAAGAATAACAATTAATAAATCCATTTCACTTCTGTCGAATATGTGTTAGTATATTTTATATATAATTATCCTTTTTCCACTTTCAAGAAGTTTGTGAGGTTTTGTACAGTCTGCAGAAATTTTCGCGATCATTAGAAAGTAATGTAATGTTTCTAGATGTCCCGAAATTTAGTAATTCATTTACTCCAAGAATTTGTCTTGATTTAAAGATCACTTCAACGCCCCCCGACATAGTTTTTACCGAAAAAAATGTTATTAACAATATCCGTGAATTACTTGAAATCATAAACAAATGAACATATTACATATAGTGATATAGATATAGTATATCAATATACAAATGAAGTCTCCAAATACGCTCAAAATATAACCAACTGCTACTTTGCAATCAGTAACAATTTTGAATGCGTTTTCAAATAAATAATTATTTCTAAATGGTATTTATAATATTACTAACTTTTTTTTTTTTAGAAAAACTGAAAAATTTTGAAAAAACAAAAAGAAATGGTATTGATTTTATTTTTGAAATGTGTTTGTATCCAATTTATGTCTTGCAATAAATATGGTGCTGTTTACAGAATAGTAGGCAGAACACAATGTTTCTTATATTACACCGCGCTAGTGACTTCAGTGAAATATCCTATAAACTGGCTTGTGCTCTGTCTACATAACTATAATATTACTACTTGAAATACATCTATTTATTAACTTTAATATTGATGACCCCTACATTCCTTTTTGTGATGCCTTTAATGATCAGATTCAACTAACTACAAAGTTCCATTTAAGAGGAGGTTTACTTGAGAGTCGTTAAAAAAAAACGGTTTTTTTTTTTTTTTTGCAGAAATTGGTAGCTAATTATGTGTAGAATATGTTCCCAAAGTGATTTTGCTGAAAGTAATTTAAGGGAAGGTTTACTTGAGATTTGATAAAAAAATCGATTTTTTTTGCCGATATTGATAGCAAATTATGTGTAGAATATGTTCCCAAAGTGATTTTACTGAAAATAATTTAAAAACAAGATTCTTGCACATTAACCGTATCCAGCTTTCTATAAAAAAAATTCAAAAAACGTAGTTCACGCAATAATGAGTATTAAATATAAAATTTTGAAAATACGTTGCCTTATATATATTTTATATCTCGGAACTACATTTTTGGAACTGGTGGACAAGATAACTCAAAAACTATTCGATGGATCCTTTTTTTTAATTTTTTATTTTAAAGATAATTCAATTCTTCGGCACCTCTACCTAAGCTCGATACACTTTCAATATTTTTTTTATTTTTAAATTTACTTTAAAGAGCGAAAAATAAGACAAGAATCGTAATCAAAAGTTCAAACATCCGCCATTTTTTTTCTTTCAGCAATTTATTGATATTATAGTTAGAGGTGCCGGTACTCTTCATATATTTTATAAATCTTTTTTTGATTTTGGATTTCGGTGGTTTATTACCGGCGCTAGGATGTCCACCAGCAAAGCATTGGATTTTCGGATCGTCACACTCCACTATCTATAAAATGGACACTTTTTTATATTTTTCCTTGAAAAATTTTTTTTGTGCAGTTTAATACTTAATAAATATGTGCACAAAATTTGAAATTGATATTTACTTCCGTTCTTGAGAAAAAAATTCTAGAAAAATACATAATTTTTAAGGACTCTCGAGTAAACCTCCCCTTAAATTGTACCGCAAAAGTATTATTGAGCCTCATTCACACCAAAGCATAACCGATAAGTAGTAAATAGAATACAAATGTAGAACAAAAAAATACCATATTTATACTGCTCTCAATTTTTCACTCAAAAAGTTTTAATTAATTAATAACCCCTACCTCGTAGCTGTTTGAATCTACTACATAATTATACATAATATATTACCTATGTTACATTTTAAAATTTAAATTTTATACGGCATTCACACTCTAGGCCGTTGTATATAAAGTAATTTTACTTGATAAATAACCATTTTAGGAAAATGGATGGACCATAATATATGTATTAATAATAGGATTACAAAATTCTCATCATTATTAATTATCATTGATACAAGGGATCATATTATAATTATACTATATACATACTGTATTTTACATATTGTAAATAATATTCAAAATATTTCATTGGAATATATATGAATATTATGATGTACAGTAGTCACCGTTTATTAAATTCACTATGTATAATTAATAATGAAATCATCCATTTTATTATATTATATAAATCAAATTAACAAGAAGGAATTCCAATTGCAATATTACATAAATTATTGTTATATTATTAAAATTGAGAATATTTATGTAGTTGACACATTAAGGGTATAGTCTAGTCTAGAGGCTCGATTTTGAGGTGATTTTACGGGCGTAATAAAAAAAAAAGTAAAGATTTGTAATATCCATTTTTTTACTGATATTTGAAAAGTATAAAAATGTATAAAAATTTTTAAAAAAAATCAAAATTGAAATCGGTACAGACCGGCAAAGTGGGAACTCAAAAAAAAGGTGTCTCCTGGTTGACGTGATTCCAACCCTCCTGGTGATCTGAAACATAAAATTTTAGTTAATTCTTAATAAACAAGAATGTAGAATTAGTTGGACGTAACCGATTTAAAAAAATAATTTTTTTCACAAAATGAAACCTCTGTCGGACCAGTTTTGATAGTATTAAGAAGGTCTGTACCAAATTTCAAGTAAATTGGTGCATTAGAACTTGAGATATCATGTCAATCGTATCGAAAAAAGTAGTTTCGAGTAATTTATATTAAAAATTTTTATTTAACACTGTAAAGATACACAGTACACAAGGAAAAAATAGCCATAACTCCGAAAATAATTCGAATTTCCATAAATCCTTTCAGAGGCTTAATCTTAAAGGTTTGAACTTTGAAAACATGAAAAAAAAATCGATTTTTTCGAATTCCTAGACTAGAATACCCCCTTAAAGCATCCTAAAAATTAAGGAATGGGGAAAATAAATCAAAATAAATTTTAAAATTAAAACAATTTAAATTTCTTTTAATATGCATCTAACTGATATCAAATATATAAGTGCCTTTTGTGACAGCTTTTAGAAAGTTACAGGAGTTGAAATGCTGTTTCTAAATAGAGTAGGAACTCGAAATATTTTTCAACGAAAGGTTTATTTACATCCTTCAATATGATTGATCATAAATAGGGTAAAAATGGCAAAAAAATTTAACGCACAATAATTTCTGTAAAAACAATTCATTTATATTGGTATTTGAGAGATGTTCATACAACGAGAGTTACCTGTACCAATGATAATATTTTAATAATAATACGTATTAAAATAATATTATGTTTGAGTTTAAGTAAATATTATACATATTTTGCGGTAACCATACCATAATAACCATAAATATGCAAGTTAACTATAAACCATATATGTATAAACCAACGTTTAAATTATAATAACAAGTAATAAACTATTTATCTTTATACAGAATGGTTACTTTTAATTGCATCTGGTGCAATCGCCAACAAAATTTAAGTTTTAGACAAATTTACAAAAAGTTTTTCTTTTAAAACAAAAGGATGTAACAAATATTCCTAGTGACCAAGCAGCTATTACCCTATTTACAATCAAAAAGCTACCCATGTATCATCACAAGGGCCGGAGGCAACTGGGACTGTAACCCGGGGGCCTGGATTTCAAAGGAGCACTCCAAATCTTATTTTTCCACGACTCTGATCATCACCCCTACGCGTGCAAACTCTCCTCGCTTTCCTTAAACCCTTATTGATATTATCTCATTCGTCAGTGGCGTAGCTTGGCGTGCGCGGTGTGAGCCCACGCCCGCGGCCTCGCGAGTGCACTTACAGGAGCATCGCGAGTGGGCTGTTTTCGTTTTTTTTTTTTTTGCTCGTCGCCCAATTTTTAAGACAGAAATTTAAAAAAGAAAATTAAAGGGGGTCTCGCAAAAATTATCTTGCCCGCTCCCCATTTTCGTCTTGCGACGCCACTGTCATTCGTAATATCTTTGTTCATTTAAACAGGTTCTCAAAGTTTTATGAGGGCGGATCAAATTGTAAGTATTGTTTGTACTTGTGGCAGTTTTAAAAGGGGTCAAAAAACTAAGGAGAACTAAGGATTCATAAACTATCCCTCTTCTTTACATACTAAAATGACATAAGATAGATTCTAGCTAAGGCGGCGTTGCATTGAATTCCTTCAGTTCCTAGACAAGTACTGGTCGATCTCTAATTCTAATAGAAGTACAGCCTAACAAAGAAATCACATCCGGAAAATAAGTTACATCTTTTGGAAGAAATTTGGTCATTTTTAGAGAAAAAATGAAAATTGGTCACTCATTTTACCCAAACTTCACCAACAGATCTGTTTCATATCATCTTTGTAACTATTCACTTAAAAAAGAAGAAATTGAACTTGGTGACGTCATCACGAATACCAAATTTTTTTTAAAAGCTACAAAAATTGTAATTTTAATGCTGGAAACAGGAAATTGAAAGCTGTTCGTAGGTTTTCGATCAGAATTGTAAAGACAACAAAAAACACTACGGGCAGATTAAATCACATTTACTAAAAAATTTTGGTTGCGTTAACTTAAGCTTTATTTATGAGAAGTAAAAAGTAAAAAGTAATATTTTCCAACAGTAAAATATTTAACTATAATATGATCTGAGACTGCAGACAATCTAACAGGGCGGATTGAATTTTTCGACGTTCACGAACCACACTTTGGAAACCACTGGTTTCACTGATAAAATCACAAATATATTCTACTAAATATAATGTGGTTATGTTAGTCATATGGCCTATATGTATGTCTACAATTCAAATACACAAAACCTAGAAATTTTTTTACAATAAATCATACTGAGAAAAACCTAATGTCAACAAAATCGATTTCCGTCCAAACATTTTCTCTTGATTAACATTCAACCAAACAAAAAGATTATACGTACCAGTAACGGAAATTAAAATCACAATTCTCTAATAAAAAGAAAAAAAGGAAATAAAAATAAATAGTGCTGAATAGAAAATATTTATTTACGTATTTTTCACACAATAAAATGAAATGTCACACTTTTCATTGGAAAAATGTATCCATTTCGCCAGACACTATGAATTTTTCTATTTTTATTTTTTTTTTTTACATTTTTAGTTTTTGGGGTTCCGAGAGAACATATCGGAATCCTTATAGTTTCGTCACCTCGCCATAATTTCTACATCCTTCGAACTATGAGAATGAAATTTTCCCAGAAAAATTTTCTCCCGTATCGGAAAGTTGTGTAGGTTATCATTAAAAATGGTTCGCAAAATGGAATTAAAGTTCCTTTTTATCATTTTTCGTCTTAAAGATGTTTGGGAGGTACAATCAGAGATAAAAGTACATGAAATTAGAAATTCGTAAATAATTGCGTTGTATAACAAACTATGAGGTAAATAAATAGTTATCTTTGTTAAATAATAGCTATCACTACAACTGATTGTACAATACATTAAACTATAGCTCTCAACTGACTACAAGAGCTGAGTACATTCTGAGGATTTTTCGGAGGAATTTCAAAATGCTACGAGACGATTGAAAATTTAGTAGAATGTTCCTCATTAAATACTAAGGCCCCTGTGAAAATTTCAAACCGATTCACTAAGCCGTTAAAAAGTTATTTAATCTGTTCTGTTTTCGAATTTCCATAAGAGTACGTGTAAAATTAGTTTTTTTTTTAATAACTTTTTAACGGCTTAATGAATCGGTTGTACTCAGAATGTATTCAGCTCTTGTAGTCAGCTGAGAGCTATAGTTTGATGTATTGTACAATCAGTTGTAGTAATAGCTATTATTTAACAAAGATAACTATTTATTTACCTCATAGTTTGTTATACAACGCAATTATTCACGAATTTCTAATTTCATGTACTTTTATCTCCGATTGTACCTCCCAAACATCCTTAAAGCTTCGTTTACGAAATACTAAGCACCGAAATGACGAATAACTTGTTTGCCTTCCGTAATTTTTAAACTGTTAATCCAAAAATTTGAAAAAATTGCAGATACTATCACTTATTAAAAACATTCAATAAATATTATTTCGGAGATATGAGCAGCAAATTTTCGGAAATTGAAAAAGTAATTTACAGTAGACAAAACATCCCCAATAAATGAAATTTTGCATTAAGGTATATTTCAGTATATTAGGAAACATCCTCCAAAAATTCAAGTCCAAAAGACCTTTAGAATAAAGTTGAAGTTCTATTACCCATATTCCATTTTTAAACCTCGTTTGCGAAATATTGAATTTCAAAGCTTATGGCCGAGTTAAACTGAGGCTCTTGTCGAATATATTTAGAGGAGACTGGGGTAAAGTGGCCAGTGGATTTAAAGTGGCCATTAGCCTTTACTCATCGGAAACCATTCCAGTCTTGTGGCGAAGTTGAATACTAGCTTGTAGACAAGCCATTAGTATTCTATTAAAACGTCAATGATCAGTTCCCTAGATTGTATGAATTATAACGAATTTTCTGAATTTTCAAGTTTTGATGTAAAGTAAGTTTTAAGTTGTATTCTCATTATTTTTTTATTAATTACGAATACAATTTTTTAATTGGGATGGCTAAAAACTCTGTCTAATTACCTTTAAAATAATATAGTTATCGATAAATCAGAAAATTCTTTCTTGAAATTAGTTGTGGTTTGCCGAAATGACATTTAACGGGGTAAAGTGGCCAGGATTATGATGGGGCAAAGTGGCCAGTGTCTCCGATCGCTGCTTAAATTGAATTCTTAGAATATTTTAACATATTATGTTAAATTCAGAACTTTTATTTAGTTTTTTATATTTTATAAACAAAATAATTGCCTGAAATCAGTTTTTAGGGTTCAAAACAATGTGAAAAAGAAACCCATATGATGAGATTTCAATGTCCGTCCGTTGATATATAATATAATTAATGATACAAACATAGTTTGATTTTGTATATAAACATATTTATTACTTCAAGATTTCTTTTTGGGTTAAAATGGGTACCCCTGGCCACTTTATCCAACATAGTGGGGTAAAGTGGTCACTTTGCATATGTTGCGAAAAACAAAAATAGCAAAAATACCGTTCAAGATATTGTTGATATATCAACTGGTTCTGTACTAAAGCAACTATATGCTAAGTACTTATTAATCTGTATTTCTTCTCAAATAAATAAACAACATTTTGTCTTAGAGTGGCCACTTTACCCCAGTCTCCCCTACCTATTTTTAGATAAACGGTAAAAAATACATACTGTGGAAAACTCTAGTCTTTTATTCTATTAGGTGACACGTCAAATACCTTTAAATAGAATAACTTGCAGAACTTAAACTAAATAGTTTCTGTAAAATAGTTTATGATTGCTATACGAGTAAAAAAAAATGAAATTTTTTAACTTGAACTAAAGCTTAAATATTTCATTTCTCGAAATGAGATGCATTCGATTTTCTTCGTACACTTTCGTACGTACTAAACGAAAAAGGGACGAACTAATTTTGATTCCGATAACATGATCTTTATTTTAACTATTTTTACCATTTAGCTCATTTATAGCTAAAAAAATGTGGTTGGTCAATTCCTACTCACTAATAATTTATGATAAACTCAAATACAACTGCCATCAAACTATAAACTATTAAGGGGAAGGTAAGGTTTTAAAAGCGAAAAAAAGGCATATTTTCATGATTTTTTTTTTTTTTTTTTTTTTTTTTGGAAATATGAATAATGTTGGTTTATTTATTTCATATACACGTTATAGTATAACATCTGAAGTATCTTTGAAAAAATTATCAATTACAAATATCGATAAATAAGTCCGTGACAGCGAATCTCCAGAGACGCCTCGAAAAAAAGTTGTTTTGCGGTGAACATCATAACTCGGTACCGGATCATCCGAGACAAAAAAAATCGAAATGCGTTTAAAAGGCGATATGTTTCCCTAGGGAGTCAGGAAGAGTTTTTTGTATTTTTTCGATTTTATTTTTTTTGGCAGCATTTTGAAGTGAAAAACGCAATTTTTGCTATAAATTTCGGTTAATTTGTTATTATAAACTGGAAAAAAATAGCAAAAAAAAAAAACTCGACCTGATTACCTATTGATTTATGTGTAGAAACAGTGTACAAAATTTCAAAAGAATCGGTGAAGTAGATTTTGAGTTATAACGTTCACGAACTTCAAAAATGTTGTTTGCGAGAAAATGGATTTAAAGTTTTTTATACTCAAAAATCCAAAACTAAGCATCAATAAAATGATATAATTTTTTATACTTACGCGAGTAATTATAGTAAGTATTTGTTTTGTGTAAGATTTGTAAGTATAAAATTAAAGTAAATTTTATACTTACCAGGTAGGTGCGTCGCGCAGCTACCAGGCAGGTATAAAAATCGAACATGAGGGCCGATCGCTTGAAACGCTGTATCTTCATTAATTTTGCTCGGATCTACTTGAAATTTTGACACAACACGATGGACATGTTGTACATTCAGAAAAAAAAATTTAAAAAAAATGCAAAAAAAAAAGTTTTAAGACCTTACCCCCCCCCCTTTAACTGCAATAATTATAAAAACTTATCGATCTTTTTCCTACTTACCCCACATTTCCAATAGATCTCCTTTTACTGTACATAAAAAGATAAATTTGAAAAAAGATAGAAGTAAATCTTGAAAGTTGTTCCAAAATATCTTCTCTCAATCAAGTAGTCACAGGGATATTCAATGTACATGTGTAGATAATTTATTACTCTTCGTTTCATTTGATACGGAAACCCTAGTTCACACACATTATTAGTTTTATCAAAGCAATATATTTCTTTTAACAAATCAACAACAAAAAATTGTTAAAGCTTCACGATAAAACAAAAAGAAAGAAAATAATGTCTAAATATAATACCAAATTGTTTTACAGCTTTGAAACTAAAATAAATCTAATAAAATAACAGCTTTACGTATATAATAAATCAACTCTCAGTTATCCATACTTAAACGTTCCTAATTTCATTTGTTTCAGGTTTACCAAATGATTTAAGTGTCTTCTGGCATCAGTACCCCTACCAACTGGGCATTGGTTTCTGTAAACTTCGTGCACTAGTATCAGAAACGTAAGTTTCCAAATGTTATTTACGTAACAAATCCTAAAATTTCGCTACTTATACAACTTTATTATTTCCAGGGCATCCTACGTGTCAGTGCTAACAATCGTGGCATTTTCCATGGAACGTTATCTGGCCATTTGTCATCCGCTCCACCTGTACACTATGTCCGGACTTCAGCGGGCCATTCGCATCATAGCAATATTGTGGATAGTCTCATTAATAAGTGCAATACCGTTTGCACTGTATACAAAAATAAATTATTTAGAATTCCCGCCAAATAGTGGACAAATGGCGTTAGAGTCCGCATTCTGTGCCATGTTGGAACAACCACCAAAATGGCCCATATGGGAATTGAGTAGTATATTATTCTTTTTGGTTCCTATGTTTGTAATTTTAATATTGTACGTACGAATGGGACTGAAAATTCGAAGTCACACGAAAGGATCGTTGGGTAAAGGTGTCAATGGCTCCGTGCACGGGGAGAGTCGACAATCACAAAATCGGAAAGCGATTATACGAATGTTAGGTATAAAATTTTTTATTTATTTTTTTTTTTAACAACATTATTATGTGTGAATTTACCTTAAGGGGAGGTTTACTTGAGAGTCGTTAAAAAAAATCGATTTTTTTTTGCAGAAATTGGTAGCTAATTATGTGTAGAATATGTTCCCAAAGTGATTTTACTGAAAATAATTTAAAAACAAGATTCTTGCACATTAACCGAATGCAGCTTTCTATAAAAAAAAATTCAAAAAACGTAGTTCACACAATAATGAGTATTAAATATAAAATTTTGAAAATACGTTTCTTTATATATATTTTATAATATCTCGGAACTACATTTTTGGAACTGGTGGACAAGATAACTCAAAAACTATTCGATGGATCCTTTTTTTTAATTTTTTATTTTAAAGATAATTCAAGTCTTCGGCACCTCTACCTAAGTTCGATACACTTTCAATAATTTTTTTATTTTTAAATTTACTTTAAAGAGCGAAAAATAAGACAAGAATCGTAATCAAAAGTTCAAACATCCGCCATTTTTTTTTCTTTCAGCAATTTATTGATATTATAGGTAGAGGTGCCGGTACTCTTCATATATTTTATAAATCTTTTTTGTTTTTGGATTTCGGTGGTTTATTACCGGCGCTAGGATGTCCACCAGCAAAGCATTGGATTTTCGGATCGTCACACTGCACTATCTATAAAATGGACACTTTTTTATATTTTTCCTTGAAAAAATTTTTTTTTGTGTAGTTTAATACTTAATAAATATGTGCACAAAATTTGAAATTGATATTTACTTTCGTTCTTGAGAAAAAAATTCTAGAAAAATACATAATTTTTAATCGTTCCAAAAAAATCAGAAAATTGCTGGTCCGCGAATAGTTTTTATTGGTTTCGCTTGCTGACTAACAATCTTCAGTCCACCAACCTAAGAGTTAAGAACACGCCTGATGGGGAGTGCAAATTTCCCCTACGGTTTAAGTTTCGCCTAAATCTACAATCTTTATTTACAAGTAAAAATTGAAACTTATATTAAGAAAAACCACATCCAAGGTTGTGAAGAACTTTTGTTAAACGTAACTTTAAAGCAGGGGTTCCTAAAGGGGTTCACATTTTTTCCATAAAGAACCTATAAATCTGGGTAAATTACAGTTAAGCATTTTTCCGTTGGAAAATATCGAGTCTTATATGGAATATATCGCGTTATTACATCCATTTTATATACCTACCAGCAGTGTTCAGCCTTTGTTTCCATACGCGTTACGTTTTTACTATAATTTATTCGGTGATCTACTTTTACATAAATCAAATTCTTAGATCAAAATAACTAAATTTATTTAAGAAATGTAATTTAATTTCTGTCTGTAATTATACGGTTTCTGAAATTTCTAAAATATTTTGTATTTGTGACGATGTCATCAAATTTAATTTTTTTTCTGTTTTAAATAAACAGTTACAAAAATTATATGAGTCAGATCTATTGGTGAAATTTGGATGATTTGAGTACCAAATTTTTATTTCTTCTATAAAAATAGCCAAGCTTGTTTCGGAAAATGTGAATTGTTTTCCGGATGTCATTTTTCCTTTATGTCCTTCTTTATTTTAAATTTTTTCCCTTAGTCCGCCAAATATTTTGGTATTTACAATTTGGTCCGCCGACGCAAAACCCTGGGAAACTCTACCTAAAAGTCTACGAATTGCATTTTAATAGGAATAATCACCAGCGAAGTGGCCGAGTGTGCTTAAGCACTAACTGGCACTTGCGACTGGTAGGTCGAGGGTTCGAATCCGACGACCGGCTATGCTCGTGAAGGTTTTCTGCAGTTTCCCTTCACAATTCCGGATGAATATCGGCATAGTTCCTTAAGAAGACGGCTGCAGACGCATACCCACCAAATCCTAGCTCTCACCCACTTTCCTTCTCCTCCACCCACATCATAAATGTATGTATAATGTAACAAATATAATGTATTGAATAAATAAAAAAATATACAAAATAATGATGTGGGTGGCGTCTGTTATGGACTGAATTGTCCGGAAAACGGACGTTAAACGCATTATTATTATTATTATAATAGGAATAATCGACAATATATTTAAGAACAATATTCTACCAACATTGAATTTCCCTCACATCAAATAAAATTTTAAATAGGTACTAAATCATTGTTTAATTAAATATAAACTCATTTTATTTTGAAACAAATTGACATTGCCCTAATCCAAGGGACTTATTTTATAAAGTGAAATAAATAATAGGAATACAAACTTTTTCATTTGTTACCCGCAAAATTCTATATAAAATGTAACATTATAATACAATATTTATATTAAATTTAATTAGCAACATTTGATGATATTCATATAACAGCTAAAGGGATATAACAATTATTTATGTATAATTATAAAATACGGAAAATAATACCGTACGTTTTTAATTTTTTTAAACACAATGAAATTATTTTAGTAACAATTATTTAACTTTATCACAAGAATTGTTATTTTTTCACTTTTATGCGCACACGGTTCAACTTGTTGTACAACTTGGTTGAGTTGTACAACATGTTGAATCGTGTGTGGGGCAGTTGGTCAACTATTTTGATGGTTGCATAAACGGTTGAAGTAAAATCAAAATATTTTGATTTTACGTGGGCGGAGCAAATGGTCTATGAACATGTTGTACTGTGTGTGGGATAGTTGAACAACAAAACCAGTACATATATGCTGTAAAGAGTGTAATCAACAAAATATTTACAGCGGTAACAATTGTAAAGTTTAAATATTTGATTTTGTTTTTTGTTATTTCCAATAGCTTGCGGTGATACCGCATTTGAAAATTTTAAATTTTTGAAAGAATTTCCCGTTGCAAGAAACCTTAATGTAATTTCCAAGTGTGTTTTGCAGAAATTGCATCACGTATAAACGTATCTTCTTTGCTTCTTAAAGGTGTTATTTTTACTAAAATATTAAAAATTTCTTCGTTCATTCGCATATAATTTTTATAATCGTCTGGTTCACATTCACTAATTTTTTTAAATAGTTTTCCATTAGAAAATTTTTTTCCCAACCACTAGGGACCTCAAAACAAATTTCGGTCATAGTCTCAGGATCAAGTCGCGCCATGACAGGGGCTGTAATAGCTGAATTTTCGAATCAATAAAATTCGCTAAAAATCTCCGCTAAAATCATGAATATTATAATATAATATAATCAAAATTATTATGGTGGGATGCCGGGAATAAACTAAAATACATCATCAATTTGTTACATCGTTACCCAATTCCGCCCATTCAATATCATGGTGGAAGCGCTGGAAATATTTTTACTTTATTTACACAAATTAAAAACATGCGGCAGTTATAAGCCTGTAAAGTACATGCATGACAATGTTTAAGTAAAATATCCCGGCTGTAATAAATTAATTAAAAGTGATGCATATTATTGTACCGAATAGAGAAGTTACATTGATATAAAACGTATACACTGGTATACACTTTCTACGTATGCATGTATATGTAGGAATTGTCTCTATACGTAACTAAGGCCCATTTCACACCAAGCCAGTCGCGTCCAGTCAAGTCACGTCAAGTCTGACGCATCTTGATTCAACATACACCGATTCAATGCAATTACAACATACATTTTATTTTTGCTTTCAAATATAATCAGTCGCGTCCAGTCAAGTCAAGTCAAGTCACCGTCAGTCCAGTCAACGACTCAACAAGTTGAATTTTTTCATCAGTCAACGTAAGTCATCTGTCCATTGTACATGCGTATTAAGAGATACATACATATTATATGTGTGTTGTGGTGTGTTGTGTATAAATCAAATCATAGAGCATATTTCTTATGTCATTTCTGGTATAATATATTATGTATGCATATTATGTAGTACATATTATTTTTTCAAATAATACATTATTCAGACGTTAAATCCTTAAATCATTGTCAAACATGGACTTAGAACAATTAATATTACTTATTAGAAATTATCCAAAAATTTATGATCTTAACCTCCGCATTATTATTATTGTATTAATTAATACAACATCCATTTTCAAATATCAAGTAATAACTAATTTAAACTGACTGATTTGACTTGACTTGGTCTATCTGAAAGCACCTGACTGGCTTGAC
Source organism: Brachynemurus nebulosus (assembly GCA_035578155.1). Classification (NCBI taxonomy): domain Eukaryota; kingdom Metazoa; phylum Arthropoda; class Insecta; order Neuroptera; family Myrmeleontidae; genus Brachynemurus; species Brachynemurus nebulosus. The sequence continues at coordinate 20,493,534 of JAPWDM010000006.1, forward strand.
TTGACGCATCTGGACTTGACGTGACTTGACTGGACTTGAGAAGACTTGACTGGTTTGGTCTGAAATGAGCCTAACTCGATGCAAATCTAAGAATGAATTCACCATAGAGCAGAGAATAATAATGAAGATTTAATTGTGTGCTTTCATCGCTTACAAATTGCACTCTACTTAACTTGATTTGCTTGAAATTCGAGTCACTCTAAACTAAACATGATTAGAATAAATTCATTGCTATTATGGATCACAGCGTTCATTTATTACATGTGTATATCGATGTCCTAGAAAAATACGTGCAATCGGGTAACATAAAATATATTCTGATAGCCTGATAAATAGCATCACGTACCTATGTGATGAAAAATCACAGTTCAATACTTTCCCACCATATTTTTTAGTGTTCCTTACCAAAATTGGTAAAACGGAACGCTTATGGAATCACTTCAGAGACAGAGCACAATTATAGACGTAAAAAAAAAAAGTTGAATTATGATTTTAAGTATTAGGCCCAATCCACATTAACGCTCCACTCTCGCTCCGCTCTCGGTACGATATCGCTCCGCTCCCGATTCAATAAAATATTCTTACACAAGAAACAATGAGTGTATTCACATCATCGCTCTGATATCGGTCCGATATCAGTCAAGGTTCGCTCTCGCTCCAATTCCACTCCAATATCAGTACCACTCAGGTAATATTTTATCGGAGCGATATCAGACTTGTTATGGCTTGTACCTATAGTGTAAACACTTTTTTGATTCCACTCCACTCCGCTTGCATCCAATTGTTATGAAAAGATGTTTGTATCGAACTGAGACCGAACTGGGAGTGTACCCAGAGTGGCATTATAATGTGAATAGAGAACGAATAGGTACCAGCATGTTATCAGCACTGTAATGTGAACACAACAAGATTATATCGGAGCGAGAGTGGAGTGGGAGCGTATCGAGAGCGGAGCGTTAATGTAAATCGGGCCTAAAGTTCAGCAGGCTAAACTTAGAAAGTTTTCCAAAAGTTTGCGTTGTCGGGCCAAATTATAAATATCAAAATATTTGGCGGGCTAAGAAAAATTTTTAAAATGAAGCAGGACACAAAGGAAAAATGTATTGTTTATTTAAATGTTAGTATATAACAGAATTTTGGTCGGTCTGCGATTATAATTTAGAAATTATACGAGTACAGCCTAACAGAAAAATCACATCCAGAAAATAAGAGTTTTTACATTTTCTGAACAAACATGGCTACGTTTATAGGAAAAATAAAGATTTCTCACGCAAATTTTCCAAAAATTCACCAAACCACCTAATTCATTTCATTTTTGTAGTTATTAACTGAGCTTGAAAAAATTTAACTAGATGACGTCATCACGTACACCATTTTTTTTTTTTAAAAAACTCCAAAAATCGTAATTTTGAAGCTGTTTATAGATTTCCGATACTGCGTTTTTTAATTTTATAATGATAATGATTTAATAAGAAGATATTTTGCATAAAAAATATCATTTTTCAATGGAAAAATGTTTACGAATTTGAGACTGCAGAAGATCTGGCACTGCGGACCGTATTTCTGTAAGTTTGCGGGCCGCACTTTGGGAACCCCTGGTGTAAGGTATCAAAGAAAAGTTTATTGGAGCACGAATTCAACAATATATAATATACAGTCGACTCTCGTTAATTCGAAATTCGCGAGGGACTCTTAAAATATTACGAATTATAGAGAGGTTCGAATTATCGCAGGTAACAATTTTAATTTTTTAAGCATTTGCGATGAATAAACTTGAACTTGTCTCAAAATGTACTTACAATCTTTCTGTCTCTTTCTCTCTGCAACTTTGAATTGTCGAGTGTTTGACGCCGATGAGTTCGAATTAACGCGTCGTTTTGTTACGTAGCAATGATTTTTTCGTTCGAATTACCAAGTGTATAAAAATCTATTGTTTTAGTTCGAAATATAAAGAGATTTTGTAGGGAACTCGTGATACCTTTGAATTATAGAAAGTTTCGAATTATCGCAGGTTTCAATTAACGAGAGTCTACTGTAGTATATTTATGCATTTTTTTTAAACATTTTTCGGAAAAAACCCTTAAAAGTTGCTATTCCTCACCCTTATCAAACCAAAAAAAAAAGTTATAAACATTGAGAATGAGGAGTAAACTGAGTCAAAATTATCAGGATTAAAAAATTCTAGCACGGTCAATTGTTTCTTTCCTTATAACTACTTAAGGGGGGAGTTCACGCCAGAAACGGCTAATAAACTAATTTTTTTCGAATCTCATTTTTTGTTTTTATTTTGTTCTGTGGTTCTTTACAAACACGGTGATATATAAAACATGGCCAAAAATTTTTTTTTTCAAGTAGAAAAATATTTATTTGTGAGCCGCTGCACAGCCAAATTGCTACTCCTTTGCAGACAACGCTCACCCCCCCCCCCTCGCGATTTGGTCAGTAATATTTAGTTTTGGTGTGTACATGAGTTATAGTATGCACTGAGATAATGTTCTTTTATTTGTACCCCTTTGTAAACGTTTTAATAAACAGTGAGTAAACCGCTTCTTTTGTTATTATTTTTGTTTTTTACCGTTTCCCGAAAGTTGTATTTTTCCCGACAAGGAAAATCATATCTCAAGTTCTAGAAAAGATAGAGACTTAATTTTTTTTTAATTTTGTTCATAAACATATTGCGCATAAAATAGAGTATGCTTTTTCCATTTGAACAATTGTAACTATTTTTAAAGATTTTTTTTTAATAAAAAATTGGGTTTTATAATTTTTAGAAGTTTGGGATTACAATTTTATAGTTAATTTTTAAAATTACCTGAAACCCATACTCAGCTTTATGGACAGGTTCTTTAGGAATAAAATAATGAAAAAATATTTAAAAAATATTCATTACTTTTTGAGATATGGCGTTCCTTGTAAAGGCTTAAAAACTTGTGAAAAAGGGCCCCCTCCCCCCACAGGGAAGAGTAATGAATGTTTCAAAAACAATATTTTCTAATTGAAACCCTCCCTAATTTGAAAAAAAAATTTCAACAAGCAAAATAATCATAAATAAAAAAGTTGCTTTTTTATTTGAACTCCTCCCTTAATCATTGATTTTAGAGAAAAAGTTTTCCGACAAAAAAATGATTGTCATGGCGTAGGCGTAGGGAACAACTTTTATTCTTACAAAAATTATCCGTTAAAAATAAAACTTTATCTATCCTCACAATATGCTGTTACATCAAATCCATGTTTAAAGACAATTTATTTATTATATGGAACACTATTTGCGCGAGTACAACTTGTACTCGATCGATTTTTTTAAAAAAGAAAAAAATATATAATAGAATTTCAAAATATAGAGTAATTATAATTAGATTAAAACGAGTGGAATTTATGTTCTAAATTATAATTAGGTAGGTAAAGCTTGAATCAAACGATTAACTATTTGATTTTGTTTACAGCTGCCGTTGTGATTGCATTTTTCGTTTGTTGGGCGCCGTTCCACGCGCAACGCCTTCTCTACATCTATTTTCGTGATTCGCCACAATTCAACGCCATCAATGAATGGATGTTTTTCATCACCGGTATCCTATATTACGTGTCAAGCACAGTGAATCCAATTTTATATAACGTAATGTCAAATCGATATCGAATTGCATTCAAAGAAACTCTCTGCGGTGGTCGTCGAAAAAGTAGCGGTGGTGGTCTCACGCGGGAACAGTCAAGTTTTCGTGACACTATGGTCGGATGTTCCACATACGAGGGCACACAATTAATACGTGTCAAATCCATTGTTAGTGATCGAATGCACAATAGTATAAATCATCGATATTTAAAACGTTACAATTCATCGATAAAACGTAATAACAGTAACGAAGAGTCACGAAATCGAAATGACGATGGCAATACAATGATGCAACTTAACGAAAATAAAAATATACTTGAAGAGGATGAAAATCAACAAACCGAAAAAGATAATAATGAAGTGACGCCAACAGATGTTGTTGTTCGATTAGCAGCGACGCCAACAATTAACGGTAAAACTACGTGCTACGCAGCGCCAAATTTAAATAATCATACGCAAAGTGAGGATGATATTTTAGATGAGACGTGTAAAAATGGTACTAAATCGAATATTAATCTAGTGGAATCTTGCATATAAAACATTTTAAATATATTTTTATGCCTCAGTGATTATTTTTTGATGATCTTGCAATATAATTGTTAACTCCAAATTAGCAATTAAAAAAAAATTTCTTAAATGGGAACAATACTCACAGAATAATTGAAAATTATGTCATTTTGCTACGCGAATATCTTCAATTTTTATGACTATTCGTAAACGAATTTGTTTTATGAAGTGATTTTGTAGCAGCTTCTTAAATTACTTTTATCCACTAACCAAAGTGATATATTTTTGTTCGAGTTTAGGGTGTCCGGCTACTAGTGTTAATAAAATTTCTCTGTATTCATGCTAACATTTTGTAAAAGAAAAACATTAATAAATAAAAATTTTTGGATTAAATTTTCTTAAAAACATATTCATTGGATTAAAAAAAACTTTCTTTCATGCCTATTAAGAAAAAAAATGGGTGTTTAATTTATTTATCAATTTTTATAAGCCAGTTTAATTGCACACCTACAAAAGTGTTCGGGCTTTTACATTACTTTATGAATTGTCAAAACTAGACCTTATTGCCTTCTCACTGGCAATATTTTTTATCAGTAGTTCGCGTATCTAAATTTTTTGTAACCATAAATATTCGTACAATTTAACTTGTTCAGTAGAAGTTGCTACGAAAGTAACTTCACCAGATGAATTCACTCAAAAATACAGGAGAGAACTAAGTGAATCTTGAAAAGTCTTCTATTTGGAAAAAGTTACACATTCAATGGTGGATGATTTAAAGGAGAAAATAAATATTTTTCAAGTAAATCGAATATGTATATTAATTCATCAAACAAGCAATATATCTTGCTTCAATTGAATCATTTACTGTAAATTTAATCAAATTGTACCTGTACAATGTATAATACAATAAAAAATATTCGCTTTTATATAAAACATTTTTATTATATTTTAAGGTATGATTTCAAAATAATTCAAAAATTATAAATATCAACTATTTCTTAAACTAACTAAAATACTAAAAATAAAAATATTTTTGTTAAAAAATATGTATATATACTTATAAAAACAGAATTGTTTCAAATGTATAATCAAGTTTTGTACTGTTTTAACGTTAACCTCCATCCTAAACGTTAAGTAATTACATAAAAACCCCTGTCTTGCCTCTGTCCTAAGATCATAATAATTATTTTTTCTAAACTATTAAAAAAAATTTTCATATCTCTTGCTTTTGTATTACTAACAACCCCTATTATTAATAATTATAATAAACAAACAATAATACACTTAACAAAAATACAAATTAATATTAAAATAACTTTATTTTTAATTCTATAATATCTACATTTATTTCATAATGACTTATTAATTTTTATAAATTATAAATAGAATCAAGAAATGATTATAAAAAAGACGGATAATTTTTTTACATTGTATTTTTTATGAATTTAATATTTCTGTGATATTAAATTAGTTATAATTAATTTTAAAATATAAATGTCCACCAGATATTAAATACAGTTATAAAAAGAATCGTTAAATGTATTTAATGTTTTCATGTAAAATTCAAATAAACTGAAATTAAATGAATGCACTTTTTATTATTTGTTGATAATTTTTGCTTTTATTTCGTCCTAAATTCACAGCTTTTTGAGTTAATAATTTATTATTCGTCCGCAGTCAATCTTAAATTACGGCGGGTAACATATTACATATCCCTCTCTACATATCCATAATAGAACTGCTGCCATCTATGACTATAATTTTAAAATATATGTATATAAAAATGTTTCTCAAGAACTGACAAAATTAGATGAAGCGAAATATAAATTTCTACAATGTTGGCAGTACTAGAAATTGCATAGTTGATAATATCAATATCACGTAGCCGAAGTCCCTAAAGCAGCCTCCACATTCTCGCCGAGGTTGGACAAGTCGAGAATGTAGAGGGTCATTTCGTTGTACTTCGCGGTAGGTGTTTCAATGCTATTCTTATGCCTCGGTCAACCTCAGCGAGCAACTACTTCGTCCAACTTCGGCGAGAATGTGGAGGCTGCTTATAAGTCCGTCCACACGGCTCAAACTTTACCACCGACTTACATATGTAGTTAATTATGAACATGACATGAATCCAAGAAATACAAAATTTGATACTTATTTTTTTAAAATTATCCATTAAAAACGTTACTATTACAACTATAAAGTATTGATTTTACTTTTTAATGGGGAATTTGACTAATTTTGGGAAACTATTTTAACTCTTTTAGTACCGCCATATATTCCAATATTTTAGATAAAAAATTTAATATCTCTATTAGTAAAATTGCAAGTTTGGTAGGTTTTGCTTAATTTATTTACAATGTGACGGCTCTTTACTATATAGCCTCCAGTTACCGATATAAGACAATGCACACTCTTCAGTTGAATTTTTTCTAAAAATTAGTATGACGAGCTGAGCTCATCTTTAGTCTTAAAGGGGTTAAAAATACGCATATTTATGTATTATGCATGTGTATAATTTTAATTTTTAAAAATAATGCCGAAAATCGTTAGAAAAAATCAATTTAATATTTGGTCTCAAAATTTGCGCGAAAACGTTCATTAGCTTCAATTACGTCACATTCTCTAGATAGCAACAGGTGTCATGTAACTAAGAAAAAAAACTATTTATTTTTCTTATAACTAGGAAAAAAATTGTTGATTTTTTAAAAAATTAATTAAATTCGAATTAATTTCCATAGTTATGTTTGCTAACCGGAATTCACGTAACGATCCTAGTGGCGACAGTGTTGAAATATAAGAGAATGCAACGTCACAGCCCATTTCTGCTGACGTAATTTATAGCTGAAAAATATTAATTTTTTTTTTTTTAAATTAAATAATGATAGTTAGGATCAATTAACATAATAAATTGCTCTTTTATTGTCAATTTTCATTAAAATTTGTTTTTATTGTTTTTCTTTGATAATGTAAAATACCCCTAGTGCTGACAGTTTTTAACCAAAGATTATGTTTCTTAATCTGGTATAAAAAACGTCACAATTTGAATCAAAAAAAGTTTTTATGTGCATCATCAGAGGGTAAATATTATTTATACATGAAATTTAGATAATAAAAATACAATGTTTTGTTATTTGATAACTTTATTTAAATAAAAAATAATTTTATTAAACTTATAATATTAATTTTCACTGGCACCGGAATCATCTTCGGTATCATCCAGTTCACTATCACTAGATTCATCTTCCGAGCCACTACTCGTCTCTAATGGCGGCGGTCGATTTGTATTAACAAATAAATCATCTTCTCCCTCTTCATTGTCTTTCGAATTTTTCTCTGTGTCGAATGCCGCGGGCCAACAATTATTCTCCTTGAAATGTTTTATATGCTCCGCGGTTAACACTCGTACCATTTCCCCTTTCACCTTATCCCCTTCTGGAATTGGTTCAATTAAAATATAATCGCCACGTTTGACCCAAACTGTGCGACGAAATTTTGTTGGCATCGATATTAAAAATGTATTTTCGTCAGCTGATTGAACCTGATGGAGATTGTTTCCACGGCTTTCTAGCACGCGTACGATCTCTTGATCCTTGGTCGGTAAACTAAAATCATCTTGGAGAACTTCTTTCATCACATGTTTCCTCTTAGTTGCACGAGACATTCTAAAATTAAAGAAATAATTGGGAAAAAGAAAATAAATTCGATTTATCTTTATATTCCGAAAAAATGTTTTAATACTAATTACAATATAAATAAAAAATAATATTAATGGAGTCGCTGAGTTTCAAAACTATCTAATTGACGATTTTTTCAAAATTGAGTCAGATACGGTTTATTATTCAGGAGGATAAACTGCACCAAAAAATACCAACTAGACGGTGCAAAGTCAGCTTTTTAGTTTTTACCTTTTAATTTTAATGACAAAAATACGAAACCGTTTCAAAAGTAACTAATTGCAATATTTTCCAACTGAAAAAACATGACGTTGCAAGCAACACAAACCAGTTGCAAAACTATCTAATTGCTTATATATAAATGGCGTCATTAGAAAAACCTGGAATAAAAATAGCTAGTTAGGTAGTCAATATATAGCACTGCAGGGCCTGCAGAAGATCAAATAATTGTATGTGATTTATTTATTACTCTCTCTAAGAAAATATTTACTATTGGAATAACTAGAAAAAAATACAAAAAAACTTATGGAATTGTCAAATATAACAGGCTGCGAATGTGTGCAGAATAAAATTGTGTGAAACATCGTGGTTCTGATTTGAGTTTTACTGTTAAATTACAGTAAAGATACTTGTTTTATGGGAGAATATTCTACTAATTTATAAGAAATAATCTTAGTTTTCATAAGTTATAATAAAAACAACGTTTTACGATGTAAATAGATAGATTTGTACGAATGTTGTTTTATTTAAAACTTACTGAAAGAATAATAAACTGTTGCAAAAGTGTCTAATTGTTAGTGTTACTGCTGCAAAAGTAGCTAATTACAAAATCAACCGTTTCAAAACCATCTAATTAAAGCAAACTGCTGCAAAAGTAGTTAATTATAAATTTTAATCGTGATTTACTAATTATTGATGAGTGGTATCGTTGCTATTATTTCTTTATAAGAACTGTATGATTTTTCCTAAAAATTTAATGGTAAAAACCACATCAAAATTATTATTATAAGTGAGAAAACAGTTTTTTGTGTTTCTTGAACATTTTTAGTTGTATTAATTAGATGGTTTTGAAACTCATCGACTCAATTCTTTATACATCTAATTCATCTTGTGCATGTGTCGATTCTGCGCAGTAGAAATCTCGTGAATAAGGCACGTTTCTCACATTATAAATGAAATTTGCCATTACATTTCTTTAGAGTATCATAAATATTTAACGATTCGCCTTTTGGTATTCCATAACCCTTTTCTAATCCATCGGGATTTGATGGTGTCACACAATCGTGTGACGCTTCTTTTCGAAGGACCGTGTCCACTTCCACAGACGTGAAAAAAGCCACCGACATCGGTAGATCATTTAAACCTAAACGTTTCACACAAAATACCCGAGTCAATAAATTTGTAATATGCATGGCAAATGCCGCGTCATATTTATAGCGTTCTGGCACTAAATATCGAACTTCATCGTGAAAGCTGAGTACGAATCGAGCTTTATCGCGCATCAACCATCGCATCGACACCAACATTAGATGTAAGAAATCGACAGCGCCACTCTGGACAACCCAATTGACTCGTGTGGGTAAAAATCGGTCGCCTGGCATAGAGGCCGGTTCCAGAGCCCTACTCAAACGACAATGTAAAAATGGTGTTACTGGATTCGGATTTTGGGCAATTTCCTCAAGACGATTAAACATGGCTGATTCCGTTCCACCAACCCATTTCGGTTTATGGAACATATCACCCAATGGTTTCCCATGCGCCTTTGCTATTTTGATTGCCTCCCAATTATTGTACGGTCTATCGACGAATTCCTCGAGATATTCGTCTTTAATTCGATACACACGTTTCCCTTTCGTTAGAGCGAACATTTTCATCGCTTTACTTCGCGCCTCATTTTCTGACATTGACGGATTAAATTGTTTTAGGAGACGTTCGGCAAAATTTTGCCCAGCCCCGTAAATTCGTGCATAATTGATCACTTTGGCATGATCTCGCGATATTCCGACGGCTCGAGCCGTTACACTGTGCATATCTGTACCGCTCGATTTATTCCCGCTCAATGTCATCCAGCCTAAAGGTGTCGCTCCGTTCATTTGACAAACGTCCGCGTCCCCGATCACGGACGCAATCCACAACTCTTGCGAATCTACATCCGCCCCAACAATATTATATTTTGGAGGTGCTTGAACAAATGCTCTCAGTTCGGAACCAATTCGTTCGACATGCGCGTTCGAAGCAGTCATCCAGGTTGGTTCGACAGCTCGTCGTGTTAATGTACCGCATACCACCACCTAGAAAACGAAATTAACCGTGTTATTCGAGAGTGGAGTGTAGTTTTAAGGGGGTATTCTAGTCTAGAAATTCAAAAAAATTGGTTGTTTTTTTGCATATTTTCAAAGAGGAAGGAATATTGTACGAGGCAGGGATCACTAATTAAAAAAATGTATGTATAACACACTATAAATGACTCAGACTGCCCGACACGAAACTTCAAACTTTATACTCGTTTTTCTCGAAAGTATGTTTTTTTAAAACGGTTGACATGATATCTCAAGTTCTAGTGGACCGATTGCTTTGAAATTTTGTACAGAGCTTCTTAACGTAGTTGCTCCGAGATAGTCCGGTACAAAAGTAATTCTCAGAAAAGAAAATTTTAACTTCCCATAGGAAGTTATTGTAATGGGTCCGATTTTACGAATCGCTAATTTTGACGTATCTCCACGTTTCAAGGTCACTAGAATCCGAATCCATCGTTTTTAGCGTGATGTCTGTGTGTGCGTTCGTTAGTTCGTTCGTGAATTTTTTTCGTCTCGCATATCTCGAGAACAAATGATAATATCAACTCCGGACTAATTTCATTAGATGCGTAATCAAAAAATGAAGACCGGATAAAGTTTTCAGCTAATTCGGATTAGTGGTTTGTTTTTTGTGGTAAAAAACGGAATTAACTTTATTAAGATAACATCGATTATATGGATTTTTTACCATAACGTTATTATATAATAGCCAAAGAACCTTCCTTGATGTTAAAAACGCCAGTATTTTATTACAACATTAAAAAGAAAAAAAACGAAATAAGAAAAATTGAAAAAATTAGTTTCTTGCCAAAATATATTTTGTCTAGCATATCTTGAGAACAAATGATGTTATCATTTGTTTGATAAGGGTGGAGCCCCCACCCTTAGGTACAGAAAGCGAAGCCCCCGGTATGGTGCAAGAGGCAAAGCCTCTATCAGGGGCCCAGGGGAGGAGTCGCCTGAAATGAAAAAAAGAATTATTTATGTACAGTAGTCTCTAGTCTTTAAGGACACCCAATGAAAAGTTGACAGTGTCGGTAGACCTGTCCCCCAAATTTTCTTTTATCAAAAATTAAATAATGTATTAATACATATTCTTCACTTATTATATTTCCATACCACTTGTTTTTTTTTAATTTCCGCGCGCTTATGTTGTAGCAATATAAAAGCATTGTCGAAAAAGCGTTGTAAAATGATGTTTATAAATTATATTTCAAAAACGATGTAGTGAATAATTTTTATTTCTTATTAAATTTTTATCAAATTCCTTTAACACGTTTTCATTTTACTCAAAAAAAAAAAAAAATTAGAGTTTTCCCATAAGAGCCCGTGTTAAAATTACAAAACTTTGAAATCGTTTTTCTCGAAATTGGGGTAGTCAATTTTAATCGAAATAGGTTCGTATTATTGGTATTGAATTAAATAAATATTTAGAGAAGTTTCGTTAAAATCCTTTGAAAAAATCGTTTTATCGACCAACTACCTTAATATATTCAAAATTCGTTTGACGAGGGGTTTTTGAATTTCTTTTTACTATTTTAAAAAAATTCCCAAAACTGAAAAAACGATAGAAAAAAGAAACTTTTTTTTCACATGGACGCAATTTTGCCAAAATTTTTTTTTTCAAATTGCTCCCGTCAAACGAAAATGACATTCTTACTCTTTAAGAATTCACTAAAATGTTGTGTTTCAGCTCATCGAGGGGGTCGGAATCATATCAACCAGCTTTTTTTGAGTTCCTACTTTACCGGCCTGTTCCTTTGCTCAATTTTGACATTTTTTTCTTTATTTTTTTGTACTTTTCAAATGTTAATAAAAAACTGATAAAAAAAAACAATAGTAAAAATGTTTAAGGTTTTTTTATTTATTTATTACACCTGGGAAAACACCTAAAATTTGGCTGTCTAGACTAGAATACGCCTTTAATTAACGGTGGGCGATTAAAGATGATACTAATAAAATCATTCGATTATGAAAAAAATCATTCGAAATTCATCATTCATAATCACCCATCCGCATTACTAAGAACCGATAACATACTTGAGGAATTATTGCCCCATACTTCATTGTATCGGAAACTTGAATTTCCTCAGGAAGATCCTCGACCGGAAGCCAAACAATAAACTGATTTAGAATTCGTTCACGATTATTTCGCCAGTACGTCAACATTCGACCAATCTGCAAGATTTTCTCGGTAGTTTCATCATCTCCTGCTAAAACATTCTCGGAAAACTTCGTTAAAAAATCTTTTGCCAGCGGATTTCCAACCCGATACGAACTGCCATCCTTATGTGGCAACTTTATAAAGAAACAACAGTTGTCCAGGATAACATTACACCAAACACCTGATCCTTGATACACCCCCTGCGTTTTATCAACTTTCTTTTTACTATAATATTCCTTACGCGCGAGATTCTCTTGGACATCCTTACACAAATGTCCCAAATTTAAATTTAATATCATCTCTTTATCGGCTAGTTTAATAGGACATTTTTCGATCAGTTGTTTTAGTGGAATATTTTCAGCCTGATCTAAATCGGCACTGAACGGGACTAGAAAACCCCACCCGTAACCATCTAGATAATGTAACGGATACCCTTCCCATGTTAGCCGTAACAATTTCGGCGTAATTCGCATCGAAGTACTAATATTCGGTTCTGGAATCCATGCCTGATCATTCGGATCAGGTCTCCTACATAATTTTCGATACCAAGCTGGTAGCAGAGCGAAACGTTTCTCCACTTCTGACATATTTTTCGTGATTTTTTTCGTACTCCAATCCTGATCCCACATCCAAAGATCCTCTTTATATTTCGCGTCCTTCATCAATTTACACACTTCATTTGCTTTTTTCGATAACAGAACTTTGGTTTCGTTCTCTAAATGATCAAAAGTACTTTCGGCCGAATTGATATACGAGTTCCAATTCGAATTGACCGGTAAGTACGCCGTGCCCAGTTCCAGCATGCCTGCAAACGTAACAGGATGTGGAAATCGTTCCAAAAATAACGGAAACAGTTTTTTTAAAATTTGAAAACTGGCTGACACGTCATTGGCACAGTAAGACACTAACCTCTGAAAATTTTCTCGTATATCCGTTAACGTGCCTTTGATAAATATTTCCCGGGTCTCTTTATCTAATTCCCCGCCACAATATAGTTTATACACATCAACTAAACTATTCAACGAACTACAATTCAACCATTTTTCATCCTCGTCATCAAATTTGCCGGATTTTAATACCGCGCGTTGATAACTCGTCACACCACTGACACAAACATGCATCGACATCAGATCAAGAAACCGAGTTCCGGTTCTGTCAATCCAGTACTGTTCTTTAACGCGTGACCGATCATATGACACATTATGTCCGATGACCACTCGAGGTGTCTTCAGATCCGTCTCAGCAATGTTTCGTCCACAATTTTCCGACGTGCTTTCCATCGGTATCAAATTATCAAAATTATCTTTCCCATCCACATAGTCGTCAGACACTAAATTATGGTAATTGTGCATTAGTGGGGCTCCGCCTATTTTTGGCTCTAAATGGAAAACTAAGGATCCGATTTTAATGGTTTTTTTTTAAATGTTCGCCGCTATTGCGGATTAGTTAAAAAAAATATTACAACTCGATATCAGTATTGGAAATGATGGGAAACTGTCGTTAAATTTGAAAAAATTCAATTTTTTTAGGTTTTCTTTTTTTATTTTGCATGCATGTGTGTGGTGAGGTTAGTTAAGGTTAGGTTAGTTTAGTTAGTTTTGACAATATACTTCGATTTTAATATAAGAACTTGGTGGTGAGGTTAGTTTAGTTAGTTTTGATAATATACTTCAACTTTGATATAAAAAATAGGTGGTGAGGTTAGTTTAGTTAATTTTGACAATATACTTCAACTATGATATAAAAACTAGATGTTGAGGTTACTTTAGGTTTTTTTTTGCAATTTTTTTAGGTTTTCTTTTTTTATTTTATATGCATGTGTGTGATGAGGTTAGTTAAGGTTAGGTTAGTTTAGTTAGTGTTGACAATATACTTCAACTTTGATATAAAAACTAGATGTTGAGATTAGTTTAGGTTTTTTTTTCAATTTTTTTAGGTTTTCTTTTTTCACATATTTTGTATGCATATGTGTGGTGAGGTTTTCTTTATATATATATATATATATATATATATATATATATATATATATATATATATATATATATATATATATATATATATATATATATATATATATATATATATATTACACTTACACTTATTACAGCGGGTGCCATGAAAAGACCTGAGCTCGAGACTACGGCAGAAATTTATATATATATATATATATATATATATATATATATATATATATATATATATATATATATATATATATATATATATAGTATATTTATTTAGTTTAGAAATGACGTCATTATCGTCTCTTTTCAATTTATGACGCTAGCTGTCCTTTAAAAAAATTATACGATACTGATCCTTAAAATAGCATATAAGTTAAGTTTATTTTCATTTTTTCTTTTTCTCATTCTTTTCAAGTGCCAAATTATATAAGATTTCACTTACGGATTTGTGTATACTGAATGAAAGTTAGAAAAAGATAACATACCATTAAATTAGGTATCATTAAATAATTTTTAGCAATAATTTTTTATTTGACCCACCCATTTCAATTCATATTTTTATGATACCTTACTGTGGTACGTTACTACCTAGGTATCATAAAAATACAAAATTGAAATGGGTGGGTCAAATAAAAAATTATTGCTAAAAATTATTTAATAATACCTAATTTAATGGTATGTTATCTTTTTCTAACTTTCAGTCAGTATACACAAATCCGTAAGTGAAATCTTATATAATTTGGAAGTTGAAAAGAATGAGAAAAAGAAAAAATGGAAATAAACTTAATTTATGTACTATTTTAAGGATCAGCATCGTATAATTTTTTTAAAGGACAGCTAGCGTCATAAATTGAAAAGAGATGATATATATATATATATATATATATATATATATATATATATATATATATATATATATATATATATATATATATATATATATATATAAAGGCCCCCATACACGGTGAGATCTGTATCGATACCTTGTATCGATACAAATAGCGATACATATATCTGAGATTTGTATCATGTTTATTTAGCACACACACGCTGAGACTGAATCGTAAAACTTCAGTACAGATAAAAAATTTTCTGAAATAAAGATAATTAAATAAAGAAATTAAAGAATTAATAAAGAAATGTGCGATCTACGACGACCTGTGGCACCTGTGCTATTAGCAATTGCAATACAAACATCTTTACATTTTGAATCCCGTAGACATGGGTATAATTTATACATATTAATAAAATCTTCCCAAAAATCTATCTGCAGACATGATTATTCAAATAAATAACAATTATTTACTTTATTAACTGTCAAAATAAAAATGAAACCATAGTTACCATGATACTTGAGACAAGCACGATACTTGTTGATACTGATACAGTGATACCGAGACAGTCACATACACGACGAGATCTGTATCATGATACTGATACCTGTAACATGTAGCGATACAGATCTCATCGTGTATGGGGCCCTTAATACAAATTTCTGCCGTAGTCCCGAGCTCAGGTCTTTTCATGGCACCCGCTTTAATAAGTGTATTTCCAAAAACGAAATTCACTTAAAAGAAAACTTAATAAAATTGAATTTTTTCAAATTTGCCTAACGACAGTTTCCCAACATTTCCAGTATCGATATCGAGTTGTAGTATTTTTTTTAACTAATCCGCCGTAGCGGCGAACATTTAAAAAAAAAATCATTAAAATCGCATCATTAGCTTTTCTTTTAAAGCCAAAAATTGGTGGAGCCCCCACTAATGTACAATTACCTAAACTATCACTAATCCAAGCGTACCAGGCCCTGTCAGTGACCGCCGTTGCCAAAGTTGGCAAGAATCCTTCATTCATACACACTTCCACATCAAAAATTATACAATCTTCAATTGGACAGTCAACTGACTCCGGTTTCTCACCCGGCACATATCTGGTCCAACCGGATTTCAATAGCCACACATCCGGTTTTTCCGGAATACCTTTAAGTAGTATATTCGTCACTAATTCACGATACGGTTTACACTGCGCTTCGCCAATATTATAAAAATGCTCCTCCAAAGTGTCACCTTCCAATTTTGGAAGTTCAAAATTAACATCCGGCACAGGTTTTATATTATTTATGTTGATTTCATGTTTTTCAAAATTTTTGTAGCATTCCACGAGCACATCTTTTGGGATTTCTATGTCGTCTGACGGTTTAAAAAGTTGCTTATATAATCCAGCGGATAACATTTGAATATTAACATGATTAACTCGATACAAAGATTTTTCGGCAGATTTTTCTTCTTTTTTCGTTGACTCTGTTGAATTAGTGATTTCAGATTGTTTTGATTTTTTCGACTTAAATTTTCTCACAACTGATCTAGGTAATATTTCTTTATCGGTTTTAATTGAAAACTGACGTATAAACGATTTAAAATACATTTTTCTTCACGTATGAAAAAACCTAAGCAAATTTTAAACCTACATGCTATGCCACTAATTAAGGTTAGATTAATATAAAAATTTACAATAAAAAATACGATATTTTATATTTACCTGGCGTATTTGACAAAATTATGTATTAAAATATAGAAATGGATACTTTAAATATATTTGTGAATAATTTACATTAAAAATAATTTTTTTAAATAAATATATAATATGTTTTTCCATAGATCCAAACCGTATTAAGTTTTTATCAGTTTGCAATTTTTTTAGCTTGTGTTTTTAGCTAATAAGTTGCTAGTAATCTAAAACCCTACTAGCACTAGTCAATTTAATTGACTTCAATCAAGCAATATGAGCAATATCTCTGAAAAACTAATGAGCTATTTTCTGAAAATATCTACATCTCTATGATTGAAATTTTAATTTAAAAATTGCTATGTAACCGCATGAGAAAACTGTTTAACACCAGGGCGGCGGCACGGGTTATTCGGAACTACATCTCTATAGTTGGAATATTAATTTCTAAGAAACAAACAATATTGCTAGGTAACCGAATTGGAAAATTTCGTTGTTAAAGTGGAATTAACAGAAGGTGATTTGTTACATATTTGAGAAAATGGTCCTGAAACATCAAACTGTATTTGTAATTTCCAAATATGTAAGTATTACATTTGTAAAGAATAATAACACTGTAAAAAAGAAAGAATAGGTAATAACCTGTTCACATTATTCCAGTAGCATTCCAGTCCAGCAATCGAAACCAGCGTTGGAATGTCACTGGAATAATATAGACCGGCACTGGAATGTACCCATGCCAGTAAGCAATTCAGTCCAGTGACTGGATTGACGGTCTATTTTTCATTCCAGCTCGCCCATTCCAGCGCCACTGGAATGTAGACGGGTAATCTAGGCCAATCCAGTGCTGGATTTAACGTTGAATAGTGAACACGCATTGTCGTTTTTTTGTATTGTAATTGAATGGCTGGAATGGACCATTGAATGAATGGAATAATATAAACGATATAATCCAGTCCAGCACTGGACTGGATTAACTCACTGGATTAGTGGACTGGAATACTGTGAACAAGGCATAATATCAAAGATAGATAAAGAAAAAAAAATATTGAACAATTATTTTATTTTACTAATAAGAATTTATAAAAAATAAAAATTTGGTATAATCTAAAGAAATAGGCAGTTTTATAAAGCGAATTCAAGAAAAACAAATTTTGAACACAAAAATGTTATAAATTTTGTTTACCATTCGTAAAAATACCAGTAACTTTCGCAAAACGACATTATTGTTAATTTACTAGGACATATCGACTAGGAACGGCCCGACTGCCTCAATCCAATTGAGTTGATTCAACAAAATTAACATGTGTAAACGAAAATAGCACTCCACATAGCAAAAGAATCTACAACACACCTCACTTATATCCCTTATATCTATGGTCAACTTTATACCAATCATTAGATTTTTTTTATTTATACAGTTGGCACTACATTCCATTAGAGTTAAGCATAAAAATTAAGCATAATTGACTGTCAAATTGACATTCCTATTTTTTAAAATACAAAAGACAATTAATGATTCCTACTATATAAAACGTAAAAAATATTTATAAAATAAACTTTCCGTCTACATTCCAATGGGTATGTTCTGTTTTATAATATAGATTTTATTTACGTCGATATAAACGTATCACATTACACTGCGTCATTTGTGTAAACAACACAAAAAGCACACTTACAATTTTACTTACAGCTCTCAAAATAAAAAAAAATTATATTGCACTAATCACTAATTTTATATTTATTTTCAACTTGATGTTCTAGTAACACCAGCTAAATAGCAGTAAATAGTATATTTTGTAGTTATATATGTTTTAGTAGGCCAAAATATTCAAAAACAGTTTATTTAAATTTATAAAATTCAGAAATATTATTCTTTTCAATAAAAAATTTACTTGGTACCTAGTTAAAGACAAGTTAAATTTATTTAAATTTTTAAAATGTTAATGACTTCCAATCAAAAAATACAAAAAATCATTTTTAAACTTTACAAAGTATTATTTTCGTTTATAAACATGGTTTTTGTGATACAGAGTGTTCCAAAGTAAATATCCCCAAAAAAAATATTACCATCTCGTTTATAAAAAAAAAGTTAATCGATGAATTTTGCGACAATTTATTTTGGAACACTATTCATATTTATAAAATCTCAACGGATCCATATCTTTTTGCAGACACAAATCTTGAGATATTAGATTTGTCCGGTCAAAAACTAACAAAATTAAATAAAGCACAACCGCATGAACAAGAGATAACAACACTAATACTTGACGAAAATGATTTACAAAGACTGGATAATATTGATTCATATTCAAAAGTTCAAAAGGTACGAATATCGAACTAAAATCTCATATATAATTTTTGGGTAAATTGCAATATTGCCAGACGCTGGCATTTAAACTATTGCATTTAAAAACGAACGTAAATGCCTGAAAATTATTGTATCTAAAAAGTTAAGCCTGGGAAACATTATTTGGATCGATCAAATAGTAGATGATACAAAAACTAGGTGATGAAGTTAGTTAAGGTTAGGTTAGGTTAGTTTAGTTTAAACAATATACTTCGACTTTGATATAAAAATTAGTTAGGTTAAGATTATAGGGCTTTTTTCGAATTTTTACACTCAATTCAGTTGTTTTGCTTCCGAAGCTACTAAAGTAGCGGAAGCATTGTGATCACTTCTGAAAAATAAAAATTTTTTCACTCTAAAATAAAATTTTTTACGCACATTTTACGTTTTAGAGCTTCCTGAACAATTTTGGTTTGGTGTCTGTGTCGCCAATTTGCACCAAGTGGCATAACTTCTAAACTATTCGATTGTTTTTAATGAAATTTTCAGAAATAATGCAGTTTGGTTCCTAGATGGTCCCCTATGAATTTAATAGAAATCGGAGTCACGGTAGCTACGCCACTACCATGTCATTCCATTAATATACTAAATTGCACCAAGTGGCATAACTTCTGAACTATTCAATTATTTTTTATGAAATTGTCAGAAATTAGGCGATCTGGTTCCTAGATGGTCCCCCAAAAATTTCATTGCATTCGGAGTAATAGTATCCACGGCGCTACCATGAAATCTCATTAAATGACAATATCTTATTTACTGCTAGTTTTAAAATATTTTGGAGGTTAGTTTCTAAAATACTTTTGCTACTATTTTATAATTTAGCCTTTAAGTATTTTGAGTTACAACAATTTTTTATGAACTTTAAGGCGAAAATATAATTTCACGGTATATAGATTTGGTAGAATACTATTTTAAAATCTTTTACGAGTACGAGGAAGCTGTGTGGCATGTCCTCATTGGCAGCGTATTTAATAATATACCCTATACCAGGGGTGAGCAAATATTTTGATAGTCGGGCCACATTGCAGATGAAAATTTGACCTTGGGCCTTTAAGTATTGCTTAATATTTTATTTAAAATTTTTTCTGCACCAATTTATGTTAGACAAAAACTAATATTTGTGTTTTTAATAATAATATATATTTATATACAATGCTTCACGGGCCAGACAAAATTCTACCGCGGGCCGGATTCGGCCCGCGGCCCGCCATTTGCCCAGGCCTGCCCTATACAGTGTCATTCATTACATATATTGTGAATACTGACAAAGTGATTTATAAAAAAAAAAAGTGTTTCCTAGGTGTAATTTTCCAAGTACAATAATTTCCATCCATATTTGTTTGTTTTTTTTTCGTACAAATTTCGAAAATCCCGCGTCTGACATATAATATTGCACATTTGCCTAATTTTTTGCTAAAATAACGTGTATACATTTTGTTAATGAAATATTTATAGCTATCGATTGTACGTAATCAGTTAATACGTATGTATGGGATATGTCGAATGCACAATCTAACAACGTTAAATTTAGCGCACAACGGTATCATAACAATTGAAGGCTTGAAAGAGTTAGTACAGTTAAAGTGTCTATGTTTAGCTGGGAATAATATTAAGGTATACCATTCTTAATACACATACTGTAAAAAGTTATCCCTCACTTAAATTTACTGATTAATTTAACCCAAATTATTTTTTTGATTTGAATAAAAGAAAAAGTTGTTCCACAGTATAAATAAAAGATTATTACCATAGGCAGTAGCGAAACGCACTTTCTATCCTTTTTTGATATAATTACAAGCAATTATGTGCCCTTTTTTACTTATGTGATTGTATGTGTTTGTACATGTGAGATTGAGGGTTGTTAATGGTCATGTTAAATTATATGAACAACTAAAAGCAACTTTCTTCAAAATGAATTGAGCAAACGCGAAATTGATGACAGTATTCAACACGAGAATTTAGATCGTCCCGACCTATTAGCACCAACCACTGTCGAAATTGAAAATATTAACTGAATTATTATAAAATATTAATAATTATTGATTATTTAACGTATTTTTACATAAGCATTCAAATTATAATAATACTTACAAATTTGCATCAAACGGCACTCAGAAAAAACATAAATTAAAATTTTGTTTTGAATGATTTAAACAAAATTTAGCAGCACAAGAGTTATCACCAGGCATTTTAAGCCACCATAATAATTAAATACATATCAGAAATATCTTACAGATCACAAAACACACTAAAATTACAAGGAAATATCAAAAATAACTGATGACAAGCTTTAAATAAAAAAAAATTTAATGACAGTTAAAATTCCACTGCCATCGTTGTTAAAAATTTTAAAAAAGTCAGTGAAACTTAGACAAAATTAAATAATTTACATAATTATCAACTGTAAATTTTCACAAAATAATTTGACCTGCAAATTTATTTTTCTAAATTAAATTTACTTTAGTGATGATATTTTCACTGTATTAGTATGCATAATGTTATGCATTATTTAGGTACATAACATGGATAACCCTTTGGAATTTTTGAATTCCAAATGACAGTCTTACGTTATCTCGTTTCGTAACTGTTTGTGAAACAAACTATTATTTAAACTGTGGTTATGCTTTAATTTTTTATTTTTTATTTAGGCCCGTTTACACGAGACAAATTATTAAAAAATTGTATCGTGTAAACACGCCCCAACTTTTAGAGACCTTCTGGGTAGAAGATTTTAGTTTTTAGGCGACCGTGAGTGAAAGTATCACATTTCAACATATTGTGAATCTATAACGATATGGAATCCATAAAATAACAAACTGAAATACAGTGGAATGTCAATTATTTGGCCAAATAATAAAATCGTGTTGATTCCTGTAAAAAATACCTAAGAATACTATTTAAAAAAAATGTTGAATATCATTCGCGTACTTTTTTTAGCTTTGTACTTATGACTTTTGGAACGTTCACGCACGCTCGTATTTGCGCCTTTTTTTGAATTTTTACCTTTCGTGATACACGTTCGGTTAAATGACGTTTGAATAATCTACGCTTTGCTCTAATTCCGATTTTCAATTAATAAATAATATGTAATAATAGTAATTTTGATTTTAAATCGAAATAGTATTTAATTTTTGTGTAAAATTTTTTTTAATTTATTAAGGGTTAAGACCCGGTACACGATAATAGTTTTTGTGATAGTTCCTTGCATGATAGCAATTTTATTGCTATTTTAAATCAACCAAACGGTTTTGAATAATAAATATTTTAATAATTAACAAACAAGTTTTTCAGTAACAACGGAAATATTTAATATTTTTATATATTTTTGGAAGAATATCAACATTTGAAAAAAATATAGTATTTTTCGTTTTGTTCTTAGTAGTTTCAAAGTTTCGCCAGTAGAGGCGCGCGTGTAATTTTATCACAATTGCTGTTTACCGATCTTTTTACGTTTTAAACCAAATTACATTAGCTTTCCCCCTCAAAATTATGATTATTTTTATGCGGTCGCCTAAAAAATAATGTTTGTGACTCATTTAAAAGCTCAACATTATTATTCGTGAGTTTAATTAAACTCATTTACCATACGAGACCTATTCACCCCTTACCAGGATTTTGAATATTATCTTTAATTTTCCCTAGTAACTTATTATTATATGCAATCTTGTCACCATGAAAAAATTTTATGACATTTCAATGGAGATAATTTGTATTTGCATGTTAGCATCTTTAAAGAAAAGATTAGTAAGTGAGGGATAAATAAAAAAAAAATTATTTTGAATATATTCTTAAATTTTGTTCCATTTCCTTTTTAGACAATTGAACATTTACATACAAATGTCAATTTGGAACATTTGGATCTTTCTGAAAATAATATAACACACATTTCCGATATAGGGACCGAGCCTGAACTATAGACGGCAGCACTGGCACCGATAGTGGCGCCTTTATGTGTCTAAAAATGAAAAATAAAAATGGTGAATGAGAAACGAGGGAAATAGAAATGAGTGTTACTATGGTGTTACTTGATTTGAATTTTTTTTTGCTTGTCAATTAATAAAAATTAAAAGAAATTGAAGCCCCTTGTTTAGAAAAATGCAATATATCGCCAAATTAAACGTAGGTACATACTATAATGGAAAATACGGAATTTTTGTTATATTTCAATAAAAAATTATGCTAAAAATTTAAAATTTTTCATAGAAAATGGGCAAATCTGTTTAAACTTAACGAAATAATAAACGAAATAATATACGAAACTTAAAAATAAATAATTAGAAAATACTATACTATCCGGCGTTGTTGAAAAAAAGTTAATTCTTGGAGTAAATGAATTATTAACTGAAAATCTGGTAACAACTGATAATGTGGTATTAACTGAAGCGTGGTGAAAAATCCAAAAATAAAATGAAATCTTATATTAAACAATAATATCAAATGGAAAAATTTTAATGAACCCAAGCTAGTACCGAAATGTTAACTGAAAATTATTTAGAGTCCTTTTTAATAGTTAAAACAAATAAAAGCAATAATCTTGAAGGTTTTTTATTGTTGTTATTTTAATATGTAAAGAAATAATTATTTGAAAGTGAAATTTTAAATCTTAACTCTGTCGAATACCTTTTCTATAAAAAACTGGCAGGATGACTTCTTTTAAAACAACTATAATAAAGGGAAACAAAATTCAAACAAATTCAGTTATCGTTAAATAAAAGAAAAAAAATTTAATTTCTATAAAGAATTGGTAATTTTTTTTTCTGTATGATTCTTTCAACATGATGTCCTTACTGAAACAATTTTATAAGTTTCTTCAGTTTTATTTTTTATTAAAATTTTTTATTTATTAAAACAGTCACTAGCTTAACATCGATAACAACCTGATATCAAATTTATGAACCCTTCTGGTGAGCATCCAACTAAAAATTTGATTGTGTAATCATTTTGTACTCTGTCAATGATTACATTAAATACCTTTTACTTTTAGCGGGGTTTATGTGTGTATTTCAGTACACTATATGATTCTGCGTGTGTCCAGAAAGTTTTGTTTAAATATTTCAGACCTACAAGTATTTACAGTTGCCTTTGACGGCCACGCAATCAATTTTCCTGGCAAGATATGTAACGTTGAAATAGTAGCAATAAATTTTTTTTATATTTTATATATAATACACTTAAATTAGAATAATACAAACTGGTTTTTAATTTCTTGAGTATAATGAACAATCTTGTCTTTTTGGAAACTTATTAACTTTTTACTTCCTGTAAGAGCATTTAAAAAACAATTCTACACATTAGATGTAATATCTAGGGGCATATTACCTATGGACTGACTGAGTTACAGCCCAGGAAGGTAGAATTGTAGGGGCTGCAAGTATTTCTTCAATAAAAAATAATGAAAAGTAAAGACCAATTGTAAATCTGAATGC
This sequence comes from Brachynemurus nebulosus, assembly GCA_035578155.1. NCBI lineage: Eukaryota > Metazoa > Arthropoda > Insecta > Neuroptera > Myrmeleontidae > Brachynemurus > Brachynemurus nebulosus. The sequence goes on from JAPWDM010000006.1 coordinate 20,518,028, forward strand.
CCTTTAAGGCTACTCAATTTTTCCTCAAAAATTCTTTAGGATTTGTAAATACCTCCGTAATACTACGACTCAAACGCGACTGAATTCTTCAATAGAAAGCAACTTGATGGAAAACAGACTATTCAGAGTTGTATCACAGAAAATAAAAGTTCTTAGGAAAGTAAGAGTTTGGGTCTAAATAAATGCCTATTCTCAAGAAACGTTTTTTATAACTAATATTTTAGAGCAAACATGTGAAAAAATGCCGATGGTGGGGAGTGAGATTTAATTTAAACACGCCATTGGTAACACCCATTATATTATTATATATTTTTTTCATTTTTTTAGACTTTAGCTCATAAAAACCTGAATAAAAGCTTCGTTTCGGAATTAATAACATATGGATCATAACTTGCATCTTTCATTTTATTTTTTGAGGTAATTTTAATGTTAGCCTCACAGATTGAATTTAAGGTTTTCTTCACGTTAATATTAACTTGCATTTCTGTACATTTTATCCCACCTATGTTGCTTAAATTACACATAATTTGGATTGGTAGATTCTTCGAAACATTCTTCTGTATGACAACTACTATTATGAGTTTATTATTACTGGGATATTATATTATAATGCTATGTTAATTCTCTGATTCTGTTATGGTACAGTTGTTTGTGCGCAGTTTTGCAAATTCTAAATCTGCAGTTTTGCAATACCAACACAATCACATCAGCAAAACGTTTGTACTTACTTTTACTAAGAAAATTGGAACAACTTTTAATACAACAATATCTTACTATGAAGTTCATACTGATATTAATCCTACTAATAGCATTAATTGATAATACAATGAGCAAGAGCATTTCAAGCATTTTAAATATTAAAAAAATTTAATTTGACATTTAATAACATTATAGACATGATATCCAAAATATTTAAAAATAGTTATTTATATCTATGTCATGCCCGAAATGCTTCTCTAAATCTGACACCAGGTGGCAATAATGTCGTCAAGCTCGGTCCCTATATCGTATTTAAAAAATTTAAAGGTATATTATATTGCATATTTTATAAATATCATACTTTAATTGTACGTGGAATTAAATATTAATTTTTCAATTACTGCACAATGTTTACTATGTAATATCGATTTTATAATTTTAAAATGACAAATATAATTTTACCTCGGAAAATAAGATGCGCAGACTGTTAGAGAACGTTTATATGGTTCGTAATTGAAGGTAAAATTATTTTTGTTAAACAGAGTTGTCATATACCTGGGAAATTAGGAAAAACCATGAACTTTCATCAGGAACTTTTGAAATATTAATGTGCTAATCCTTCGAGTTCTTAATAATATTTTATCGAAATATTATTAAAACTCATTTTAAATAATCTAAATTTTAATGTTAATTGATTTGAGCATCACTTTATGGTATTCCATATTTGTAAAAACTTTAAATAAAGGTTACTTTTGTTTGAAAATGAACAAATAATTTTCGAAACAATAAAAGGATAGATGAAAATTTTTCTAAATTTTTAAAAAAATTTATGTTCAAAATCCCTTCAATTAGAAAGAGTAATGTTGTATCCAATTACCATAGACAAATGAACATTTTGGGTAACTTCAAAAATGTAAACTTTACCGCATCATGACTCTTCTGATGCGTCTAATACTATATGATCCGCTGCTGATGCTCTCTTGAAATTTGATGCACATTAGATGTTTTTGAACAGGATATTGGCATCATTTAGCCTCTGATTTGGCTATAGATACGACAGATAATGTAGCATGATAGACTGTAGATAATATAGCAATAAAGTCCTTGTATAGTTATATTTGAATTTCAACTTGAACTTACTTGAAATTGAAAATTAAAATTATTTGAATAAAAAATATTACATACCTATTTTGAGTGCAAGATGTATTCAAATAGTTTAAACAGTTTTAATCAAAGGTAATGTACATTCATCTTTTTTAACAATTTGTTTTTCGGAATTATTCCTGTTGGTGTTAATACCTACATAATATGGCAAGTAGTTATAATTCTACATTATACACATTATATGCATCTTGGACACGCATCACCAAATTTCTTGATGCATTGTTTTGACGCATCAAATGCAAAAATGAACTTTTGATTTTTCGTTGTGATGCGTCTGATGCGTTTTTGAACTTTTGACTCTGCCTCATGCAAGCAGTGATGCATTTTTGAAGTTAGACTTTATGTATAGTTTAATGTACAGTGACTGTATAATATTCTTTATAACAGTGTGGCCATTGGAACCATATCCGCCATATTCAGGCCAAATTTGAAGTGAGTAACCGTAGTAACAGAATAAACAAGGTATACAAATTCAATGCATTTGGCCTGTTAATGGCGTCAACCAATCAAAAACTAGACCTACTAATGGCCACACTGTTATCAAGTATATTATAAAGTCACTGTAGTTTAATGTATTGGGATCTGTTGAATGAGGGTATGACATCTGGTGTTTAAAAATCAGAATATTCTTAAAGTGCATTTGCTAAAATGGCATCAATGATTTGAATTTTATTCAAATCATTTATATACAATTGATTTGTTTCTTCCATTCGTTGACAGTTCTCCAGTTATTTCATGACATTTTACCATTCAAATTTCTGACGTTTGTATACTGTAAATTGTAATATTCATTAACTCATTCACTCATTTTTTTCATATTTTTATCACATTTTAACTATTTTTCAGATACAAAATTCTCTCTCTTTCAACAAAATTTCTTTGCTTCGAACTTGTCAACTCATGTACAAATAGTTTTAATATTTATCATTTTTTCTTCATATCGCACTAACTATTACATATAAACCTAATGTCAATGCACTTTTTCGTCAGCCATTTTTATTTGACAGTTTCCAATAAACGAAGCCTCAAGATACGATCAACTGCTACCTTGTAATCAGCGCGATGATTATTTGCAAATAATTATTTTTAAAATATAATGATAATAAAATTTAACTTTTTGGGGGAAAAAAACAACAAAATTTAAAAAAAAAATTGTATCGGTTTTATTTCCAAAATGCGTCTGTATACAAATTATATCTTGCAATAAACATTGTCCTGTTTACTGAATAATATAGAACATATTATGTTCCTCATATCACACCTCGTTAGGTGCTTCAGTGAAATATCCAACAAATTGGCTTTATACGCTGTCTATTCTACTATAATATGTATAATATTGTTCATTAATCTGTGCCAATTAGATATCTAAAAACAATTTAAAAATTTCGAGTAGTTATCTTGTTAATTTTCAAAAGTTACAAAAAATTATTTTAAAAAAAAATGACACGTTTTCTTGAATTTTCAATCAATTTTCACTTTTTAAATATTGTGGCAACCCTGTTAATTAATATATTAATTAAAAATTGTGCAGTAAAATTATTTACTAATAAACTAATAATTATGGTACAAATATATTAAAAAATTCAAATATTTTTTAAGGAGCTTCTCTTACATGGTAATCGTATTGGTCATTTACGTCAATGTGATCGTTATTTGCCATCTAGTCTGGTGACATTAACACTCGCTTCCAATAACATCGCTGACTTAAATGAAATCTCACAACTCGCTCACTTAATCAATCTTAACAATTTCTCAATCACCGGAAATCCATGTGTTTGCATGACGGGTAATAAAGTGTATCCTTTCGACAACATACAATAAAAATATAATATTAAAATATCATCAATGGCATATTTCATTTTTTGTTATTTATTTGTGGCTTTGTATACACCAAGGTCCATTCAAGTCAAATTACAACACCCGGTTTTAGAATAATATAAAATTTTTGTTTGACTTAAAGGACACTGGTGCGTAGTGTAATTTTATTAAGCACATTATTTTTTGCACTTTTTGTATGTAGTAAATATCTGTAACTTCGTAAATATTGAAAATTTTAAAATTTCCTTTTGAGTAACGTAGTCTTAAAGGTCTAAATTTTAAGAATTTGCAAAAAAATCAATTGTTTCACTAGATTACAAGTTAGAATACCACCTTAAACTAATATTTACCTAGCTGTTTAACTATAGAATTTTGTTTTGTTTGAAATTCAGGCTTACAAAGGGATATCAAACTTGGGAATTATGGATTTGGGAAAAATTAATATTTATCCTTTCAGTAGGTTTCCCCAGTACTGTAGTAACAATAATTTTGGCCAACGCGCTTTCGTTTAGAAATTAATGGCCCGAAAAACTAAAAAATGTAGCATATAGTAGTTATTTTATACCGTTCACAGCATTGACACGTAGCTAAGTGACTAGGGCGTTAGCGGATGAAAGGCTGCTGGTTCGATTCCACGTGTCTCTACAATTTTTTTTTTTTTTTAAATTTTGTACAATGTTCAATTTTTACATTGTACGAAGTTATAATTATTTTGTTAAGGTAGTTACCTCGACATTCAACTTTTCAGCAGAATAGTTTCAAATTTTAATAGTATTTTCAACAGAATAGTTTTTAATTTTAAGTCAGAGAAATTATAGTATTTTAATAAATACACCAATTTCAAGCAACTGAACCGAAACAGTCTGGCAACCCTGTGTATCAAATAACTAGTTTATTCGTATTTATTGTTTAAACAATATTAACAATTCATGAATAGCGTTTTTTGATCTTTCATCGCTTACGTAACGAAAACGGTGATAGATACATTAAAAAGTGTTAAGACCCATTTGTAGAGAAGCGAATTCTCTACAAAAAAGTCCGTGAGAGCACCTGTCTATTTTGTACAGGCGAAAAAATAAAGCGCTCCAAACACATATGCATACCACTTAATATGTTTGTTGGGTAAATAACAATGATGCCAAAGCATTTATTATAAAAAAAACTTTGATAATATAAGTGTGTATGCACAGACTATGTTTGAATGTATGCATACACGTTCTTATGAAAAATAGTATGCATCAATATCTATCCATTAATACATACAATAATGACATAAAGTAAGTTTGGTTTGCAATTTTTTCTACTGGCATGTCACACAGTAACTACCTTAAAGGAGATTATAATGTTTCTATTATCATGAATTTCATATAAAAAAAGATAATACAGTAGAACCTCTGTTAACCGGACAGCAGTGTCACGCAAAAATTTGTCCAACAACAGAGGTGTTCGCTTAACAGAGACAAAGTAAATAATACCATTAAATAATGTAGTATTCATAACTAATTTTTTAATTCAAATTTTTTTTTAGTTTTTTAATTCAAATCAACTTTATGAACGACTTTAGGTACTTATACAAAAATTTAACGTTTACAAATGCATCGCCACATTAGAATCATTGTATATCTAACCTATATACATACGCACTAAACGTATTCACTTCCGGTTAATGGAGATAATAATTCCGGTTAACAGAGGGTCCGCATCGTCATAAAAAATTTGGCCGGCTATCCGGAGGGGTCCGGTTAAGAGCTGTGTCCGCAATTAGAGGTTTTACTGTAATAATACAACATCATAAGAATTATATTCTTTTTTAATAAATTTTATAAATTTAAAAATTAAAAAAAAAAATATAGAAACGCATGGATTTGAACCTGCAACCTTTGGGCCGCTAACACCCTAACCCCTCACGTACGTGTCAAGATCGTGAACACATGTTACATGCTACATTTTTCGAAATTGTTCGCAAGTTAAATGCCCCCGTTGTTAGAATAATAGGGTACTTGACTGCTATTAAAAAAGATTCGAAATGGTTTGTTTTTACGTATGAACTTGTTAATTTTTGATAAATTTTATAAAAATCATCAAAAAACCACAGTTTAGTTTTAAATGAACAAATTGCCGGGAAAAACGACTTGGCGTAGTGACGTATGCAGTGGCGTCACGATTTAACTCAAACAGATGTCACTTCAGTCATCTGTACACGGTTCTATATCTAGGGTTCTATATTTGTACAAAGCATAACCAACATAATTAACATGTATATGACTGTTTGTCATAGACAATTTAACTAGGGTATTCATATTCATATACCTATTGTCTATCTTGTCTATAGTATTCACATATAAAGCTTATAAATCGTGACGTCATTTTAATATCTCGGCGCGTTTTTAGTCATTTAAATGAAGGTTAAAATTTTATAATTTTCAGAATAAAATTTTTAAATAACTAAAGAATATTTTTATTTGTCATTACTAAAATTGAATATATTTAGAAATAATACATAAAATTATTTAATATTTAAAACAAGTTTTGAATACAGTCAAGTACCATATTGTCCATTTTGGAACATATTAATTACTTACCCCACTAATCAACCCTACTATTCCCATTATCTCAACTAAATATGTGTCCTTAACCAATATTTACAGCGGTTTCGACTATCGTCCCTTTGTCATTAACTGGTTAATGAGTTTGAAAGTAATTGACGGATACGTAGTTGATGCAATTGAAAGGTATTCGACCAACCCTTACGCATTTCTACAAGAACATCAAAAATTACTGAACGTAACTTACATTTTTTTTTTTTTTTTTGGAATTATTCTCTTCTAGTTTACGCGCCGAATGGTTATATTCACAAGGACGCGGTAGACATTTTCGTGTTGGCGATCATCAAGAATTAATACAATATTTGGCAAGTGTGTGTCCACCGTCCGGTGAAACGTTACAGACGGAGGAGGAGCGAAAATTACGATTGATATTGAGTAAAGCGCAACATCATCAACAGCAGTTACGCGATCAACTAAACGCTAACGGTTCATACTATTTAGATATTTAAATACAGGCTGAATCATTTGAGAGTTACCATTTTGGTAATAGTTATAGCTACTGCCGGGGACAGTCGATTGCTACAATCAGAAGTTTTCGAGTTATGATGCAAATTTGTACTTTTTTAAATGGAAACACATATTTAAAAATTGTTTATAAGTTTATGATTCAAAACTGTCAATAATATTAAAATTTTTATTATTTTGTCTCATATTCTTGAGTAAATGCGTGATAAAAATTAATTTATTCAAATATCCGCCAAGACTGATGTCAAGTAATATAGAAATATACCATTTCTTAGTAACGATAACACAGGCCAACGACTAAAAAACTTTTTTAATACTTTAACCATATTTTTATGGATTTTAGTGTGCTGAATCTGAAAATAACAATAAAATTGCTGTATCACCCATCATTTCCCTACATTTTACATCATAAACCTTTATATTCAAAAAAATAGTTCTGAAAATTAATGCAAACAATATAATACTAAATATGCGAAAGCCAGCGATCCAATATCTTATAATGAATATAATATCTTATTAATTCCAATATCTTTGCTCAAAGTTCCCGCATTTATCAGAAGCAAAATTACAAGAGGGCGTCTTCATTGGCCCTGATATAAGAAAAATGATGTTTGACTCTGAGTTTGAATTACATATAACGGTGAAAGAGAAAGAGGCTTGTATTGCTTTCAAGGAAGTTGTTAACAAGTTTTTGGGTAACAAAAAGACCCAGACTATAATATAACCATTGTATCTAATATGCTTAATCGCTTCAAGAATTTGGGATGTTTAACGAGTTCAAAGGTTCATTTTTAAACAGCCAGCTAGACTATTTTCTGGCAATTTAGGAGCTGTCAGTGAAGAACAAGGAGAACGTTTCCACCAGGATATCAAGATAATGGAAAAACGCTATCAGGGACGTTGGAACACCAGGATGATGGGAGATTACTGTTGGTCCTTTCACCGAGAAAGTCAGCAAGAAAAAGCACACAGAAGAAAAAGCCATATCTGAAGCTTCAAAGAAAAGACAGAAAGAAAATATAAGCCCATGGACTCCTAAACCTTCATAAAACTTAGTATTAGGAATAAAAATATATTTTATGTGTTAAAATAAAGTTCTGTTTGTCTTGTACAAGTTATTTTTTTTTCCACTCCTATAGAATATTAGCATATTTCATTAAATCTGACATAGCCAAAATGTGACAAAACTGTGGGTGCTACAAAATAATGAAATTCAAATTTGGATTTAGCACCCAAAAAAATATAAAGATCACCTATTAATATTAAAAAAGTTTTTTATGACCTTAATTTTGCAGGCCTGTGTAATTTATGTTAATATTTGGATAACTATATTCAACGTGTTAAGCTGTTATTTCAAAAACTTTACATTTTCTACCATGGTTAGACCTGCCAATAGGGTACTTTCCAAATTTTTGAAAACTGCTTATATTTAAAGATTGGGACGAACGATTTAACAGAAAAATAAAAATAAATTAATTAATGTATTTTTTCCTCCATTAAACCAATTAAAGTCAAATTTATTTTTAATGGTTTTGAATTTACCGCCAAAACGCTCGGTTCGATGACGTCTACTATGTGACGTCAACTTTGTGTAAACAAGTGAAATCGAGTTACTGCACACCAAACTTAACTTGACCGGTGACGTGCGCGAACAAAAGAGATAGTAAATGCTTTAAAAATAAATAAACTATTACTAGCTGTGCACAAAACAGTGTATCGAGTGGGGATTTATCTACTGCGCATATGACCTTCAGAGGCCAGGTTATAGTTTGGCAGCTGTAGTAATTTACACAAAGTTGACACCACATAGTAGACGTCATCGAACCGAGCGTTTTGGCGGTAAATTCAAAACCATTAAAAATAAATTCGACTTTAATTGGTTTAATGGAGAAAAAAGACATTAATTAATATTTTTATTTTTCTGTTAAATCGTTCGTCCCAATTTTTAAATATAAGCAGTTTTCAAAAATTAGGAAAATACCCAATTGTTTTTTCATATTTGAAGATTTTAACACTCTCTAAACGTGTTTAACGAAGTAGACACATAGCTAAATGTCTTTCAGCTGTAGTGAGGTTAGTTAATGTTTAGTATTTATTGAGATAAAAAAAAAATAAAAAACGTAAATAATTTTCAATGAGTTAATGAATATTTTATTATAAAAAGAACTATTAAAATCATTCAAAGTTGGACGCGACATCTATATTTTAACTGATAAGCTACTCAGCTCATAGACAAGTATGTTTGCCATAAAATTGATAAATTTAACGTAGTTGCTCTGAGATAGTCAGGTACAAAAGTATATCTTAGCGAAAAAGTTTTCTTTTATCAAAAATTAAATAATGTATTAATATTCTTCAGTTATATTTGTATACTTTTTTTTAAACTTCCGCGCGCTTATGTTGTAGCAATATAAAATCATTGTTGAAAAAGCGTTATAAAAACGTTGTAAAATGATGTTTATAAATTATATTTCAAAAACGGCTTATATAACGAATATAATTTCATAAATTATATTCAAATAGTGAATAATTTTTATTTCTTATTAAATATGGTTTGTAACTTTGTATTTTATAACACATTAAATTTTTATCAAATTCCTTTGACACGTTTTCATTTTACTCAAAAAAAAAAAAAAAATAAAAAAAAAAATAGAGTTTTCCGTAAGCCCGTACTAAAATTACAAAACTTTGAAATCATTTTTCTCAAAAATTGGGGTAGTTAATTTTAATCGGAATGGGCTCGTATTTTTGGTATTGAATTAAATAAATATCTAGAGAAGTTTCGTTAAAATCCTTGGAAAAAATCGTTTTATCGACCAACTACCTTAAGAAAAATTTAAAAAATAAACTTGGAAAAAGAGTGGTTTAAAAAGGTATAAGTTTACATCATAATTCAAAAATTAAAAGAGCTATAAAGCTCCTTATACAATTCTTATTTGAACAATTTTTTGATTAAAGCAATAGTTTAGCTGTAATAAAAATGAAAATTCTCAAATTATTCATTTGTATGTTACAGTACAGTAGATTCCCGATAATCCGCATTACTAGATAAATCATATTATAAATAATTTATTTTTAATTTTTTTACAGGAAGTAGAGAGTGTTCTCCTACACCATCTCCAAATTCGAAACGTAAAATGTCTAGAGTGACTTCCAGAGGTACATTTTGTCTCATAAAAATTTCCAAATTTTCGTCCAAAAAAAAAAAACTTATAAAAAAATTATTTTCTAGCACATTCTAGAATCAAATCAAGATCCCCAGACCGTATGGCCAGTAGTTGTATCATGGGCTCGAATTCTGGCAACACAACTCAAACCATTGACAGTCCATTAATGTCACAAAGCTTAGACCCCACCATGTTAAGTAACAATTTAGTTAATAAGATGATCTCAAGTACCGCCGACGAACTGAACGGAATATCCGAAGAAGGTCAATTATACGCGAGTAGTCCACTACAAGCAGCTACGAAATTAGTGCCAGTGCCTGAATCGCTGATGAGTCCCGATTATCGGCCTCCAAACGTAATACCCACCCGGGTCCCGGCGCCAACACGCACCTCAAACATTCCACAAAATCGATCAACCACAACCACAACGACCGTCACCAAAAAAGATCCTTCCAGAAATTCGCCGAAAATGATGCGAACACCAAACTCAAGTCCGCGACAGCAACGTTCCGCCCTCTCTCAAAAACAAAATATTTCAACATCGTCGCCGTTGCGAGCTCGACGAAACATCAACCAACCCACCACCGAACAATTGAAGCAACAAAACGGAAATTATGGGTCATTACATTCCAGTCCACAGACCAATAATTCCGCCGCGCACAGTAGCGATGAAGATAGCGAAATGTGCGAGTCAAAATTGTCAACCATTCGCCATTTGGCGCAGGAACGTCGCGCCGAATCCGCACATATTGGCGCCACGATTAAACAAGCGCAACAACAAGCGAAATTGCAACAAGACAAAATGGCGGCCAACGAAGAAAAACGTGCATCGTTAACGGAAATTGAAGCGGCCATAAGAATTCAAAAAGTTTGGCGTGGATATTATTGTCGAAATATCGATAAGGAGACGAAAAATATTTTGAAGAGTATCAAAGATACCCGCACGCGAGATTATATTGAGTAAATATTGATTTTTTAATATTTTTAAGCCAGTAGTCCTTCTTAAAGTACCGTAACATGGGATGAATCGGATCATTTTTGAGTTTTACGTTCGATTTTCATACACTTTTTAAGCTTTTATTTAACTTGCTATGTTAGTATGTTGGTTTAGATCAAATCTTGGAATCAAAATTTAGACAGGTTCTAATTGAGCTAGAGGTTTCAAATTTTGCATACGTGTCTAACTTTGATGACAATGCAATATTGTATAATTAGTTTTTCCCTAATTCACCCCAAACCAAAATTGTTAATTTTTAGTCCTATGTAACTTTTTGACATTTCGAATTGTCAAATATTGTCATTGATTTTACATTGCAATTTTTTGTTTCCATAGTTATGTCTGATTAGGGTAAATTAACCGATTAAAATATAGGTACAAAAATTACTTCTTTATTTTTTTTTTTTAAATTAATTGTAATCAGACTAAAGAGTAGAAAATAAATTGAAGTAAGAAAATGTTTTTTAAGAAAAAACTTTTATTTAAAAATGTGCTAAAAAAAATGAAATAACTACTGAGTGAAGTTTGAAGCAATATGCAACATAATTTATAAAAGCTTGAGGCGTTTAATTAAGTTTGGTAAGTACTGAAAAGTAAAATAGCTACACTTATATCCAAAACAGAAATAATTAATGATAACGCCTCAAGCTTTTATAAATTATGTTGCATATTGCTTTAAACTTCACTCAGTAGTTATTTCATTTTTTTTAGCCCATTTTTTAAATAAAAGCGTTTTCTTAAAAAACATTTTTTTACTTCAATTTATTTACATATTAGATGATATAGAACTATATGTATATATGGTTGTATATAATTTTTTTTTAATTAACCGATAAATCCTAAACAAAAGTCAGTTCTGATTCATTCCATTGTTGGGGTCAACAGTGACTAATGAGAGGTTAATAGGAAATGGGGTATTTGACAGTATCAAAGAAAAGCAATTAAAACAAATTTTTATGAAAATTTATAATAAAAGACAATAATTTATTATACTAATTCATCTTAACTATCATTATTTGATTTAAAAAAATGTAATTAAAGTAATTTTTTAGCTAAAATCCACGTAAGCAGAAACGGGCTGTGACGTTGCTTTCTCTTATATTTCAACACTATCATCACTAGTGTCGCTACTTAATTTCCGGTTAGCAAACATAACTATGGAAATTAATCAAAATTTAATTAATTTTTTAAAAATCAACAATTTCTTTTCCTAGTTACTGGAAAAATAAACATTTTTTTTTCTTAGTTACAGGACACCTGTTGCTATCTAGAGAATGTGACGTAACTGACAGCTAGTAAACGTTTTCGCGCAAATTCTGAGAACAAATACTAAAGTAATTTTTTCTAACAATTTTCGGCATTATTTTTAAAAATTAAAAACATATACATGCATAATACATAAATATGTGTGTTTTAAAATAATTTCCCAAAATTAGTCAAATTCCCCATTTGTTCAAGGCTGTCAAATTGTTTACTAAATAGTATTATTAGCTGATAAATTAATATTTTTTCATAAAACTTAAAAAAATTCTCTTTAATAAAATACGTAAATTCAAATATATGCAATGCATATATTTTGAAGTATAATAACTTATTCTTAAAACTTTAGTCAGCCCTAATACGTTAAATTCACCCATCACATGTTCCTATTCACCCCTGTCAACGTATCTATTTACCCCAAGGACGTGTACATTTAAGGTAGATTATTAATTTAAATAAATATATCGAATATTGGTAAAAAATATTAACATAATTTTATATATCCTTAATAAAGGAAGAAACTAACAATAAGATAAAAATTTTAGTCTCCTTTTAAAAGTAAACACAATTTTTTGCACACAGTAATTGACTTTCACGTTTAATTGTTTAATAATCTTACCAGTTTAAAGATCAATTTAACATTATTCATTAATAGTAGCTTATGACAAACTCAAATACAACCGTCTTCAAACTACAAACTATTAAAAACAATATTCACATTAAAGCTTTTTCCCGATTCACCCCACGTTTCTTTTGCGCTCCGTTTTACGATACTCCACACTTCATAATAACCATAAAATATTTTTAATTGTAGAAAATTGGCAACCGATATGGAAAAAGCTAAAGAAGCCTTAGAATGTGAACGAAAGATCCAAGTGTTACAAATGCAAGCAATTAATGCCCTGTGGCAAAAAGTGTCTTCGATGCAATTAACTGAATCCGCGCTTGGTAGTAAAAGTGATAACCCATTGGAAACCGTAAATATAAATCCCAATAATTTAGTCAGTAATGAGCTTTTAACGTTAACGAAAACATGTAGCGAGCTTTCCGCAAAGGTAATACACGTGTTTATTTATTTTTTTCCGCCACTGTACTAACATTTTTATTTTTGAAGGTGAATAATCTACAAGGATCGTTAGATGAAGTGAAAAGCGTCTTAAAGAATCTCTGTATAAAAAATAACCCCCATCTAGTGGACTCCGGCACTGCAACTCAAACAGAAATCATTGCCGTACATACCCCCCAAGTCAGTATGAAACATTCCCGCAATTTTTTTTTCCAATATCAATATTGAAAATTTGTTAATTTGTATAGGGAGAAGCTGGAAAAATGTTCCCTTATCAGCGTACACCCCGTCCATCATCGTTACCCTTACCCCAACAATTAAGTCAAACTCAAACCGCAAACGACCCTCAACAGAATATTGGAAGCGAGGCCACGGAAGAAGTTCAACAATTTGTTGGAAATCTTGTGAATGATGCGATTAAAAAGTTGAATGAGACCGATGGACAGAGCAGTTCCACCACAAACGAGGAAATTGATATTGAAACGATCGTGGAGAAATCACCGGACGTTCAACAACAAGACACACCCGTTTTATCCGAATCGTACGACACTAATAATTCAAGTACTGAAATTTTAACCGACTCAGAGGCAAAATAATTACGAACGCGGCTATAAGTGGCTTTAAAATGCTCTCTAGATTTTAGTGAGGATATCGTATTATTTGTTTTTATTGTGTTGCATATACTTCATGTTCGCTGTCATCAATTTTTTGGCGTCTTTGAGGCAACGATAAATGTATTACGTGTTGTTTAAACCCCTTTAGTGATTGATCAAATGGGACGATTGCCTACATTAAGTGTTACTCAAATTAAATAATCGGAATCTGTAACCATTCTAAATAGTAAAAAAAATTATAAAAAAATTTTCACCGAGAGGGACGTGTTCGATAGCAGTAGAAAAAATTCTCGCGCATGTGCAGTATTAAACCACACAAACGTATTTTAGAAAAATTTGACGTCCAATACCATATACAGAAGCTTTTGGTACTGCACATGTGCGAGAATTTTTTCTACCACTTTTCAAACATGGTCCAGATCATAAAAACAATATGGCGCGTAAATATTTCATCCTAATTAAATAAATATAATAGATAATTCATTCTGATAGGTGGCAGGTATAACAGACAATATGGCGGCGTACTCGAAAAATATCATCAGGAGAAATTAATTTTTTAAATGATTAAGAGGAGTTAACTCGTCCGGCAATATGGCGCCTCAAAATACTTTGATATGTACATGTACACTAGTACAAGTGCCGCCATCTATGGCAGATTTTTCGAAATACTATATAATTCTAAGTAATGTTCAATTTTACCAACATAGTTTAGTACACAGTTACATTTTGCAAACTCCTAGGGTTTAGGGGTCATACACAATCAATGAAATAAGGAATTAAGATTTAAGATTTAAGAAATAAGAAATAAGATTTAAGGAGTATGCCATCTAGTGATGTTGAATGGAACTTTAACGTAACTGATCATAAATATAAATATGTAGGTATTTTTTTACGGCAAAATTCGTGATTTTTTTCACTTAGTGACAAAATAGTCATCACGAACGTTACTTTTTCATGAATTCTGATGTACAAAAATACCTAAATACATTAACTTATGAGCAGTTAAGTTAACAGTTTCATTCAACGTCACTAGATGGCATACTCCTTAAATCTTATTTCTTATTTCTTAAATCTTATTTCTTAAATCTTAATTCCTTATTTCATTGATTGTGTATGACCCCTTACTTTTTTAATGTTAGAATCTGATTTTGTTTTTTTTTTTTTGTTTTTTTGTAACCTTATCTATTGTACTTGTCACTCGCAATAAAACGTCCGGTATTTTGAGACAAAAAAATTTTCTCTATGGTTAAAATAAAAAAAGGCTTAAGTGAAATCATAATGTCAAAAAAATCTAATGAAATGAACACTTTCTTTCCATCGAAAAATATTGCAAACTAGCAACTGTCAGTTGCTAGTTGACTTGTCTTTATCACTAAAGGAGTTCATTTTTAAATTCTAATGTCTTTTCAAGTCATACACAGCAGGAAGAAATTTTTTTTTCATTTTTTGAAGAAAGCTGCCTTACAAAGGATTAATTTTACAGCATTTAAACAAGGAACGATTGTACATTTTCATAATGAAGAATAAAGATAGACTGAATGATGTCACAATGTTACCAAAACTTACTTCACTAGAATAACAGTATTCCGATATGTTATTGGTACAGGAATAACTTCAAATTTCACATTCAAATCAAATATATCAGGGGTCGGTGGACCATTTTCACAGCCGCACAATTTCTTCCCTCTATTAAAAATTACTCCCCTAATTACAAATTTACCAATATAAAACAATAAATATTTTTCAAAAACAATATACATAATCTTTCAACATTTTTGTTACCATATGGTTACTCAAACTTTTTTAAAACATTTTTTTTAATTTATGAAAATAACATACTATTGTTGCTTCCTATCAACAAGTTGATTTCTCCATAGAACACGTCTCTCTATTTGATTTTGCTCAACCTCAACGAGACTGGTTGTTGACTCCTGAAGATATCACCATACTTTATTCCTTCCTCATGCAAACTTCACAGTACTACTAATAAAATATTCAAGTGTAATTTTCAATTTTCACAGCGAAATTTTTACTGAATTCTGAACATGCGCAGTATATGTAACTCATTTTTAGTGATTTTACTCCAATATTTATAATTAGGTTTACAATAAATTACCAATTTAAAAATAAGGTTTTGTTAGCTAGTTTTTAGTTAATATTTGTTAATTTCCAGTTTTCCATTAGTACCTTTTTTGTTATGAACACTGCCAAATAATAATGTTAGTTAGGCGTATTTATTGAATGCACTAAAGTTTACAAAGATAAATCCATAATTTATCTTAAATATCTTTGTAAGCTTTAACTAAAAATTGTTGAATTTTTGCTTTTTGATAGTTTAAGGCACAAAAATTAGATTTTTTTCGTTTGTTCGTTTTTTACGCTATTTTTAGAACAAAGTTATTGTTATCAATTTACTGAATTTGTCACTCGCAGCTCTCTTTTTGCCTTCAATATTTACTGAAGTTTGTACAAACGAAATCACATGTTAAATTCAAAAAATTTTTTAATTACATATTTTATAACTGTTAAAACAGTGATTCAAAAATCACCAAAAGAAAATTTGTTTTAAATATTTTGTACGCATGTGCGACACATGCGCACAAAAAATTGGAATTTTATTGTGGAATAATAATTGATTTGGTTTTTTTCAGATTTTAAATTAAAACAAATTTTCAAAATAATGTTAAGCTTATATGAAAAAGTGATCTGCCACAAAACTGTTTTGCTTTTTAGACATTTCTAGTCAAATATATGAGAGTTAAGTCGTTTTTTTTATACAATCTACGTTTTTTTTGTTTTATATGTGTATGTATATATGAATATTTGGAAAGAACTGATCAACAAAAAAAAAAAAACATAATTGTATTGCTATTTCAATAAAATTTTAATATTCACACAAATTGGTTTTATTATTTTTCAAAATTTTCGAATATTGGCGACGTAAAAATTGTCACTCGCGCCTCTGGAGGTAAAATTAGGACTAGTATCAAGTAAAAATATACGTATACATTTAATTGATGATTCTATCGACAATTAAACATATACAAAAATTTTTACTTGATACAACTTCTAATTTAAAAAACCAGAGACGCTCGTGTAATCTTTGCGTTGCCAAAAATTTGAAACAATCGATTTTTTTCACGGCTGAGTTTAGTTAAATCCCAAACAAATATAAAATATTTTTTATATTTTAGTGGTAATGATTAATGCGGTATTCTAGTCTATAGGAATTTAAAATAATCTACTTTTTCAGTTGTCAGAGTAGCTTCAGTCTTCAAGTGACGTAGACTGTTGTGGGCATCTAAAATTTTACTCCAAACTTTAAACACGTTTTTCTCGAAATTACTTTTTGGACCACATAAAATCATGAGTTCACCCAACCGATTACCTTCAAATTTGGTATGAACCTTTGATCCAAACCTTGGAAAATTTAAAACTATGTTTCTTTACTATTTAAGAAAGGGTAAAAAATTGATTTTTTTATCAGATTTACAATTTTTTTTTTCACTGACTT
The DNA here is from genome assembly GCA_035578155.1 of Brachynemurus nebulosus. Taxonomy (NCBI): domain Eukaryota; kingdom Metazoa; phylum Arthropoda; class Insecta; order Neuroptera; family Myrmeleontidae; genus Brachynemurus; species Brachynemurus nebulosus. The sequence continues at coordinate 20,535,398 of JAPWDM010000006.1, forward strand.
AAACGATAACGATATTAGTTATTTAGAAACTGTGCAATTTTTGTTTCAGATTTCCGAAGAGCCTGAGGTCATACTCGTCATACTGACCAGCTCACTACCCCCTGTTTCTTTTTTACAAGCTATAACAGGCGATAACATCTTAAGAGATGCATATAGGCTAGTTTCTATCCCGAAAAAATTTGTTTATCTTGCTTTTACGCGTCAATAGCTCAATCAACTGAGAAACAGAGAAGGACATAGGCTACTTTTTACCGCGAAACATCTGTACCGGCACAAGATTGTCGTGAAAATGCAAATTTTATAATTTTGAAAATTCATACAGGTTGCCGTGTAAATATAAGAATAAAAGAGTTTTCCTAGCAACTAAAATAATAAAATAATAAAATAAAAGTCAGTTGAATTCTGGCATTTGAATCGGATATTTGTATTTTCATTTCGAAGAGATAATTGGAGTCATTTGCGTTACACCTGATCCCTGTTGGAAAATATATTTTATAGCGTTATTTACCTCATCTTCTGGCACTAATCGCTTAACCGAATTAACTAGGAACACATAGAAGGACATAAGCTACCTTATATGATCTTGGCGATCATATAAGGTAGCTTATGTCCTTCTATGTGTTCCTAGTTAATTCGTTAAGATTTTGGCAATCTATTCAAAATGAAACAATGAAATTACAATAGTTGACTATTCAAAAAAAATAAATCGGGACTTCAAACTTTGCACATCGTTATCGGAGACCAAAAAGGACATAGGCTACACGATGCTACAACAAAATACAAGAAAACCAATTGTTAAAACTATTTTAAAATATAAAAAATATATTTAAAAACAAATTCTTACAAACTCTATGACTGTTTAAAATAATAAAAAAAATAACCAAATCACAAAGAATAAAATTAACTTTCAAATAATTTTCGAAATATTTTCTTCTCTTCCACCAAATACTTATCCACCGCCTGTTGTACAGTCTTAATTTCCGATAGTATACGTTTATCATGCGGGCATATTTTTAACGCCATCTTCAAATCGCTCAACGCCAACTGATACTCATTTAATGCCATATGCGCCTGTCCACGTCTGTAGTACGCTTTACCGCACGACGAATCAATTTTTAAACACTGCAATTTCAAATTAAAAATCACAAAGTGATTGAAAAAATTATCCGGATCGGCCGGGAATAGAACCCAGGATCTCCTGGTAACTAGCCAGGTGTGCTATCCATTACATCATCGATCCTTGTTTTAACCACTACGTGTGTTTTAAATGCAGACAAAAGTCTGTCATACGTAGTAGTGTTTCACAAGCACTCGATAATATTTAAAATTGAAAAACTGTAATGGGTAATTTGACTAATTTTGAGAAACTATTTTAAAATATGCGTATTTATGTATTATGTATGTATATAATTTTAATTTTTAAAAATAATGCCGAATATCGTTAGAAAAAATTAATTTTTGTTCTCAAAATTTGCGCGAAAACGTTCATTAGCTTCAATTACGTCACATTCTCTAGATAGCAACAGGTGTCAAGTAACTAAGAAAAAAAACTGTTTGTTTTTCTTATAATTAGGAAAAAAATTGTTGATTTTTAAAAAAATTAATTAAATTCAAATTAATTTCCATAGTTATGTTTGCTAACCGGAATTTACGTAGCGACCCTAGTGGCGACAGTGTTGAAATATAAGAGAAAGCAACGTCACAGCCCGTTTCTGCTGACGTAATTTATACATAAAAAAAATATTTTTTTAAAATTAAATAATGTTAGTTAGGATGAATTAACATAATAAATTGCTGTCTTTTATTATCAATTTTCATTAAAACTTGTTTTTATTGTTTTTGTTTGATACTGTCAAATACCCCATTTCAATATTTGCAACTTTTAGGAACAGTACTACGTTTTATACAAACAATATACATACCTGACTGCAAATATCACGTGCATCCTGGTACTGTTTTCGTTTCAATTTAACCGCCGCCAAATTTAGAAGTGTGATTAATCGAAGATTTTCCGGGAAATTCGAAAATCCGCATGCTTTCGTGTGATCAATATATCGTAACGCTTTCCGGTATTTACGATCCGACTCAATAAAATTGTTCTTTTTGAAGAAATAGTTACCGGAATCTTTTATTTTATTTACAACTTCTTCGAAAGTTTTGATTTCAACATGTGTATCCGGTTCCCAATCTTCCGGCCACGGTGGATAGACGTCATCGGTTTCATCACAGTCTTCGTAGCCCCATTTTTCGTTCGGTTTTAGTTCGCCACAGTTTAATATCACACAGTCCTGAAGAAATGTATGTAAAAAATAGTTAAGATGAAATTTTGGAAAAAGGAGCGATCGTAAAACAGAAGTTTCTTCGTTCGTTTGGTTCACTGATTTGTGGTCCAAATAATACCTTATGATGTGACATTAATCACATTAATTAATTTTTGCTAAATTTTTAAAACCCTTAAAAAAAAACACCGCTCAATTTTAAATAAAAAAAAATTAGCACGAAAAACGATTGACAAGATGTTACTACGGTAATTTTGTTATTTACATATTGTTTACAAATAGTGACGTCATTTTGAAATAATAGTACGTTTTTATTCATTTAAAAATGAAGGCTAAAATTTTATAATTTTCAAAATATGATTTTTAAATAACTAACTCGTCTAATAATTAAGACGAGTTAATTCGTCTTGCAATATGGCGGCTCAAAAAATTTTGATATGTATATATTTCATATATGTATTATACCAATATTGCTATCAATTTGCATTTTTGGTCGCAAACATTAGAGTGCAGACGATATCACTCTCTCTTTCTATTTAGTGTACCTATTTTCATTGTCCGCATGCGCTGGCAATTTCAAAAATGCCTCCATTTTAGCCACTTAAGTTTTCATTATCAAGTACGAGTATAAATTGCAAAGTAAATTTTATTTAATAAGCGATAAATGTGTTTATTTATTATTTAAGTAAATAAAATTGTCATCCGTGAGTTAAAAATTCAAACCAAGGGGTCAAACTAGATTGTCTATGTCTCTGTTCCACTTGTAATGAGTTTATGACGTAAATCTCCCCACTCTATTTGTGTAGATACACACTGTTTGCAGTGTATTAGTTTGGTGTTTTTTAGTAGTGTGCGTATTTACGCACACCACCGCAATACACGTATTACCAGAGAGAGCTGTTCAACGTGTTCAACCAACAATGGTAATAATGTACATATAATGCACTGTTGGTTCGACGACGGACACGGACTGACTAATGCCTTAAGCTGTGACACGACTCCAAATGACTCCGCGCCAATTACACGTTTTTAATGTTAGTTGGTTTCTAGTGTTCTATGATTCAAACAATAAAATATTAAAAATATTAATGAATTTATTTATTATTTTCCATGTGAATCGCCAGACATGCGCAGAACATAAATGGTACACTATTTTTGTATTGTCTGTCTCTCTTTGTTGGCGACTAATTCCTCTCATAGGCTAGATACATTGCTAGCAATATATGTATACTACATAATATATGATATATTCACTGGTATAAGGGTCGCCATCTGTGCCAGATTTTTCGAAATACGGTTTAATTGTAAATAATGTTCAATTTTATCAACATAGTTTAGTATAATTTCTATTTTGCAAATTTCTAGGTCTATAGTGTCATTTTTTAACGTTGGCACCTTTAATTTTCTTTCTTTTTTGTAACCTTATCGATTGTACCTGTCACTAGCAGTAGAAGAAAATTCCGGCATTTTGAGACAAAAAAAATTACGAAAACTGAATTAAATATAACACACAAAATTATTTAATATTTAAAAAAAATTTTGAATACAGTCAAGTACCGTATTGCTTAGCTCAGCGTTTTTTAACCTTTTTTCAGTTACGATAAAATTTTGGATAATTTTGTGCGTTCTTTAATTTTAAATAAAATTCTTGTAGTCTGAAATAATTTTCGTCATTATGGGCTATACACAATCAATGAAATAAGGAATAAGGAATAAGAAGTATGCCATCTAGTGACGTTGAATGGAACTTTAATGAAATAAGAAATAAGGAGTATGCCATCTAGTGATGTTGAATGGAACTCTAACGTAACTGGTCATAGATATAAATATGTAGGTATTTTTTTACGTCAAAATTCGTGATTTTTTTCACTTGTGACAAAAAAATCATCACTAACGTTACTTTTTCATGAATTCTGATGTACAAAAATACCTAAATACATTTACCCATGAGCAGTTAAGTTTTAAAGTTTCATTCAACGTCACTAGATGGCATACTCCTTATTTCTTATTTCTTATTCCTTAGTCCTTATTTCTTATTTCATTAAAGTTCCATTCAACGTCACTAGATGGCATAGTTCTTATTCCTTATTTCTTATTCCTTATTCCTTATTTCATTGATTGTGTATGCCTCTTAGTTGGAATAATATTTTGTAGTGTAATATGAAATGTCGTTTTCCGACCATTTGGTCTGCCATATAATTCAGAAAAATATCAACACTTTCTTAGGCATTAAGAAAATGTTTAAAAGCAATTCTTTAACTTTAAACAGAATTTTAAACAGTAAGTTGGAGTCATTTCCCCCATGATTGAAAAACATTAGTTCGTGTAATGTCGTTTTCCGACCATTTGGTCGACCATATATCCCCACCAATTCTACCCCAACATTTTCTTTTTTTCAAACAAAAAGGTTGCGCCGTATTGTGCTAGTCATGATAGATAGATATATTACGAACAATCTGATTTTTTAACACCAGATGTCCTACCATCATTCGACAGATGCCAATTATCTCTATGAAACTTTTCTCATACTCAACTCTAAATTTTTTTTTTTTTTTTTTTTTTGATTAATGTCTCATTGCAAAGTATCATTTGGATCACAAATTAATCCAAATGAACTCTTACTTCAATGGGTCGACCATTTTCGGCCGCTTTGACTTCACTTATTTCTTGGACGATTCCGAAACCCTTCCTAACTTTGCCGAAAACTACATTGATGCCATCCAAGTGGGTACAAGGAACTGTTGTTATAAAAAATTGGGAACTGTTTGTGTTCGGGCCAGCATTTGCCATGCTTACCACGCCTGGATCAGTGTGCTAAATAAATGAGAATAATTTAGTTAAAAATTGTTTTTGGAAACGTAACTTCGTAAACTAATGGTTAGAAACACAATTATTGCAAGTAGACAAGGTTTGTCTATTTGCTCCGAGCCGAAAGTATAGCCACCTATATCAATATATTAAAAAACTGAAATTTGTTTAATAAAAGCCATACATCTGCTCATTTTACCGCAAAAATGTCTAAAAATGAAATATTTTTCAATAATTAAACAAGAAAAAATACAAGAGGTAATTTTTATGATATTTCTTTGAAAATTTCAAAATAAAATGACGTTTGATAATAGGGTTACAAATAATTTTTTTTATTATTTTGTAGAATCTGGTAAATAGACATTGTAATAAGTACTCGCTTTGAAAAAATCAAACATTTAAAAAAATACTTTTTCTTAAAGAAAATAGTAAAATTATGTACAAATGCCGTCCTGATAAACTGATATATTTGTCCACCTTGAGCGCTGTAGTCGATTTTTGTATCCCTTCCAGGCAAAAGCGCCTCACTCGCGCCTCTGGTGGTAAAATTAGAACTAGCATCAAGTAAAAATATACGTATTCGATTAATGGGTGATATAAAATCTAGTAATCCGCACATAATTTGTACAGTACATTTTTCTATCGTCAATTACACGTATACAATTTTTTTTACTTGATACAGCTTCTAATTTAAAAAACCAGGAGCGCTCGCGTAATCTTTGCGTCGCCAATAGCGAATTGGTAATGAAATTGTTATGCGAGCGCCTCTGGTGGTAAAATTAGAAACTTTATCAGGCTGTGTGTTTACCTATACATCTAATTAGTATAGAACAGATAATTATAATTTTTTTTATTATTAATTTAATTTATAAAAATTATAAAATCAATAAAATCACTAATCTTATGAATACATCACACTGATATGTTCGTAAGATCAGTGATTTTACTGATTTTATAATTTTTATTTTAATTTTTACTTAATCCGATCTATAAAAAATTATAATATCCGCTCTATGCTAATTAGCAATAAAAAAAGCGTGTTTTTTCACACACAGGGGACTATCGTAGGACTAACCAGCATTACTGGTTACTCGAAGTAGTTTTGCTATTCGTCGCCAGATGGCTAAATATTAAGCCACGCCCTAGTTTGATTTCCTAATACAAATCCATCTTTGCCAAATTTCTTTTAATTTTTTTTACCTTTAATTCGAAATTTTCATCATCAAATTTCTTTCCATATATGCTTTCGCCTCCTGTCCCATCTCCATTTATTATATCCCCTCCTTGAATCATAAACTGGGAAACAACTATGAAAAATTATTTGGTGAGATTCAAATTTATGAACGTCTATTTTTTTAAAAAATAATTTTATACAAACCTCGATGAATTCGACATCCCTTATAATGTAACTTTTTCTTATGTAATCCAATACCTCTTTCACCTGTACACAAAGCGCGGAAATTTTCTGCTGTTTTAGGGACAATATTACGAAACAATTCGATAATAACTCGACCAACTAAAAAATTTAAGAAAAATACAAAATAAACTATTGAATTCGAATTATTAAGGGGTAATTTAAGGGGACAACGCGGGTTTAGTATTTCAATGTTCTAAGCCATCTAAAATTTGTTCTTTTTACTACATTTTCTACTTTACTGCTGAATTCCTCTACTGCTCCCTTTAAAATGTTTTGTTTAAAGTTTAAAATAAGCTCTTAACATTAACACTTTCAGTCCCATGGCTTCGGCATCCGAAAATAATCAAAATAACCGCAGAGGCCGATGGCGATCAATGATTGATTGATTACGCACCATGTATGCGTGCGATGTTACCACACCGATGTGTATATACTCAACTTACACAAACACCAACACACACTACTCTCTTAGTTTCTATAAAAAATTTTAAAGTAAACAATATAAAAACTAATAAAAGTATTTGTTGGTTTTTATTTTTTATTTTTACCAGTTTGTTATCTAAACTTTCTGTAATTCTCTGATTGATTTGAATGTGTTTAAATATCAAATATATGTACGTATCACATATACAGGGTGGTCCAGAATTATGTACCGTAATTGCTGGAGCTGATAGTATGTTCAAAAATAATGGTACCTTTTCATCTACACTTTTTTCCAAAACTCAATAATAAGGGAGATAAAGCAGAGGGGTAAAATGTAGAGGGGTGGAACGAAACTAACTTCTTCTTTTAAAAACAATTTTTTTTGGGCGCTTTTGATTACTCGATTCATAATCTAGGGGTGCGTATAAACATTAAGATAATTAAATTTATGGTATCAATTATTCCATCATTTATGATTAGGGGATAATTTGGAAATAGATACTTCTACTTTAAATTACTCGAAAACGGTAATATTTATCGAAATGTAACAAGTATACCTTTTTGACGTGAAATTGTCTGAGGAATCATATTATCAAGGATTTTGTTTAAATAATTGCAAGTTAAAAAAGAAAAGACGTGATAACTCACACCTACCACCCAAAACCACCCTTTAGTCATGAGTGGTGGAATAAGTGTTGACATAGATTTAATCCATCTAACGCAAAATAAGTACCCCTAAAATATCAATCCGTTATTCAAAAGCGTTTGGAAAATATTTAAGAAATAATGGTTTTCGTTTCACCCCTTTACGGAGTTGTATCTCCCTTATTATTGAGTTTTGAAAAAAAGTGTACATGAACAGGTACCATTATTTTTGAACGTACTACCAGCTCTAGCAATTACGGTACATAATTCTGGACCACCTTGTATGTACATGTTGAATCATTTTATGTATTTGTTTATATAAAGTTTCTTTATCTTTAAAAATATTGTCGGCTTCCGGGGAAGTTTACCGTGAAAGTGCTCGGGCCTCATAGTGTTAAATTTACCCAACTTGACATAAAAATTAATCATATACTTAATTAATGAAAGTAAAATGTACCCTAATATGTTTGTTTCCCATATGTATTTAAAATTGAAATCCTTGAATTTTTTTTAATATTAAACCTATTCACTCCCTTTTCTAATTTTCTGCTATACCTTTCGAAGATTTATGAATATTAAATTTTAACAATTAAAATAAAACTTGCAGAAAATTAAAAAATAATTTTATTTTAGAAATGTTATAGAAGCACATTAGAAGTTTCTGAAAGGTGTTAATTTTTTATCAATTTGCGCTTGTCAGAAGCAGTCGAAAGAAATCGGGATAAGAATATAAATTCTGATAACTACGCAGAAATATGTTTGACTTCAAAATCGGTGCTTATATCTAACCCAGAGTTGTAAAATTTAAGTAAATTCACAAATTACGCCAATATATCTTTTATTATTCTAAAATCTAACATATTTAATCAAATATTTAAAAATATTAACAAGTGTCTTGAGGAGGCTAACAGAATGTTCGAATTTTATTTCTAACCTTTTTCTTCGCCAATGCCAAAATCTAAAAACACAATAGGATTGACACCCGAATCAAAATTTTCATTGGACACTCTTTCGCTCATTATAATAATGGAAAAAACACAAAATTTTAAAAATGGATCATTATTAACATTTTGTTTTGAATCAAAATATACGACCGAATACGACCGAGCTAGAAAATCAAATTACTGTATGATTTGAATTTAGTACTATTAGTGGCATCTACCCGTAAACAAAGAGAATTAATAATTCGAAAAATTTAAAAATATGTAATGAAAATGTAAGTAAAATAATTTAATTGCAAAAAATGGTAATGGTTTTAGAAATATTTTGAATTATATTACTAAAAAATTGAATTTTTTGATTTTTTTGGTTTTTATCGAGTTGTAATTTAAAGTTTAAAATAATTGAACAAATATAATTTTTTGTATTTGAGTGAGCGAGCGCTGGGAGCGCCACTGTAAATTGTATAATCGTGATATGAATCGCCGGTAGTCGAAGTGACATGACGCTGCCTGGAAGGGCGTATGTCATTCTTTATTTGTATGCATAATCATAGAAGTTTAAAGTGATAAATATTTTTCGTCGATTTTTATTAAATTAATGTGATCTTAACACTAGTGAAATAAAATAAAATGTGGGACTAATTAAACGATCGTACACGTTAATTTTAATTAAAAATTAATATCAAAAATAAATAAGGCCTTATGTGTTGATAATTATTTTAATAAAAAAAAATCCTTTGTTTACGTTTATCGAGTACTAATTATCGATTAGGAATAACATTTTTCTAAATAAGTATGGCGTGGCGTTTTAAAGCTTCCAAATATAAGAATGCCGCTCCAATTGTGCCGAAACCAGAAGCATGTGTTCGTGATATATGTGTGGGATCATATCAAACGTATGGTAACAATATTGCTGCTTCGGCTGCCTTTATGGCATTCAATTGGGATCATGCGGGATCCAGTTTGGCCGTACTTCCCATTGATGATTGCGGCCGAAAAAGTAAAACAATGCCACTTCTACACGCGCATTCAGACACTGTAACCGATTTGGATTTTTCACCGTTTCATGATGGTTTATTGGCGACCGGTTCGCAAGATTGTTTGGTGAAAATTTGGCATATACCCGAAAAGGGGCTAGAAGAGTCGATGACTAATGCGGAATGTACATTTTCGCATAAACAGAGACGTGTTGAGACAGTGGGTTTTCATCCAACGGCCGATTTTCTTTTATATTCTACTTCGTTTACAACACTCACACTTTGGGACATTATTTCACAACAGGAATTATTTTGTAAGCATATTTTTTTTTTGGTTTATAATTTTTAAATTGTATTATTGCTAGTTATATTTTTGACATTTAACCCATTACTGACCAGTGTGCTATTTTTAGGACGTTAAAAATGTTAATTTTTCTTTTTTTTGTCACAATTATCACGTAACGATGCTAATTCAAAATTTTTTTTTTAACACTATTTGAATTTAGTCCATATCGAATGTTTTTCTAACATGAAACCTTAAAATATCAATAAAAGAAATCCTTAAAAAACTTTAGAATAATATTTTTGATTAAAGTCTAAAATACCTATCTTGTTTAACCTTAAGGCGGTTGACGCATTAGAGCATTCTAATGATTAATGAATGATTTTTGAATATGTTATACAGCTGATCCTTTTTTTGTACAGTGGATAGGGACCGCATAAAAGAAAGTCGTACAAAAAAAAAATGTATACTCAAAAACTTCATAAATACCTAGCTATAAAAATAGTTCGATCTAGATTATAAAAAAACCTTTTTTTATGCAGTTTGGATCGAGACCGCATAAAAAAGTTTCATCGAAAAAACATAAAACGCTGAAAAATTAGAAATTTCCTTAGAAGTTGCTTTTCTAAACAAGATAAAGCATTAATTTATACGTAGGAACATTTTATTTCATTTTTATAATATTATGAAAATTTTGAAAAATACATCTTAAAAAAAATTACATGATGCAATAATTTATGTTTTTATGCAATGTACTGATTAAAGGCTTAAAAACCATTTAAAAGTATTTTTATCAAAAAAAGTTATTATAGTTAACGTTTAAGTTTCTTACTTTCTCTTGATTCACATGATTTTGATTCACATTATGCATTTTAATGACCATTTTTTTTTAAAATCACAAAAAAAAAAATCGCACAAAAAAGGACCGCATAAAAAAAGGTTTAGTTGTATTTAATACTTAGGTCAGGGGTGGCCAACCCGCGGCCCGCGGGCCGCATGTGGCCCGCTTGGAATTTTTCTTGGCCCACGAAATTCATCACACTTATACAAAATAATTTTTTTTTTTATAATGACCAAGGTAGTGAAAACCAATGTATTAAAAAAATACATTACTTATGCATGCATACATTCAAAAATATATTACATAATTTTATATGCGACCCGTGAAGTTATGATATGCTTCCAAAGTGGCCCGCAAGATCATTTGGGTTGGCCACCCCTGACTTAGGTAATATACAAAAATTTTCAAAATTTTGACCAATTCTGATGTATAACTTGTGAGATAAAAATTTTAAAATTTACTACTTGGGGAATCCCCAAAACACACTGAAAACCAAACTCTTAGTTACCTATTAAAAAAAAGTTAAACCTCCATCTTTTAGTATGAAATTATTTTTTAATTATAACACGAGCTTTTTAAAGTAATTTCAAATAAAAAAAGTTATCAAAAGAAAAAATTTAAAAAAACAATTCACAGTTAACCAATTTTAATTTGCGTAAATAATAATTGGTAGACTTTTCTGGGATTTAGTATAGTTATTTAACTCTTTTTAAATGATTAAGACGAGTTAACTCGTCCTGCAATATGGCGGCTCAAAATGCGATGATATGTTTATATTCACTGGTACAAATGCCGCCATCTGTGACAGATTTTCCGAAATATGGTATAATTCTAAATAATGTTCAATTTTATCAAAATAGTTTAGTATAATTTATATTTTGTAAATTCCTAGGGTTCACTTTTTTGATGTTAGTATCTTTAATTTTTTTTCTTTTTCTTTTTTTGTAACATTATATATTGTACTTATCACTGGCAGTAAAAAGTCCGGCATTTTGAGACAAAAAATTTTTCCATATGGTTTGTTTAAAAGAGTTAATTTTTAACGCGCTAACCACCTTAAGTGTGTGCAAATTTTTTCCATCTTCAAATAGATTTGCACTTCAGCAAATTACCTAAGGCTTAATCATTTATTTTAATTGAAAATAAATAAATATTTTAATCAATTTAGCTGTTAATTTGTTTAATTAATTTTATTAACAATAATTACAAATTCAAAAAGAATCTTTTTCCGTGTAACTTATGAATAATTCGTTTTAGTTAATAAAATAAAATTATACTTTTGTTAATTAATTTAACATCTGTACTTAAGTTCGTATTAATTAAAATTCAAAATTAAGTCATTTGGAACGTACCGGTGTAATTAACAGTCTGTATTACGAAACAGATTGGTCATGAACTTAACGCACACGACAGACCGAATAAATAATTCACAGTTAATTAAAAAAACAAATTGGAAATATATCATTCAAGTAATGTACAGTTGGCACTTGATATCCAGTACCTTACCATGTTCTTTACCGTAAAACGGGATGAAATAATTTTTGAATTTTGTAGGTATTTGATTTTTATACTTTTTGTTCTGGTATTTTACTTTTTATTTACTTTTTTCCGGAAAATTCTAAAAAAAATATGGTCAATTACTATTCATCTCGCACTTGGGATCGCGTCCTGTCGCAAAAGAATAGGAATTATTGACGCTGTACAGCGTTGTGTCACAATTAATCAAATTTAATTTGTGGTGTACAGTGGCTGCACCTATTAACGTTTTAAATAAATTACGAAACAAATTTTATTATCTAATTCTTATATCATTTCACTACCAATTTAGCACACTTAATTTTTTTTTTTTTGTAATCTAAGCAGTTTTAACATTAAACTAGTTTCGTTAATTACAAAAAATAATGTTTCAAATGCATTTTTTCACGGGTAAAAATTAGCCTAGACTAGAGGTCTTGCGATGCCAATTCGTGAAGATTATTTACCTATATTTCCAAAAAAAACCTATAAATCGGTTATGTATCAGCTATATTCGATGTTATATTTTTAAATATACGAGCTTCTGAGGTCAAAATAACCAAATTATATATATCAGCTATATTCGATGTTATATTTTTAAATATACCTACCAGCTTCTGAGGTCAAAATAACCAAATTCGTTCAGGAAATTTGATTTAATTTCCGGATGTGGTTTTTCTGTTATCTTTACAATTCTGATTTTGTCAAAAATGAAGAAAGCAGTATCAAAAACCTATAAATAGCTTCCAATTTCATGTTTCTAGCATCAAAATTATGGTTTTTGGAGCTTAAAAATAAATTTAATATACGTGATGACGTCATCGAGTTAAATTTTTATTTTTTAAATTAATACCTAAAAAAATGATATGAATCTCAACTTTTAGTGAAATTTGAGTACTTTAAGTGCAAAATTTTCATTTTTTCGGTAAGAAATGGTCATGTCCGTCGCCGCAAAACTTTGGTAATCCCTGGCTTAGACTCCCCAGCGCTATCTATACACAAGTTTCAGGTCGATTGGTTAAACTGTTGAAGCGTGAAGGCGAGATAAATGAATTTTCCCACAAAAATCAGATATTTCTCAGAATAAAAAGTAGTTTATACCCTAGTAGTAGTTAGTTATCCGTCTCCGTAGTAATACAGCAGACTTACAATAATCACAAATCATTTTAGTTATGGTCTATTTCACTTAAATTTAACCATGATTCATCCCTTATGAATTTAAATAATTTTCGTTTTCTTGGCTTTATCTTTTTAACTTCCCATAGGAAGTTATTGTAATGGGTCCGATTTTATGAATCGCTAATTTTGACATATCTCCACGTTTCAAGGTCACCAGAATCCGAATCCATCGTTTTCAGCGTGATGTCTGTGTGTGCGTTCGTTAGTTCATTAGTTCGTTCGTTCGTTCGTGAAATTTTTTTCGTCTCGCATATCTCGAGAACAAATGATGATATCAACTCCGGACTAATTTCATTAGATGCGTAATCAAAAAATGAAGACCGGATAAAGTTTTCAGCAAATTCGGATTAGCGGTTTGTTTTTTGTGGTAAAAAACGGAATTAACTTTATTAAGATAACATAGATTATATGGATCTTTTACCATAACATTATTATATAATGGCCTAAGAGCCTTCCTTGATGTTAAAAACGCCAGTATTTTATTACAAAATTAAAAAAAAAAATAAGAAACTTGAAAAATTAGTTTTTGCCAAAATATATTTTGTCCCGCATATCTTGAGAACAAATGATGTTATTATTTGTTTGATAAGGGTGGAGCCCCACCCTTAGGTACAGAAGGCGAAGCCCCCGGTATGGTGCAAGGGGCAAAGCCTCTATCGGGGGCCCAGGGGAGGAGTCGCCTGAAATGAAAAAAGAATTATTTATGTACAGTAATCTCTAGTCTTTAAGGACACTCAATGGGAAGTTGACAGTGTGGGTAGACCTGTCCCCCAAATTTTTCATTACTGCACTTGCGTAAATTTTAAATTTGCCGTTTGTTTTTAGAAAAGAATAGAAGATTGATTTGTTTCGAATATAAGAATTATTTATTTTTTTTAAAGATGACTCATGCTCAATTGTATTTGAAATGGGGTATAGTCCGTCACCGATCAGTATCGAGAGTCGACTGTAATTTATTTTTATTTCATGATAAAAGTATATTTTTAAGATTTACAACGAAAAGTTATGCCACCTGACGAAAATTTCTTTTAATTCCAGCCAATTCCGATCATTCGGACGTAATCCAATCGGTCAGTTGGAAACGAGACGGCACCTTACTGGTCACCTCGTGCAAGGACAAACAATTACGTATCATTGACCCGCGTATCGACAATCCATGCATAAAATCGTGCAACAGTCACCAGAGTATCAAAGATTCACGTGTCGTGTGGCTTGGCGATCACAATAAAGTGTTGAGTACCGGTTTCGATTCAGCCCGACTACGTCAAGTGATCATACGCGATTTGAGAAATTTCGCCGAACCGGAAAAAACACTTGAATTGGACTGTTCCACCGGCATACTGATTCCACTATTCGATCCCGATACCGGAATGCTATTTTTAGCGGGGAAAGGTGACACAACAATCGCGTATATGGAGGTGACAGATAAAGAACCGTACTTAATCGAGGGTATTCGACATTCCGGTGAACAGACGAAGGGTGCTTGTCTGGTGCCGAAGCGTGCTTTGAATGTTATGCAAGGCGAGGTGAATCGTTTGCTACAGTTGACCAGTACCTCGGTGATTCCGATTATGTATCAGGTGCCACGCAAGACGTATCGTGATTTTCATGCGGATCTATATCCGGACACTCCAGGATATGTGACTGAATTGACGGCGTCACATTGGATACAGGGCAAGAATATACCGTTGACGAAAATCAGTTTGGATCCGGCAAAACGCGTTTCCGGTGAAGATCCTATTAAGGTATGTTGTTTAATTTAAAATTTTTTTTTCTAATTCGGTCATGTTTAAACATTTTCTGACGCTGCAGTTTCTTTTTAACATTTTCCAAATTAATTTGAAGTGTATATTTATATTATACAGTACACTACTCAAATTTTTGAGTCAAAATTAGTGCAACTATAGGGTTGGGCGGAGAAAAAACTATTGACAAATATGATATTTTAGAATGAATACGTAGACTAAAATTAAACATTTATAAGAATACTTGTCAAATTATTTATTTTTATCAATTTTTAGCATTGAAGCCGTGGTTTAATCAAAAAATAGTATTTGAATTTTATATTTTATTTTAAATTCTACATCGATTAAAAAAAACCAGCCACTAGAACGCTCTTGATCACTTTTTCAATTTCTAAGCATATTTTTAAGGGTAAATTCCTAGCCTATAAATTTGATTTGCAATTTTTTCTACTAACGTGTAGCACGGTAACTACTTTAAGTAACTTTATCGCAAATTAATGTTCAAACTTTTTACTTTCTTTTCTCATTATGCATTTTCATAGGCATTTTATACAAAAATTGTACAAAAAA
This sequence comes from Brachynemurus nebulosus, assembly GCA_035578155.1. Classification (NCBI taxonomy): domain Eukaryota; kingdom Metazoa; phylum Arthropoda; class Insecta; order Neuroptera; family Myrmeleontidae; genus Brachynemurus; species Brachynemurus nebulosus. The sequence goes on from JAPWDM010000006.1 coordinate 20,551,021, forward strand.
GACCGCATAAAAACAGTTTTTACTGTACTGTATAAATATAAATATATTCTAAAATCTGGTTGAAGGGACCTTTTCAATAACATCTTACTATTTTCTTCAATTAATATTTTGGAAAAAAAATAAATTTATAAAAAGTGTAATGACACATTTACTCCACCCCGTCCCCAAAATAAACTTTCAAATCTATCCCTTTTCTTAATACACCTTGATTACAATATTAGGTACATAGAGGTCCTCTGTCGGAGTTGAAAAAAATCAATGAACAAATGAATAAAAAGCTTGTCACATGTAACAAATTGAATAATATCACAAATAAGCAAGATAACAATTATAATTCGACAACAATTAAAACAAAAATTGAATCAGTCACGACAAATGAACAAGTTGAAATTCAACCGTCACACGTGAAAGATAATAAAACGATTAACGACGAACAAAATGGCGGTGGTGACGTGGTGATCACACCGATTGTTCCGCCGCGGCCTCTACCACGACGCACGGGCAGTATTTCGGAGGGATGTGACGAATCCGTACTACCGCGGCCCGTTGCCCGACCACGTACAACCGCAACGCCAGTGGTCACCTCCGTTAACCCTACTGGTTATAAGGTTTGCAAGCAAATCGTTAATATTTGTGTTGTATGAGTGTTGTCGACCAGTAAAGGGTTTAAAAAAAAAAAAAAAACGTATTTTAGATAGAAATTTGTAGTGTAAAAATGTCATTTTCTAGTTGCATGATTTGATTAACAGTGTTTTTGCATGATTCTTGTTGGTAATAGTTACTTCTTTCGGCGGTATCTATTCAAAATTCACTGTATATGGCTTCTTTATTAACCACAAATAGAGCATGTGTCAGAAGAAGATTGACAAAACGTTACAGATATAGTATGGATACACAAGAAAGAACTTCGACGCAAGATTAACTATTATTTGTCTACGTGTGAACTCTGACGCTGTCATTGCCTATATCGTGATCCTGTCTTTTTTTAGCATAATATCTTTTTCTATAAAAGTAACAAATTGTATAATTTGTTTAATTAAAATATTGAAATTTATACGTACCTTTAATAAAATATTAATAAATTAATAGCATTAGTTTACAAATTAAATGCTTTTTATATTTAAATATTAGTGATAACAATAGGTAATTAAAATCGATATTAATTTATAGTACCTATTAGAGATGATCGATATATCGATAACTGTTATTTTATAACTAGTATAGATAGATAACAGTTATCGTCAATAACTGGAATACCCAGTAACTGGTTACTTAAATAACTTCTTTGGAAATATCGATAACATAGGTCAATATTAATATATTCGAAAACAAGGATCACAGTAATTTATTTTAACCACCTACGGAGAATTTCAAAATAATAACGCCCCAGGCAAGTTACACATTTTCTATTGTAGCACATTTAAAAAACCCTTAAAAATGAACTATTGTCTATTGTACAGTTATCTATTTGTATTTGTAATCTTGTATCCAAAAAATTGTTAAAATTGTGCATATAAAGCCTAAATCCTTGTATAGGCAAGTATTTGAACAGATATTGCAGTACAATAAAGCAAAAAATGTTATTTAGTATCCGTCAGTATTATAGATCTGTGCATATTTCACTAACAGAACCGTTTATACGCATATCGAATATCTTGCAATATGTTAAAATATCCAAATACCATACCAGTTATTATAAAAACTGTTATAAATAACAGTTATTTTTCAGTAACTGTTATTGCAATAACATTAGAAAATAACCGTTTAGCTCATCTCTAGTACCTATAAGAAAGAACATATTTTTTCTTGAATTTTAAAATTTTCATACTTTTTTTTTAGAAATTCATATGATTTTATATTATTTAAAATTTAAAGTACGTTTTTAGTAAATTCCGTTATTAACAAAAAATAAATTCTGTTGACAATTTAACTCATGTGTATTATGTTCCATAAGAATATTGTAGTTTTTTCATTTTTACCATGAAAAAAAAAGTTAGAACAGATTTTTACAGCAAAAAAAAAATGGTACAAAACATTTCATTGGTCATTTCATTGTAAGTAAACACGATAAAAACGAAACAGAAATTCGTATTGGTAAATTTAACTGATTTCAGAACCATAGTAACAATATATTAAATAATAATATGAATTATACTAATTTATTTTATTCGTTAAATTGTCTTACCATATTACACTTGAGTTATATGTGTTTTCTACAACTCAAATTTCTTGTCTAAAAGCAATTTAACTCGAAGAACTGTCAACCCAAAAACGCTTCAGCTTCGCTGTCGCGTTTTTGTTATTTGACAGTTCTTCTCGTTAAATTGCTAGGCAACAAATTTCCCTTAGACAAACCCAAATTTATTCGAAAAAATACAAACCTCTCGTGTAATAATAAGTGATAAAATATGTATTAATCGAGAATATTTATAATAGATTTAAGTTTTTAAATGCCTATCTCTAGCGTCAATTTTTACCGCTCTAACTTTGGTCCTGCTTGACAAACAGTAATTGCAGTGCCAGCTAAACGTTACTATAAAATTACTTATTAAATTTTTTTTTTTTTTTTTTTCGTTTAAAATAAATGTTAAAGTTTTTTCTTGTGCATTCACACTATCGTTGACAGAAAGTTTAAGCGAGCGTCTCTGGTGGTAAAATTAGAAATTGTATCAAGTAAAACATATAAGTATATGTTTAAATGGGCCCTAAAAATAGGGGGGCTTGCGATCAGGGGCGCAAGTGGAGATTTTTGCGTCGGCCAGTGTAGATGTTTAAAGTTTTAAAATATTGAGACGTTGTCGGTCTTATTCTGGAACACCATGTACAATCTATCAGTAATTTTTTGTTTGTTTTTCAATTAATTTTTTTTTCTATTTAGCCTCGTCTTGGACCAAAACCGTTCACACCACCGAAATTCAACGATGAAGAATCGTTCGATAAAGTATTCTCAGTGCCATTATGTCCCGGAAATGATTCAAACGGTGTTCACGAAACGCCCAACACTGTAATTCAAACGCCATCTGCCAACGATATGAAAAATATATGCGAAAAGCCACACCTGGAACTTAACACTGACGCAACGAAAATAACCGAAAACGAATTCAACAGCACAAAATCGGAAAATTCGAGCATGGACGAAAATTCAGCCGTCGATGCCGCTTACAAACCGAAAACACCAAGTACGGCCGAACGAAGGAAAATGTTTGAAACTCGAATGAACTCGAAAGAGAATATCGAAGCGAATAACGAAACGGATAATTTTGATGGTGGTGAAGAGAATTTCGAACGAGCCTCCCACCAACGAAATAGTATAGCGGAACGTCGACGCCTCTACGAAAATCGATCACAATCCGTACAAGAACCGACCACAAAACCGCCGGTAGAGAAAGCTGGTGGTTCACCGACACCAATCAGACGTCGCGATTCGTTCAAGAGTCGCAAAATTGAAGAAGAGGAAAAGAAAACGCCAGTCATGCAACGGCAACAATCTCACGATCCACAAATGAACCGTAAACCGGAACCGGTTACACCCACCCCGAAAAGAACGTCAACCGTTTTCGGGCGTGTCTCGAAATTCCGCCATTTGAAGGGGACACCGGCACACAAATCACAACATATCGAAAATATACGCAATGTTAGCCGTCAAATTCCCGGAGAATGTGATGGTTTTCAAGGTAATTTGACTTTTTGAAATATAGAACTTGAAAGCTATACACGGATCCGTGTATATTGTCATACTAATACGGTACTTGACTGTATTTAAAATTTGTGTCAAATGTTAAATAATTCTATGCATTATCATTAAATATGTCGAATTTTAATAATGAAACATAAAAAAATTTGATAACTATTCAGTAATTTTATTTTGAAAATCGCCATTTTTCAACCAATATTCAAATTAGTGAAAACGCGCCATTTTTTGAATATGACGTAACATTTTGTAGCTAGATATGTTGATTTTGATAATTTTCATCGGTGAGATGAAATTGTGTTTTCTTTTGAATATTTCTATTTGCTTATATATATAGTAATAATAATCGACCAGAATTCAAATAAATACTTGCTTTTACTTTGACATTTTATGAATATAATCAAAATTTTGAGGTTATCAACATTGACATTGACGTTTTGATGCTTCAAACTGTGACGTCATTATAGTGAGGTGTTTTTCCCGCCTTTTTCTCATTTAAAATTGTAGGGTTATATTTTTTGATTATTTTTTACAAAATATGTCGAAAATAAAAAAATCACGTAACTGATATGGAAAAGCAATGCTTTTAGAATATTTTTGTAACTTCACTCAAGTACCCTATTGCGATATATAGGTCGCTGTAGAAGCTTGGATACACACATTGGATGTGAAGTTCACAATTAGGTAATACTTGCGGTGGTAGTGAGCGTGTTAACCCATTAGAGACCAAGATATTAACGTAGTATGGGGGAGAGTCATCTCTAAGGGCAATTTTCTGCCAAAAGAATTTGAAAATATAAAATAACTATAACCCGAAAACGAAAATTTTCGGACAAAAATTTGGAACGTGAAGTAAATTTTAGTACAGTTAAAAAATGTCTTTTACTTCCGAGACTACTAAAGTAACGGAAGCATTGTGATCACTTTTGAAAAATAAAAAATTTTTTCCCTCCAAAATAAAATTTTTTACGCAAATTTTATGTTTTAGAGCTCCCTGAACAATTTTGATTTGGTGTCTGTCCGTCCGTCCATCTGCCTGTCCGTCTGCGTGTCGCCAGTTTGCACCAAATGGCATAACTTCTGAACTATTCGATTGTTTTTAATGGAATTTTCAGAAATTACACAGTTTGGTTCCTAGATGGTCCCCTATGAATTTAATCGAAATCGGAGTAATAGTAGCTAGGCCGCTACCATGTCATTCCATTAATATACTAAATTGCACCAAGTGGCATAACTTCTGAACTATTCAATTGTTTTTTATGAAATTGTCAGAACTTATGCGGTCTGGTTCCTAGATGGCCCACTACAAATTTCATTGCATTCGGAGTAATAGTATCCCCGGCGCTACCATAAAATCCCATTAAATGTCAATATCTTATTTACTGCTAGTCCCACTTCGCTTAAAATTTTTCAAGTATTTTGGGGGTTAGTTTCTAAAATATTTTTGCTATTATTTTATAATTTAGCCTTTAAGTATTTCGAGTTACAACAATTTTTTATAAGCTTTAAGACGAAATATAATTTCACGGTATATATATTTGGTAGAATACTGTTTTGAAGTCTTTTACGAGTGTGAGGAAGCTGTGTGCCACACCCCATTGGCAGCGTATTTTCTTCTCTTCCTGTTGACAAATCATTTCGTATCCAATTTGGAAAATAACCTAAAAAATTATAAAGAATTACATTTTGAAAGTTTCTCCCTGAGTTTGGACGAGAAACAAAGTACGTAATTACTATCTAATTAAATATGAAATCGAATTTATTAGGAACACCCCATATAATACAAATCTTTAGTTTTATCCTAGAATTTTCTTTGGGTATTTACTTTTCTAGACCTGATTTTTTTTTTTCCAAAATCGAAAAAATGACGTACAGTCAAACTCATGTATTTTCAACCTGTCGGGACTAATCCGCTCATGTATTTTCAACTTCTCCTTCATCCTCACCCCGTGGCAATCATAGAACCACTTGACAGACATAGAACCAATCACAAAAAGCCCGCGTAAATCTTTACACAATAACAGTAGTCACGTGTACTTCCCCAGTGAATAACCTTAAAATGACAGAATGTCAAGTAACATATTATGATAAACAAAAAAGTCAAACATGAAAAAAGTGTAATAAACTTGTAGTAAAATCATTTTTTTAAGAATTACAAATGAAATAAAATCATATATTGTAGGATTATAGGATAAAACCACTAGTGGTCGATCGGTTAATCTGACAGTTATTTTTCTGTATTAAAGTGTTGCGTGAAAAGTGGGGATCAAAAACTTGAAAATACGTGAGTAAAATCAGTTGAATGGTGTTGAAAATACATGAGTTGAAAATACATGAGTCCGACTGTACATAATTATATGACGTAATCACAGATTTAATATTCTAATACGGAGTTTACATTTACAATGATTTACTGGCGCCAACACAAAGTGGCGCGCCAGTAAAAGCAAAATGAACGTGTAAACATCTACTGGCGTGTAAGGTAGATCAATGCATGCACGGATGACAAAAGTTAGCAACCTTCTAACTTTTCTGGCGCTAGTAATGATTCATGCGCCACTGAAATTAAAACATGCAAATGTAAACTTGTATTGGCGCCAATATTATTTTAAAAATAATTAAATGTCATTTTTACGCGTTATTCAGGTTTGAATATCATTTTTAGGTACCAATTATGATTTTTTTCTCTCCTAATTCATTGTTTGCTTTACATTTAGATACAAATGCAAGCTATATATGACAATTATTTATCCAATTCAGCCATTTGTGACCTGCGCAGTACTTACCAAATTATACACAATGCAAATCATGTATAAACAGACGTGCAAGTAGTGTAAACTTTACGGACATGCAAACTTAAAAGTGGCGCTAGCAAATCATTGCAAATGTAAACCCGCTATAAAGTTAGATATTGAAATTCTATTATAATGTGTGTCAGATCTAAAGGGGTTAATAATAAAAATCCAACAAATAGAAATGCGTGCAAGTTATAATGTGTTAAATACATTTTTGTTTTATCTCCTTAGCAAATCCTGAACGTGTAGCGGTTCCATTAAGTGGTCCCGGTGGCAAGATCGCCGTATTCGAACTATCCAAAACCGGAAAATTACCGGACGGAGTTATTCCGGCCCTTGTACACGGAACAAACGTGATGGACTTCCAGTGGGATCCGTTCGACAATCAACGATTGGCTGTAGCTTGCGACGATGGTATAATTCGACTATGGCGTATTCCTGACGGCGGTTTAGCCGAACCCACGAACGAGGCGGAAGTGGAATTGAATGCACATCCGGACAAAATTTATTTCATTAAATATCATCCGCTGGCAAAAGATGTATTGGCGTCCGGATCGTACGATATGACCGTACGAATTTGGGATTTAGCAACACTGACGGAAAAAATCGTATTAGAAGGACACACAGATCAGATTTTTAGTTTTGCTTGGTCACCGTGTGGCATTTATTGTGCCACCGTGAGTCGAGACGGCAAAATTCGAGTGTATAACCCACGCGCTAGTACTAGTCCTATCCGAGAGGGGAAAGGGCCGGTTGGGACACGCGGGGCTCGAATTGTTTGGGCGTTAGACGGGAATTTTATTGTAGTTACAGGTTTTGATAAGGTGTCAGAACGGCAAATAATGGTGTTTAAAGCTGACAATTTATCGACGGCTTTAAATACGGTGGGACTGGATGTTTCGCCGGCAATTCTTATGACGTATTACGATAATGACAGTTCGACACTATTTTTAACTGGCAAGGTACGTTCAGAGAGTCCAAAAGCACACTAGTAAGGGGGCTACATAACTTGGGAATCACGGATTTCGTTCATTTCTAAATATGTTAGGTTAAAATGGGTCAATTTGGTGTCCGACCATCTATCACAGGCTACTTTCACTGAAACTATTTGAGATAAAAATTTAAAATTTAGCACAGAGATAAATTGTAGTGGCTCAGTTATGAATGTGAAGTATAAAAAGTTGAATTTTGATTCTGAGAGTTAATTGAAGGGAAAAAATTGGGAAAAATTTTTTCAAGGATATCGTCTAAGATCTCAAACGAAAGCTTATTGAAGCACAAATTCGACGGTATATACGGAGCGTTCATAAAGTTCCGGAACAGCTGAAAATCTCAGTTAATATTAACTTTATCGAAAAATAATCTCGAATTTGACCTTGAACATGATTTTGACCAAAATTTGGAGGTCAACTTTTTTTTCTTTTTAAATGGAAACCCCTGTTTTTGACCTCGGATTCGGAAAGAGCGGGAAATTCTACGTTCAAAACCATATTCATACTTCATATCCCAAAGTCGTGTGAAGGTCATAAAAACGAAAAAAATATGATACTGGTTGGCCAAGGTCATGTCTCTTGAATGGGATTCGATCCCAGATACTTTACGATTGGTGCTGCGAATGCACAGATTATAAGTATCGTATATAAACTACAACCTTTGGACATGATTTTTTAAGGCGAGCTAATTCTACATCATATTTAAAAATGAACGAAATCTGCGATCCCCAAGCTATATACTCTCCTTGTAGCAAAATTTATTAACTATTTTGTAAATTTTTATTTTAGGGTGATTCTACAATATATGCGTTCGAAATAACAGAGGAGGCGCCGTACATTTGCCCACTAAGTCACCATAGATGCAATACCTTACATCAAGGACTATCATTCCTTCCGAAGAATGTGTGCGATGTCGCTAGCGTTGAATTTGCTAAAGCCTTACGACTTACAAACAATACAATTGAACCCCTTTCATTCACAGTACCAAGAATTAAGGTTTGTAAATTTGTGCCCTACTTTAGTAACACCGTGCTTAACTCCACTTCGATTTACAGTCCGATCTCTTCCAAGACGATTTATTCCCTCCAACGGCTGTAACATGGAAAGCGACAATGACAAGTTCGGAATGGTTTGCCGGCAAAAATTCTAAACCACCTCGTATAAGTCTCAAACCCGAGGGAATGGATTCTTGTAAGTGTTTAAACTACTCTTTTAGCGAATTTCTATTCTGGAAATTCAGCTATTACAGCAGCTCTTATGGTAAGATCTAAGTCCGGGACTGATAGAAATTTGTTTTGGAGTCTAGAACCCGAAAATCTACTTCACTAAAATTTATATATATATATATATATATATATATATATATATATATATGTATTTATGTGTGTGCACGATAACTCTCGAACGAAACATTTAATGCTTATGAAATTTCGTATGCGAGCTGGAATCCGGACTCGCTCGGCTAAGTTCGTTAGTCAGACACGTCGGATGCCCAGAAGTAGGATTTTTCGCCATTTTTAATGGGTTTTTTTTTGCAAAATTTGACTAGAATTCAAATTTTTTTTATTTATTTATTTTTTTTTGACATCATCGAAAAGGGCGTAAAAAATTGCATAAGCTTTTAAAACATTGTTCTAAGTGAATTAGCTTTTGAGAAAAATTAAGAAATTTGCTGAATTTTTTTACATTTATATATATTTGCATACCTAGAAAAAAAATCGAAAACTGTAGTTATGTAATGTAACAATATGTAGTTAAATGGATATATGCTACACTATATGAGATTCGTTCGGGTCCTGAGGACCCAAAAGCGCCTAAAGTTAACTACTGAACTAATTTTGAAAATTGTTTTACTGTTAGAAAGCTAAATTATTTTAAATGGATACAGGTCTTAGATGAGATCCGTTAGTGCCCAATATTTAGAAATTCGCTATGTTATGCAGATGCTGCGACAGGGGTATTTGATTTTGGAAATTTTTTCATATTTTGAGTATGATTTTATTTCATAGTATCAGGCTCTCAAGGTCAGCCAAGTGTACCAGAAAAACAGTCAACTAACAAACCCAGTCCAGGAATTCCTGAGAAACCAGTCAGTAAATTTAGGCATATGGATAATAAGTCAAAACAGGAACAGGTAAGCTATGTTATACCGCCACCCATTATGTCCCGAACATATATACTAAAATAGTAGTATACCCTAATTCCATTGAATTCCATTTCGGAAATAAAAAAGCAACTATTGATTATGAGCGACCTCTATGAATAGTTTTGATACATTAACGATTTAGACAATATACCATTAATCGTGTGTATGATTAATCATACGTTAGGTCACAATGGGTTAGTAGTAACTGTGAGCGATTACGAATGAACTAATGAAGTTAGTCGATATTTGATAATTATTAAGAAATTTTTCAACAACGATTCAACTGAAAACACGCCATTATTTCAAAATGACGTTACAATTTGTAAACAAATATATCGATTCTAATAATTTTTATCTGTTAAGCGAAATTATAAGTATTTCCGTTAGTTTTAACCACTTTAGCGGATACCCCGAGTCTCACTCGGGTCCGTAATTCTAACAACTAGCGGACACGACGAGTGACACTCGTTCTCATGTCGGTAACTGTTTGTGCTGCCACCTATTTGAATAAGAAAAAGAATACATTATAGAGAGCTTTATTTATCCTAGAATCAAACCTTTTTAACATAGTTATCTAGAAGGTGGTAAACTTGGATGGTATTTTTTTTGTCAGTTTAAAATAAATTGACAATCCGCTAAAGAGGTTAATACCCAGTAATTTAAATAAATATTCGTTTTTACTTTGACATGTTATGAATACAGTCAAAGTTTTGAGGTTACAAAAATTGACATTGACATTTTGTTTATTTTCAAATTGTGACGTCAGTAAAATTATTTTTTGATGAATCCATTCATAATCGCTGTTTGAGAGGAAAGTAGAAATTTTCAAAAAAATAAAAATATGTATGTATTTTTAAGGTAACAAAATCGATGAGCAGTCGAATGGAGATGAACTTAAAACTAGAGCAAGATAATATGGAAGGCGTTGATGAGAAAGAGTGGGAAGATTAGAGAGAGACTGATTGTCTTTAACGGAAATTGTTAATGGGATTCTGAAACTGGCACGATTTATCGTAATCGTGATTGAAAAATTTCATTTTTATATGCAATTTTTATACATGAAATAGTAATAGACAGAATTACTACCAATTAATCATTTTTAATTCTATTTTAATAATCTATGATGAAAGTGTATTCAAAATAGAGCAAGTTTCAAAATCTCCAAGTCATGTAAAATGATTTCAATGTTAATTTTTATAATATATCTATTATATTAAGCTTTAAACATATATTTACTAATTTAACTAAAAAAAAAAAACGAATATCGTATAATTTTGATGATGACTGTATATATGCTCAAAAGTAATGTCTTTAAGTAATGAGTGTATGCGTTGTCCTTATCACCTACTTCTAAATAATGTAGACGCATGCGCACACGAAAAACTGCGCGGGAATTGACGAAAATTGGCAATATCAATTACCGCGCAGTTTTTAATTAATGTGCGCATGCGCGTACATCGTTTAGATGACGGTGATGTGGCCAACGAATGCACTCGAATGTATTTCAAGGGATGTTTTATATTCACGCATTTATTCAAAGTTCTAACCTGTTTTAGTTGTGTGAAAAGTTTTCGTGTCGTGTTTGGTCGCGAAGTTCTTCTTAAATCGTTTGGATTGGACGCATTAAAACAAAAAATGATGGTATTTTGACATGAAATTTATCCCAGTTTCCAGTATTTTGTATGAAAGTCTTTAATAAGAATTATATTTGATACAATTCGTGGACATTAGGTGTGTTTATATGTAACTGTGTTCATAAGGCCATATCTACACTAGGATAAATGAAAAATGCCAATATTTTGTAGAATTATAGAATCTAGATACGAACGAATTTGATTGAAATGAGAGTCCGCGAGACATTTGTCGACTGCTAATTTTGACAGTTATCGATCTTTCATGACAAAATGACAGAATTTGTTTTTCTTTTTGCGTTTCTCGCATTACAAATTCGTTCGACTCTAAATATTAATTTTCAGTCTCCGATAATATAAGTAGGGTTGGTAGGGTTAAATTATTTGTAAAATAACATTATTCCTACATTCCAATGATTTGAATGCTTGATTTAATTCCAATTTGCTCCTGCAATTTCTGCAAGATGTCTCTTCAAAAATTACACAGGCCTGCAAAATTAAGGTCATAAAAAACTTTTTTAATGTTAATAGGTGATCTTTATATTTTTTGGGTGCTAAATCCAAATTTGAATTTCATTATTTTGTATCACCCACAGTTTTGTCACATTTTGGCTATGTCAGATTTAATGAAGTATGCTAATATTCTATAGGAGTGGAAAAAAAATAACTTGTACAAGAATTTATTCCTAATACTAAGTTTTATGAAGGTTTTATAAGAGTCCATGGGCTTATATTTTCTTTCTCTCTTTTCTTTGAAGCTTCGGATGTGGCTTTTTCTTCTGTGTGCCACTTGCTGACTTTCTCGGTGAAAGGACCAACAGTAATCTCCCATCATCCTGGTGTTCCAACGTCCCTGACAGCGTTTTTCCATTATCTTGATATCCTGGTGGAAACGTTCTCCTTGTTCCTCACTGACAGCTCCTAAATTGTCCAGAAAGTAGTCTAGCCGGCTGTTTAAAAAATGAACCTTTAAGCTCGTTAAACATCTCAAATTCTTGAAGCGATTAAGCATATTAGATACAATGGTTAATATTATAGTCTGGGTCTTTTTTGTTACCCAAAAACTTGATAACAATTTCCTTGAAAGCAATCCAAGCCTCTTTCTCTTTCACTGTTATATGTAATTCAAACTCAGAGTCAAACATCATTTTTTTTATATCAGGGCCAATGAAGACGCCCTCTTGTAACTTTGCTTCTGATAAATGCGGGAACTATTGGATCGCTGGCTTTCGCATATTTAGTATTATATTGATTGCATTAATTTTCTGAACTATTTTTTTGAATATAAAGGTTTATGATGTAAAATGTAGGGAAATGGTGGGTGATACAGCAATTTTATTGTTATTTTCAGATTCAACACACTAAAATCCATAAAAATAGGGTTAAAATATTAAAAAAGTTTTTTAGTCGTTGGCCTGCGTTATAATTTATAAAAATTATATTATTACCCAAAATAGGGAATATGCATGTATTTCTTTTTTATTGCCTAGACAGTTAAAAAATCTATAATTTTTGTGCTTCCAACCGTACGATAAGTAATCGACAAAAATCGATCATTATAAATATTTTCGATAATCAGTTTTCGAAAATTATCCGATTGTACTTTCAAAAATTTGGCTTCTGTCGTAATTTGTACAAAAAGAAACGAACTGTTTGAATATTTGACCGCAAGCCGGCTAGATTTGCTGCGATAAATTATTTCTGGCCCTCTGACGGCCTATAATTCAGCTTTTAGATTTTTTCCAGACATACGGATTGTTTTGTTACGTCACAAATGTGTTCTATTTTATGTGGTTAAAATTTAATCAAAATCGTTAGAGCCGTTTTACGGCAAATGTCCGATCTGTCCATTTTCTGGGCATTTTCAAAATTTAAGGGCGATTGGTTCTCGGCCACAGCAAGTTTTGGGTGTATTAACTTCATCCCCATACCAGCTTTCATCAAAATCCAGACAGACAGACATTTTTGTAAATGATAATTTGGACTCAGGGAACTACAAACCGTTTATTTCTGCTAAAAACCCAACATCGAATTTTTTCACGATTATAGGACCACATAGATGGCGCGCGTTTAAAATTTCACCAAGAAATTTTTTTTCACAAAAATTTACAAATTAGGCTTTTGAGATTTTTTTGAATTACATGCATATTCTTAAAAAATGTTCCTGTTATCGAAACAACTAAAATTTTTGGGATGATTAGAAACACTAGAGTCTGACCAGTTTTCTTCTTTATTAAGACTTCTAATTCCTTATTAAAGACTAGTTCAAATTTTAATATCTTCCGTTTAATTTGTGAAAACAGATTAGGCACTTGCCCAATTTTGATCGTGTAGTCCCACATGTTGATGTTATATTATTAGTGCTGCTATCTGGTGTTATACATCTTTAATTACTACTAAAAAAAAAATCAGTGGCAATCGTACTCAATTTTTAGTAGTGACAATAAATACTCATTGATTTGCTTTTCTAGTCTCATAGCCCTTTTTAAATAATTTATTTAATTTTTTTTTATATCATATTATTGTGATAAAACTAGAAAAAAATATATCAAAACGAATTTTTAAAGCCTTTCTAAAAGCTTCTGTAATTCGAAACTATGAATTATTTGCACGTATGATGCTATTAAGTGATCTCATATTAGCTTTAGTTACAAGGCGCGATAAATAATGTTTTATACATTATTGCTTAATTTTCGCCTAGTTTGAGCACGCCATTTATAAAGTGAATAAAAAGACATTCGAGACATTAAGACTGTCGAAAAACGTTTATAAGAGTATAAGACGTTTTTTGTTGAATGTACCTGGGATTATATTTCCACGATTGGAACTCGAAAATGTACTAGTTTGATAGAATATAACTTGAACGTTAATTCTTATGAGTATGGTTAGTTCCAAATAATCTTCTAAGTGAGTGAATTAATACAAAAAAAGTTTTAGCTTCCACGATTTTGTAATGAGGTCACAAATTTTTGTATTGGTACCGGACGTAAACTATTAGAAATTTTTCAAAAGCATTCCAGATAATTCAGTATTATAATAGACGCATGTAGAAATAAAATCGTAGATTTTATATTATACGGACCAATTCTAGCTATTAGGAAATTACAGCTTGGCAAATTTAAACTGGCCGATGAAGATTCTTTGTCCAGTAGATCAGTTCCATGGGTCCATATATATGGTCGCACTAGTTCCGATGTAGAGAGCATGGATACACACATGTTTGTCCACGATCAGTATATAAATTAATAGCGTATATTGGAACAAACTTTTCAATAGTTGGCAGTGAACGTGTTAAAAAATTAAGGGGATTTTCGCAATGAATTACCTAAGACGTAACGAGTCTTGCTGTCTAGTGATCCTAAAAAAAATTGTGTAGTTTGCTAACTTAATCACTCGTAAAATAGTGATCAAGTGACATTTAAAAATCACAATTATGCAATGATTAAGTTAGGAAACTACACAACGTTTCATCCAGGACCACGAGATGGCAACACTTCCTTACTATCCCACTTGTTCACGCATATCACCGGTCATGTTAAATTTGGTTAGCTGTAATAAGTCAATTTTTGAAATGTGTTACGCGATTCAAAAAAAAAATATGGTGTACGCATTCATATAGATTAATTGACACCATTTTATGACAATCGACTCGTCGGCCATGATGTATTAACAAAATGGCGGACACATTTCAAAAGATAATGTTCCAATTCGTTATTTAAATAACGAATTTTGTAAACGAATTAATAAAAATGGTAGCAAAATGACACTTATATTATTTTATTTATTCAATCTTATTATTAGCAGATTAAAAATTTTATATCAAAATTCATATAATATACAGAAACAAAATGATACATATAAATCATATATTTCCATATTCTTAAATATAATAATTTTTTCACCTTTACATGGTTATATAAAGACAAGCGTAAATTAAATTTTAACCCTTTGTATAATGTAGGGAATACTTAACAAAACAAATGGAATGAAATTACACAGTATGGGAAATACCTAACCTTAAAATAAAACTATATTAGTTTTAAAAGGAATAAACTCTCCGCACTTCCTCGAAATTTAATTTTTTACATTTCGTAGCCAATCTTGCCTAGAAACCGTCCGAATATACTTTTTCCTATATTATTTAAATCAGTATAGTTCTATTTTGAGGTATTCTATTTACCGCGCATATTCAGCGCATGCGCAGATCATGTTTGCTTATTTGAAAATTATTTTATTATAAATATTCGCTAAATACTTCATAAAATGAAAATAGAATAAAAAATAATTTTGATATTACAAAATATTAATCATATTACTGTGATAGGAAATAGTTTTAGCAATCATCAAAAAAGGAAGGTATTTATGATAGAATAATCATTTTTTTTTTTGTCTAGAAAATTCAATATTTAATTCAAATGAAACGGTCTTATGTAAGAAATGGATCTGAGTACTATTTTACGATAGATTAAAAATATATATCGCTTCTTGTATCCAATGAATTTATTGAATGAGCCATTTTCTCAAAATATGTAACAATCTGTCACCAGGGCAGCGACACAGGTATTTGGGATTACATCTCTATGATCGAGATATAAGTTTAACCATCTTCTGTTAATTCCACTTTAGCAACGAAATTTTCCAATTCAGTTACCTAGGAATATTGTTTATTTTTTAGAAATTAATTATCCAACTAAAGAGACATAGTTGCGAATAACCCGTGTCGCCGCCCTGGTGTTAAACAATTTTTTTATGCGGTTACATAGCAATTTTTAAATTAAAATTTCAATCATAGAGATAAAGTCCCAACTTACTGTGTCGCCGCCCTAGTGTCAGACAGTTACATATTTTTGAGAAAATGGCTCATTTACGGTGCGACATATTAAATGGCTATTGAAAACCACTCACTATTCAAATTTGACAGTATTATTTATTTTCTTAATACTGTGTCGTAAATACAGTAAGGCATCGGTTTTGGAAACACCGCTTTTAGAAACTTTGTAGTAGAAAGGTTAAGTACACGAGTATTAAGGTATCATCACAGTGTGACCGGTCGAAAAATAGTCAATTTTCGCAATTTTTTTCAGATGGATAGGATGGGGGAATGGGGATGCATTTTTTTTACGATTAATACCACTATTTAACAATACAAAAATATTTTTTTTATTCATTTTTATTTTTTATAATTATTATAATTTTTTGAAAATAGTGTCTTTAAAAAAGAGCGGCTATTGGTGCCCACGATTGGACCGTCGTTTTCATTTGAAAGAAAAAATCAAATAGATTATCAATCTGTAGGTAAGCCGCTATGTGCTTATGAAGGTTTTTTTTGGAATCTGAAAAAATGGCGGCGGTTTGAATAAAAAGTCCAAAATTTAAGCCTTTTTTCAACAGTTTTCCGAGTGAAATTTAGGACAATTTCAAAAAAAAAAGCTTCCGTAGGTACATGGAGAATGGAATAAAGAATATTCTGTCAAAATTTGAAACTTATAGCTTAGAAACTTTCCCTCTGAGAGTGGGTACCGTTTTTAAAAAATGCATTTCGAGACAAATGCGTTTAAAGTTTGTCTCGAAATTGTTTCAAATCATTGTTTAAACAAAAATGTGATACTGTGGTGATAACAATTGATCTTATACGTTCACTGGTTGTGGAAAGACTGAATGTGAAATGGTATAACATCTCGCTAAAATACGCCTATCGATCCACAGAATTTTGTATTTAGACTGAATCCATTGATCCGTGGTCGTAGCGACCGTAATAATTCGAATTTCAATTTGAAATTTTGAGAGAACATGCATAACTGTATGTACTTTAAGATAAGACCAAACAAAAAATTGATTTTTTCAAAATTCTATACTGTAATGGTACCTGAAGCATATTTACAGTAATTTAGATTTATTACTTTAACAAAAAGAAACAAATACCTATCCATATTCGTAATACTTGTGAGAAAGGACATTTTTAACAGTTAAAAATTGATAAAGCGTTGTTGGTTCTTTGTTGGATCATCACTTTTGAAGAAGCACTTTTTCTTGACAAAACTGGTACCTTACTGTACAATTATTGCATAGATAAAATATAGAAAATTGCTCAATTTTACTTAAATTCCTTTTGATAATAGTGAGTTTTAAAGACTAATTTTATTGAAAACAAGTTTCAGGCGTTAGGAAAAGAAAATTTTTTTTTGGTAATTATGTGCGATATTAGTTTAAGGACTTATTTTGCATTTTTCCGATAGATGTCACTATTTTTTTTTTTACATTCTGATTTAATGATGGCGCCATTTTATTGATGATTAATGGCAAACCAATCATAACTCTTGAAAAATTCAATTTGGGTGACATCTGTTGAAAGAAATTGAAATGTAAACTTGTATTTAATAAAACATGGAGCATTTATTCAGTGAACAAGCTGTATACAAATGTAATATTCTTGCAATTTGATTATTTGATGTAGGTGTGGTGTTATTTAATAATGTATGTTTCGCGTGAAGTAAATTTATAATTAATTTATTAATATAATTCTTTTAATAAAAATTATTACCATTGTATTTACAATTAAACATTTATATAAACTTTTGAAAAATTATTTATAAGAAAAAATATAATAATTAAAAAAAATTTGTTGTTTTTATTTTCATCCCGATTTTTTAATTAAAAAAATTTAATAACTAATTTTCATAATTTGTTGGTTCCTACACGATCTCGTGGTATTAATCGAAGCTCGGAGCCATGTTTCAGGAAAACGTTACCTATGGAAAATTAGACCGGTTAATTGATTTTCGTAAAAAAGCTTTTCTCTGCGATGAAATACCTGCTGTCTGTTGAGGATTAATACCTATACCATCGTCTGTTATGATTGCAGACGTTGCTGGTGGCACTTTGAATTCTTCAGCGGCAAATTTCAGTACAGCTGTGAATGGTGTCGATTCCGGTACACTTAATCTGTAAAAAAAAAAGATGAATGTTTCACGGTAATTCAGAAAAAAATACAAAAATAATTTGGTTCAATCTTTTATTTGAATATAAAAACGAATTACAACAATTTAAATAATTGAAATTATGTGAAACTTCTCTAGCAGACTTCTCTAAAGTGATGCCTATATAATTTGTATGATATGTATTTTTATCCACAATTAGATATACACGTACGTGTTTTAACTGATACAGATTTTAATTTCATCACCAGAGGTGCAATGCAGGCATAATCTTTTCATCGACAGTAAAAATTAAAAATTTTTTCAAAACATCATTTTAAATAATTTGAAATAATACATCATTAAGGCGGCATATCGCTTCCTCATACTCTTAACATGCTTGTATAGATCAATAAAATGTCCTTCGAAGGTAACGACCCTCCAAAACTTACTGGACGAATAGTAAAGTATCGATGTTTAAGGGGTTACATGGTTTTTTTTAGGATTTTTTTTTTTTTTTGCAATTTAAGAAAATATAATTTATTCCAACTTTTTATATTTTATTTTGATATAGAGTAAAAGCCCCCTTTATGGAACGGTATCTAATACTGGAACAGTTTTGACATTTACATATTTATTTCTTTAATTAAGTAAGGAAACTTTAAATCCGAGGTGAATTTAAATTGAAAAACAGTCATTCTATTAATAATAATTTTTGTTATTAGACGTTTCTTTCAGATATAACTTCAGTAATATGTAAATGTTCATAATTAGATACCGTTCCACAAACGGGGCTTTTACCCTACTATTAAAAATTTTTTATGAAAATAAAAATGATAATTAGACCATTGGCAGTTAGTTATCAAAAATCGTTGGTTTTTCGCCGTAAGCAGAGTAACTCGTAAAATCCTTATCTGAAATCAAAAAACAAAATTTTTTTTATTAGTAGATACTTATGGCTTGTACTTGAACGAAGAATTACTATTTCCGTTCATTACATTTCATTTTACAAGTAGAAAATCAACGAAAAACACGAGAATTTTTCCCGAAAATAAAAATTTTTTGTTTAAGACACTGTCAAAAATTGAATTTCCACTTTTTTTAACTCTACCTTCGAGTACAAGCCGTAAATATCTACTAATAGAAAAAATTTTTTTTTGATTTCAGATAAGGATTTCACGAGTTAGTCTGCCTATGGCGAAAAATCAGCGATTTTCGATAACTAGCTGCCAATGGCCTAATTTTCATTTTTTTTCTATGAAAACTTTTTTAGTTTCTCAAAATAATATATAATAATATGTCAAAAGTTGGAATAAATTTTATTTTCTTATTGAGCAGAATCGAAAAAATAGTGGGTTTTTTTTGCTAAAAAAATCCATGTATTCCCTTAATAGACTTAACGTTTGTACATGCGTCGATTGCGATGAAATACACAGAGCACCATCTAGGATCTGAACTATATCAGCCTCAAAATCGATTGGAAAATTCCAGCTGAAGTTATGTGCATTGGAAAATTTTACGAATCGACAAACAGACACAGAACCAAAAAAGTACAGCACGAAAGTAAAAACTGAACAATTAAAATATTAAATCACATAACAACCGAATCAATAGAGATGTCGATTCTACAATAAAAGATCGATTTTTGGATCGTTTTAACTCGAAATTAAAAAAATCGATTCTGTAAGATCGATCTAAAAAATCGAAATTTTGAAAAGTCTAATAAAATTAGCTGATAATTTTTGTTAAGGGACTTAATTAATAGTATATGGGTAATATCGTGTAAAAACGCCTCACATTATATTTGTAAAGCCCGATGAGTTAACTTTTCAATCATAATTATAGCAAATAACGTAATTGAATATGTAGGACGAATACCATGGAATGAACAAAGTTTATTCAAAAATTTCAAATAAACTGACAAAAAAATGTTTTCTAAATAAATCGCTTTTGTGGGAAAGGGATCGTTTGTCAAATAGGTGGTCTTCCTTCCTTTTGTATTAATAGTCTTCTACTGGACAAGATAGTGCGTGTATATATGTAGTTATATGTATATGTGTTATATTTTAACACGTTTCTTTAGAATTACAATTAAAATGAAATTATATTTTTGGAAAAAATCGGTTATCGATCTCTTACTTTTAATAATCGATTCGAAAAAAGAATCGATTTTTTAAGCTTCGATTAATCGATTTAAAATCGATATCTCTACTAATCAATTTTTTTTTTTTTTTTTTTTTTTTTTTTTTTGATTCACCACCGTCGCCATAGAAGTTTTACTTAAAAAAAATTATCAGATTTTCTCGACAAATTTTAAATCTTTAAAAATAGTCGAATCATTCTGATTTATCATTGTTTTTAATTTCGATTTACAAGTTGATAGTCGACATAATTCCACTAATATATCATCGATTAAATCGATCGAAATCTGATTATAGATTGGATTTTTTAGATCAATTTGTTGCGTGGATGATTTTAATATGTACGCCGAAAAATCAATAATCAAATCCAAAAAATCATCGTACACCGAACAAATTTTCGAAAGTAACGCTTTATTTTCATATTTAATAATGCCGTGCCATAAATGTCTATTTTCAATACTCATCGGAGTTAATATTCGTAATAATTCATTTTTGACGTATACGGCAATATTTTTTCGATTTCCATCCAAATTCGATTGCGCTAAAATCTTTAAAAGCAATACAATATGCTTTTCATTATCCGATTCGAATATTGAGTCGATTTTCTTGCGAACACTATACGAATTTCCAATTTTAATACGGCGTTCCCACTCTTCAAGTAATATTTCGCTTTCAAGGTCGGTAAACGCGTCACAGTCTACGTTACTAACGTAATTAACGATCGTTCTGTACGATTGGGCGTATAAAATCGTGTTCGTAAGAAGTTCTTTAAATCGTTCGATCCCGGCAACCGATACAAAAATTCGCACGGCAATAATCAATTTTTCAGTGGGTAAATCATTTTTCATTAGAAATTTTTGAAGTATATGATCGGAAGCTTTGCTGAACACCGTGACCGGATATGATTTTGTTCGATTTTTCATTTCAAGCCACTCGTTGAGATTTTGCATGAAGAGGTCACCGTTCATGAAATCGGTTTGTAATTTTGAAAATGCATTTTCGATTAAATGAGTCGCTTTAAAAATACTGACCATATTATCGGATGTGGCTGTTGAAAGCCATTGGTCACTTTCGTACATAATTAGAAAATATTCGATAGTTTCGAATAATTTTTTAATGTCCTCCATTTAATTTTTTTTAAAATTATTTTTAAAAAAGACAAATAATTGTTCTTACACTTTAAATGGTAATTTTGGATCCGACGTTAAGGTTATCTTAAATGTTACTTTTGACCTAAAACATATGGAAAGATAAAATTATATTTTTAAAATTAATTTGAAAATTTAAAACATTATCAAAATTGAAAACTTACGTTGCCATTCTTTAAAATATATTAATTTCTATTTTGATATTTATTAAACCAGATAAATTGCGTTAAGTTTCTAGCTCTAAATTTTGAGTGTTTTGAGAGCTATTCTGTAATCTGTAATGTCAAATTGACAGCGTGGTTTATTATTTTTAATCAGTACGCATCGGTTTGCATACCCTTTGTAACAACACTAAAAAAATTAAAATAACTAATTTTTTAGGGTTCCGTAGTCAAAACACCAAAATGACTGTTATGGTTTAAAATTTTTAATAATTTTGTTATTACTATTTTTAACATCGCATTTAAATAAAATTTTATTAAAATAGGGAAAACGGAATTTTCTTGCGCATTAAACGAAAGGGTATAGCAAGATAAGCATAAGGAAATTTAAAAGTTCAAAATAATTGCATAAAAAATATATTTTAACTTCCCATAGGAAGTTATTGTAATGGGTCCGATTTTACGAATCGTTAATTTTGACATATCTCCACGTTTCAAGGTCACTAGAATCCGAATCCATCGTTTTTAGCGTGATGTCTGTGCGTGCGTTCGTTAGTTTGTGAATTTTTTTCGTCTCGCATATCTCGAGAACAAATGATGATATTAACTCCGGACTAATTTCATTATATAGAGTTGTACATGCATATATTGAATAAACGCAAGAGGCCTGTATTCTCACTGTACTTAAAAAACGACCCAAAAAATCATAAATTAACACTTTCACTGAGGTGATATTACTTAGTGCGTATCAAAAACACGCACTTGACGAATTTTATATTAAAATTAAACATAGAGTAATTAAAATTTTCCATTTTTATACTTAGCTTATATTACTGAATTCACAGACTTAAATTATTACATACACTTACGGTTTGAAATTTATCTAAATTAAGTAAGCGATGTGAGGCTTATGCGATGTTAGGATTACACGTGATTTTAGAAGTGTTCGATAATTCGGAATTTTCGCTAATTCGCACCGACCGTGGTCCGCATCAGGTTGAATTAGTGAGGTTTTACTGTATTTATTTTCGTTATACATATGAATTTAATACAAAAAGCTTGCTCTGGAGCACATTTTTACTAATGTCATATAAAAAAGAAAAAAAAACAAGATATTTGTAATGAAAATTTTTATTAAAATATACAAAGTAATAAACCTTATATTAGAGAAATGCAAATTTTAGTCTAAATATAAAAATTAGAATACTTATTCTTTGATTATGGTGACAAAAAACTGTCTCACTCAAGGTGACATAATTTCCTTGAATTAAAATAGAAAAGATTACTTAAAAATAATGGTAGGTAATAAAGAATATATAAAATAGTACGTTATTAAACCTTTTTTTAAGTTTCCAACACTGATATTTCAAGATTCTTATCAATGAAATTAGTAACAATTTCTTCTCTGTGATTCCCCAAAATTAATGGGTCATACACAAACAATGAAATAAGGAATAAGAAATAAGGAATAAGAAGTATACCATCTAGTGACGTTGAATGGAATTTTAACGTAACTGCCCATAGGTATATGTATTTAGGTATTTTTGTACATCAAAATTCGTGAAAAAATAACGTTCGTGATAACTTTTTTTGTCACTAAAGTGAAAAAAATCACGAATTTTGACGTACAAAAGTACCTACATATTTATATCTATGAGCAATTACGTTAAAGTTCCACTCATCGTCACTAGATGGCATACTTCTTATTCCTTATTTCTTATTCCTTATTTCATTGATTGTGTAGACACCCTAACTGATACATTTTTGGGACACCAAAGCACAACAAATTACACTAGAGTCACCCTTTTTCTGATATTCTGTTTTACTCCAAATCATAAATAAAAATACTATTTAGCTAACAATTTCCAAAAACATAATCGATTATCATCAGCAACTGTTACAATTGGTAATCGTTGATGCCACGAGAGACCAGTAGGAAGTTTCAAATTGGCCGAGAGTAGTACCACTTTTGTTATGACATGTGACACTTTCAAAACACTACCGACTAAACTCAGAGTTGCTATTAATTCACCCGATGAATTAAAGCGTACGATTCCGCCTCGTTCAGCGTGCAATGAATTACTTTCAGTCAATCGACTGGGTTTAGTTAAATCCCAAACAAGTAATTTTTCCCCGGTGAAACCTAAAAAAAAAAATTATTTTTCAATTCCAAAGAAGACGATAATAAACACAAAATTACATTGCAAAAATACAACTATAGGCAAGTTGAGAAATTAAGAAAAAAAAAATTCAAAATATGTAGATTTTGTAAATCTAATTTTTAATGTTATTTTCAAAAATGGTACTAAAACAATTTGTGATGTAATCGTTCATTAATTAACAATGGGGAATTTGACTAATTTTGGGAAATTATTTTAAAATATATATTTATGTATTATGCATGTTCTTAATTTTTAAAAATAATGCCGAAAATCGTTATAAAAAATTATTTTAATATTTTTTCTCAAAATTTACGCGAAAACGTAACAGGTGTCCTGTAACTAAGAAAAAAAAACCTGTTTATTTTTCTTACAACTAGGAAAAGAAACTGTTGATTTTTTTTTTTTAAATTAATTTAATTTATATTAGATTAATTTTTATAGTTATGTTTGCTAACCGGAATTTAAAATAGGGACCCTAGTGGCGATAGTGTTGAAATATAAGAGAATGTAATGTCACAGCCCGTTTTTGTTTACGTAGATTTTAACTAAAAAATTACTTTTTTAATTAATTTTTGTTAAATAAAATAATGATAGTCTGTGGCGTAACATGCCTTGGAGGGGCCCTGTATCAAAATTAGTTGGCGGCCCAAATGAAGGGTAAAGATTTCTCACAAAAAAAAAATAAAAATGCTTGCATCAAATTAAAGTAAATATTTATTGATTATAAGTTATCGCTTCCTCCTAGAAATTGAGCTAGACAAACAATTCAAATTAAATATACACTTTTCTTGTGTATATTTAACATAATTATAATTTTTTTCGGCAAATTGATTTATTAAATCATCTATAGCTGAAGACGGTTTCAGTTTTTCTAAAATTTCTGCCTCTATAGACAATAGTGACAAGTCTGATGGCCGTTCCTGCCCCATAGAAGTCTCATTTTTTAAGTTACCCATGTTGCCAACTTTTGGGCACACGCTTAACCCGGGAAAAAAAGAGACTGCTTTTTTGACTCTTGTCATTTCTGAAGTAAAAACTCTATTATAGGCACGTATGACAGTTTTTTTAAATATTTTTTTCCCGGGAAGAACGAGATTAAGTGACATTGTGGATAACATTTTACTAATTTTTGCTTACACACGTTAGGGGCCTCTGTAACCCGGGGGCCCCGTATCATTGATACGGCTGATACAGCGGTAGCTACGCCCCTGATGATAGTTAAGATGAATTGGCATAATAAATTGCTGTCTTTTATTATCAATTTTCATAAAAATTTGTTTTTACTGCTTTTTTTTAATACTGTCAAATACCCCGTTTTAATTTCTAATGAAAAACTCAATAACCGTTTATCACCGCATGTATACAATTAGATTCTGACAGTTTAGATGATGACAATTTTAATCATATGTACGGTGATTGATATTACCTATAATCCAGTTGATCTAGGATTTTTAATAAACGATGACGTCACAAAATACTTTTTATTAATAAATCTACAAATTTAACTACTTAATCTATTTGTTTAGCGAATTTTCGAATCGAAAATTCAGCTATTACAGCCACTGTCATGTGCGACTTGAATCCGGGACTATGACAGAAATTTGCTTTTGAGGTTCCTAGAAACCGAAAATGATATTCACTAAAATTTATATATTATAATATATACATATGTATGTATATATGTATATATGGATATATTTATGTGTCCACGCGATAACTCTCGAACAAAACCTCCTATTTTTACGAAATTTGGTGAAAACGTTGGAAATCCAAAAATCTTGAATGTTTTTTGCAAAAATTTTGCCGAAATTGAAAAGTTTTTGAAAATTTTTTTACACCATGACAAAGAACGGAAAAAATCACATAAAATACGTTTTTAAAACATTGTGCTATATAAACGGGTTTTCGAGAAGGAATGATTTTTGGAAAAGAAAATTCGCCATGTTATGCAGGATGCTGTGACAGGGGTATTTTTTAAATACTATCAATTCTCATAAATTTGTGACATGTTTCGGTTAATATTGATAATGATCACATTGATCGAAACATGGGACTCAAAGCAAAAAAAACCCAGAACGAAATATTTTTATACCTGTAACTTTTTGAGAATCAGACGGACACCAGTGGGCTGAACTTAAAACATCATTTGCCTCCAAAGACAAGATGGCGAGTTGTGTGATTGCATTGTACAAGCGAACAATCCCAATTTTCTCGGCAACCAATAATTTACCGGTATCTTCACTGTGCCAGCAGACACTTACGCCCGGCGATGTTAGCTGAAATGTTACCTCGCAATTATAGTCATCCTCAATATTCCAGAGGCGGCACGTATGATCATCACTAACGGAGGCAATCCAACGATTATCCGGCTCATAGCTGACTTCGTTAATATAATCATGGTGTCCGGATAAGATCTATTTCGAAATAAAACGCCATTAAAAAATTTGATAATTGTACACTTTCACGATCACCTGGTTTTTTGGTCCGACTTGGATAATTTTTTTTTTAGATGTTCGTCATTACGACGGATTAATGGAAAAAAACTCGACACCGATACCGGAAGTGCTGGAAAAGGCTGAGAAATAAATGGACGACGGAGCACCATTGGAACCTCATTTTCGGGCAATTGGTTATTAAATAAGATTTCCAATTAGCCTTTACTCGAAATTGGGGTTGAGAAGTCGATCTAACAATGTAAAAGATTTTTATAAAGGATTATTTGTCAAAATTTGTTGTTTTTTTAGCATTCTTTGTATTTTTAGTAGTATAAAATCGAAAAGTGTTTTTTTTAAAGTGTTCATTTTTTATGTAGATTACGAAAAATAATACGCTGCCAATGGGGTGTGGCACACAGCTTCCTCGTATTCGTAAAAATACCTTGGTAATTTCATGCCCAATATATCTTTGTATAATTTAATATAGGTATATAAATTAATAAAAATAAATAAACAAAATGATTCATAAAAAATTGAGCGAAGTGGGACTAGCAGTAAATAAGATATTGACATTTAATGGGATTTCATGGTAGCGCCGTGGATACTATTTCTCCGAATGCAATGAAATTTGTAGGGGACCATCTAGGAACCACACGTCATAATTTCTGACAATTTCATAAAAAAAATTGAAACGTTCAGAAGTTATGCCACTTGGTGCAATTTAGTATATTAATGAAATGACATGGTAGCGGCGTAGCTACCGTTACTCCGATTTCGATTAAATTTATAGGGGACCATCTAGGAACCAAACTGCATAATTTCTGAAAGTTTCATTAAAAACAATCGAATAGTTCAGAAGTTATGCCACTTGGTGCAAACTGGCGACACACAGATGGACGAACATCAAACCAAAATTGTTCAGGAAACTCTAAAACGTAAAATGTGCGTAAAAAATTTTATTTTCGAGGGAAAAATTTTTTATTTTTCAAAAGTGATCACAATGCTTCCGCTACTTTGGTAGTCTCGGAAGCAATATAAGTTTATAAATCCACGTTAAAAAATTTTACGAACAATTATTCCTAAAAGCTTCACATTTTTGTCTATTTAAAGCCGTAAAACCATCAAAAATATCCATTTTTGTTTATTTCTGTGACTTTAATCATTAATCCGCCGTAATGACGAACATTTAAAAAAAAAAATCATTCAAATCGGACCATTAGTTTTTTATTTATAGCCAAAAAACTAGGTGACCGTAAAAGTGTACAATTACCAAAAATTTTTCAAAAAAAATAAGAATAATGCATACTAACTTTACAATTGTGGTTTTGCCCCAGGTCACTTTCAAATACATGTAATTTAAAATTACTTCCACCGGCACAAAAGAATATATTATTCGGGATGACCGCCAGAGAAGTTTGTGGAGACCATGCCAAACAATGTACTCTGGTGTTATGATGAAATTCGTATATTGTTTTGAACTCTAACGAATCAGTTTCGTGCTATAAATAATTCAGAATACATCAGAACACTTAAAAGATTTAAAATTTGCAAAAAAAGCGTACATTTAATTTACAACTCGCTATACAAATTGTGTTTCTGAACGCGATACATATTAAATCCTGAGACCAATCGTACGGGGACCATTGCAACGCAAATATTTGATCCTTTAATTCAATCGTATAATTTGGTTTCACTGTTGGAAATGTTTCTTTTGCACCAAACACAAAAACGTTCGAACTCATGATGCGAAAATTTACTCCAAAAAAAAATTATTTTCTTTTAAAAGTTGAAGGTTATGTTTTTTCCTTCAATAATACCTCCAAAATTCAAAAATTATTCGCCAGCAGCAGGATGTGCAATCTTAAAAAAAAAATATCTGAGGCTACTGGAATCAAAACTCACAATATCCAAATTTGAAAAAAAAAAATGAGCAGTGATTTCCTGTAGTATTTTTGGCGGGGAATCTAAACTTAAAATCAGTTTGTCTCAAATCTTACTTTATCTAATAGAAAAAGACGTTGAAAGTTAAGGGTAAGAGTCAAAAGTCACATTATCCAGCAGGATATTTTTAGTTTTGACGTCAAAGAGTGTAGTTTACGTGTAGTTTAATGCGTCAAAGAGATTAAGCCAATAAGAGAGCTCATTTTGGGTCACGTGATCGCGTGATTTGGTTTCAAAACCATGTCCCTGCCACTTGTCTTCAAGGACGGACCAATGACTGTTACAGTTTGCTAGGAGGCGCTGATGGTAGGGGAGTATACTAAATAGAGTTGGGACATGTGAGCATTTTTCATCAAATAGATGTCAAAATTAATTATCATATGATTGAGTACAAAGAATTAAAATTCTTTAATTTAATTAATCTTTCTAGGTTGAGTTGAAGTATTTTTTTAAATATTTCATTATTTCCAATTTATTTTAGATGAATCTGATGAAAAATAGCGAACTATCGAAACTCATGTCCCGACTCTAATTTTAACTCCCTGTACATCAACGCCATCTGGTATATTAGTTACAGCGGGTCAAAAAACGACCATGTCCCTGCCACTTTTTTTCAAGGACGGACCTTTTCATGTCACAGTTTGCTACGTTTGCTACGTGGCGCTAATGGTATAGGGGGTAAACTAAATAGAGCTGGGACATGTGAGCATTTTTCATCAAATAGATGTCAAAATTAATTACCATATGATTGAGCACAAAAGTATCGTCACCAAGTTCTGTGTTAACAAAGAATTAAAATTTTTTAATTTAATTAATCTTTCTAGGTTGAATTAAAGTATTTTTTAAATATTTAATTTATTTCCAATTTATTTTAGATGAAAAAGAACGAACTATTAAACCTCATGTCTCGACTCTAATTTGATCCCCTAGTAAATCAACGCCATCTGGTATATTAGTTACAGCGACGTCAGTAAACGGTCCATTTTTTTATAATAGATTAAATGGAGAGTGACAGGGACATGAAAACGACCCATTTTTTTATAATGGACTATATGTAGAGTGGCAGGGACATGTTCAAAACTAAACAATATCCACATGGTTTGGTTTCAAAACTAAACAATATCCACATGCTTTGGAGTCAAAACTAAACAATAACCACATGCTTTGAAGTCAAAACTAACAATATCCAACGCGTAGTGACAAAACTCACAATATCCAAAATAAAATTTGGTTTTTTTCATATTTATGCTTTAAAAACTGTGGTTATTACTATTTTAATCGATTCCAGTAGTATGTTTTATCCAAAAAACAGTTCAAAAGTCAAAAAAATTGTATTGGAATATAGATCTAAAGGTTTTTGGGCTGTACTGAAAATTTTAGTTTTTGGATATTGTAAGTTTTGATTCTAGTAGCCTCATGTGTATTGAAAAGTAGTTGTTAAAATATGAAATAATTTAACTTAAATAAAAATCATTTTTTTAAACGATTATTATAGTTTTAATTGAAAATACTACAATTTCCACGTTAATACTTATACAATTTTCTTTTGAATTGAATCCCTAAAACGAAATATTCCTCAGTGTATTTCAATTAACCTCAATAAATGTTTTTACACCATGGCTTACTTCGAATACTTTCAAAAATTAGGATGGTAAATATTTATTTTTCAAAATTCCAAAATATTTAGGAAATTTACAAATTAATTAGCGAATATCTGAATTATTTATCTCAATATTTTTAGGCACATTTCGTCAGAGGGTTACAAATTAATAACGAAGGAAGATAGTTTAAAAAATATTCAGATTATTACAAAAAACGCCTGTGATGTAAGTTTAGTATTTTTATTTGTAAATAATTTATTAAAAATTGTTTAATTTTGTTTTTAGACTGATATAAAGGAATTTGGAAATCCAGTATTAACAAAAGAATTGGATAATTTAACTGGTCCAGTAAGTGCTTATTATTTTTTATTAGAGGTGGGCGATTATGAGTGATTCATATAATTGAATGATATAAAAATGAGTTTAATCGAATAATTAGTCATAACTAATTACTAATCACTAATTTATAGTCGATTACATTTTTAAGTAGTATGTGTCGCATGTATGGTATTAAGGGGACATTCACCAAAAGAAAAAAAAATGAGCTTTATTATTTTTTATTACTCATGCGGGAGAAGTACTAACTTGGCGCACACATTTCTGTACGCAAAATAGCTGTTTGTCCACTGTACTCTTCCCACATACTTTTTTGCGTGCGGAAAGTAACTTTCCACACGAAAATTGACAATAAAACACGCAAAACCGCCTCTTGATTTTTCACTTAATAAATATTTCATAATTATTTCTATAGAAACCATCAACAAAGTCATTTAAACAATATTTAATTCAGAAAAAAAGACGAACACTCAAAAATATTATTTTAAAAAGTAATAAAAATGTCAAAAATAGTAATAATAATAGAAAAAAGTATGTGAAATTCGTAATAAAAAATAGTATGTGCAACTCGTGCGGGATTGTCGATTGCGCCACTCAAGCGAATGAGCGCACTCACTACGGTCGTGCGCTCAACTTCGCTTTCGTGGGCAATCGACAATTTCCCGCACTTATTGCACAATATACTATTATATAAATATCGAAGAGTTTTTTTTTACAAAAATAGCCATAGTCGTAAAGTGCTTTTATATTTGCGCACTCTATAGTGTTGTTTTTGATATTGTTATTATTAATTAGTCACTAATCGTAATTATAATCAGTTGATTTCATTAGTGTTATTCATAATCGTCCATCATTCTTTTGTATTGTATTAAACTAATGTGCAATATCGACTTTCAGATAGTTTTACAAATTCAAAAAGTTCGTAATATCTCAGCACCAAAAAGCAATGAAACCTCAGGTACAGCACCACGTCTTTTAAAAATAATTCTCACCGACGGACATACAACCTGCCAAGCGATTGAATACGAACCAATATCGAATCTAGATTTATCGAAAACTTGTCCGGGTACTAAAATACTTATAAGGAGTGCTCAAATAGTTGGCTCGTACATTATCATCAACAACTCAAATGTCAGTATCCTCGGTGGAAATGTGTCGCACCTCGTTGAGCGATGGCAACTCTCAAAATCGATCACAAAACACGTACGAGAAGGTTCCGATGGACCTCCGCCATGGGTCCCGTTCGGACAAGCGGTAACCCAATCAGTGATAACGGATCGCAATTTTAAATCACTGAGTACCGGCAAACCGAAGGAGCAAACTAAGGATGAATTTGAGGCGCAACGCGAGGAAGCTATTGCCGAAGCTGCGCAAGGAGCCATCCGTAAAACATTTGGCGGTGTTAAATCGTTTCAATCGAAGGATACTAATGTTCGTACTAATACCAATAATCGGCGACAATCACAAAAACCGGCGCAAACCACCGACGACCGACGAACCTTCAACAAAACCGAGAAAAAGAAATCGAAAGAGAAAGAGACCATCGAAGTACAAAAACCTACCGGCAAAATATCCCTATTTGCATTCTTGGAGGATAAACTTCCAACCACCCGTGTCGAAAGTGACGTGACAAATCAAGAAAAACCCGAACAATCTGACCCGAAAGTGCCGAAACCACCGCCAAAAGCAACGTACGCCGAAAAATATGACGCCAGTCTACGACATCGGGCAAACGACAACCCAAAACCCACACAAAAATCCCACACACCACGTGACTTCAATAAGAATGAATCTCATAATCGAACGGACAAACAGAGTCCTCGGACAAATGAGAAGGCGCCCAGGTTCCAACGTCAACAGAACGCCATACAACCCAACAAACCCGCCTATCAACAACAGTTGAACAGCGTAATTAGAAAAACGAACGATCTCTCCGTATCCGAGTCGAGTGATCCGAATCGATACAATAATCGGATAAATCGTCCGAACCGGATACCTAGTGCCGAGTACAATAAGGCGCCCGTTTACAACTGTTCTCAACCGCCCTACAACAACTATCCACAAAACAATGGCAACGCCAATTATAATTGTAATTATTATCCGAACACGTATTCGAACGAAAATCGATACTATCAAAAACCGAATAATTACGACCAACCACCACCTGCATTACCGCCGAACGCGAACGATCATCTTCCATCGCCGTCAAAACGTTACGAAAATAATCAATCGATATTCGGCAATTTCGAACTGGAGAAACAACAGAACGAAATGGCGGTGAAACAGAGTGTCAGCGAGCCGATGGAATGGAAATGGAAGGTGGGCGATCAGTGTATGGCCAAATATTGGGAAGACAATCAATTTTATAATGCTAGTATAACGGGCGTGACGCCCAAAACGTGTATGGTGCGTTTTAATGATTACGGTAATTTTGAGGAGGTTCTAAAGGTTGATTGTATTCCGTTGGTGACGAATACGCCGGCAAATTTGAATCGACCGTATACAGGTATCTATAAAATTTATGAAACATACTAATCAACTAATGTTAAGGTACCATCACCGTGTTGAATTAGGTTTTTGAAGAAAAATTTTTTTTGTCATAAATGGAAAGATCATATATCGCGCGTACTCTGTCTCAACCTCGTATCTGAAAACTCCCAATTTTTGGACACAAAAAAAAACATATTTTAAATCCGTGTTTTCATCACTATGAGCTTAAGATTTATGCTAATTACACCCTTTGATGTTGTTAATATATAGATAAGTATATATACCTCTTTTCAGATAAAATTGATCATGAGTTTTCGTTAAAAAATTAAATAATTCTTATATTCGAAACAAATCGATCTTCTATTCTTTTCTAAAAATAAACTGCAAATTTAAAATTTACATAAATGCAATAATAAAACAGATAAAGCCAAGAAAACGTAAGTTATTTAAATTCAAAGTTACGAAGCATGGTTAAATTTAACTGAAATAGACCATATGTAAATACAGTATTTAATATGTTTTTTGTGTGTCCTAAAACATGTAGCTTTTGATATACGAGGTAAAGACAGCCAACGCGCGATATAAGTTTTATAAGAAAACTCTTTTTATTTTTTTTTTACACGTAATACACCAACAGCTCTCTATAAAGAACACTTTGGAATGTGAGACAGAATTATACTTCTTATTCTTTTTAACCAATAAAATCTCATATACTTATATACCGGGTGGTTAACGTAATTAATATCGTATGATAAAAAACGTGAAATGTAACCTTTGCCTTAAAGTTAATGATAAAAATAACTACAATTCTTTTTTCAGAATGTACCAATTTTATTTTTACTAAAAATTGATTAGTCTATGTATGCTTATATTTCCCGTGTATTTTATCGTAAGCCACAGTGAACAATCTGTATATTTTGGATTTATTACTTAAAAAGAATAGGAAGTATAATTCTATCTCACATTCAAAAGTGTTCTTTATAGCGAGCTGTTGGTGTAATTAAGAAGTTATATTAAATTAAAAATAAATTTTCAAATTTAGAACCGATAACGGGCCGATAGTTCACGAGCGCTTATGTGACGTAATAAAGGTTATATGGCCTGAACATAGCTACATTAGTGTCTTTTTATTTTCAAATAGATTATAGACCAAGAGTTACTGGTTGATTTGCGATGGTCATTTCAACACGCGTTAAATTAAGAAGATAGAATCTTGGATACTTACTCTACACAGAAATTCAGTTCTGACAAGCCTATTCGACTCAACCCGGCCGAATAGGCTTGCCGCTAAATACAAAACTCTGTGAATCGATTGGCGCCTTTTGGCGGGATGTTATATCACTTTACATTCAGTCTTTCCACAACCAGTGAACGTATAAGATCAATTGTTATCACCACAGTATCACATTGTTGTTGAAACAATAATTTGAAACAATTTTGAGACAAACTTTAAATGCGTATATCTCGAAATGCTTTTTTTAAAAACGGTGCCCAAAAGTTTTCAAGCTATAAGTTTTAAATTTTGACGGAATATTCCTTATTCCATTCTCCTTATGGAATCTTCATATTTTTTCACACAGAAAACTTAAAAAAAGGCCTAAATTTTGTACTTTTTATTCAAACCGCCGTCATTTTTTCAAATTTAAAAAAAAAAGAAAAAACGTCCATAGGAACATAGCGGATTGATAATCTATTTGATTTTTTTTCGGATGAAAACTGCGGCTGCAATCGTGGGCACCAATAGCCATCCTTTTTTAAAGACACTTTTTTCAAAAAATTATAATAACTAATTATAAAAAATAAATTCGAAAAAAATTGCGAAAATAGACTATTTTTCGGCCGGTCACACTGTGTTGGTACCTTAAATAAAATACTCTAATTTTGTGATATGTTTCGATCAGCGTGATCATTACCAAATAAGTAAAAATTGACATTTTTTTATTCATTAAAATTTGTTACCATAATTTAAGCTGTTACTATTAGTGGTATTTTTACAAAGTAAAATTTTTTATTAAATCTATTAAATTTATATTTTCAAATTTTTTTTCCCGTTGCAGGTAGTTTAGTATTTCGTCGTGGAGGTGGTGGGTCTCAAATGAAGGATTTTGTTCAATCAAATAATTTTCGAAAGTACTAATATTTTTTTTTTTCATTTGAATTAAAAAGAAGATATTTAATATTTATTTGAGATATTTGATTTAAATATAAATTATGACTATTTGTTACTAGTTAATTTTTTCCTAACCCCTTTTTCTTGAATAAAAAATATATTAAAAGTAAAAATTGGGTGATTTTATTATTTTGTTTTTCCTTTAGCAAACAAAAGAACTTTTTCCCAAAATGGAGTACACAGCGTTCAGCAATGAAATATTTATTAGGGTGTATGCTTACTTTGAGTAAAAAAAATTTATATGTGCATCATCTAAGGAGTTAATACCTTGATGAGAATTTTCCCGCTCTTTTACTTTCACTGCGCTTCCACGCCTCTGATATTCAAATTAGTAAAGACGTGTTTACACCAAAGTAACAATTTTCAGCAACATATGTTAACAAAGAAACATTTGAAAAAGAAAAACTGAACATGTAGTACTTACGTGAGTAACTACCACAATATTATGCGAAAATAATATACATACCCCGTTTCAAATACAGCATGGTCATCGTTAAAAAATTAAATAATTCTTATATTTGAAACAAATTGATCTTCTATTCTTTTTTAAAAATAAACTGCAAATTTAAAATTTACGCATTTGCAACAATAAAAGAGATAAAGCTAAGAAAACGGGAATTCCTTAAATTCGTATAAGTCAAATAAATTATATGTAAATACAGTCAAGTATGGCGGGAGCGCTGGAACGGTAAATAGATTTATCTAGAAGGTGCTTAATTCTGCATACAAATACATAAATCTTATTTTTAGATTTGTACTCATAAAATACAAATTTAAAACCTATAATAATCGGGACTATTTTTTTAAAAAGTTGTTCGTGTGAAATAGTCGCATTTTTCGTATTTTCTCTTGTTTGACATCTATGACCTTGATCTGTGTCTATGACCTGTATGACGTCATAGGTACCTTTAAATAACAAATTGCGTTATATTATTTATTTTACAAGCGTCACACTAAAAAAAAATTGCTAAGTATTTCTGTAGGAATAAATTTTGATTTTGCTTGAAAATATACAATTAATATAATATGTAGATAATATTTTTAAACGTACATTTGATTTAATTTATAAATGTACCACTAATCGGCGCTAGTAGCGCTAGTGCTCCGGTAATTAGTTAATTACACATTTCAAATTTAGCTAATGTCAATATCTTGTCTTTTATTGTCAATTTTTCAAGTTTTATTTTGAATTGATTTAGTAATATACACACTTAATTTACAAAATGTTTTCTAGGCAGGTAAGTTCAGGTCATTAAATAAAAACAATTGAATAACCTTATATCTGACAGATCATATTTTTACAGATATGCCGGCTTTTGTTAAAACCGCGGATTTCACATGCTACAATCGCAAAAACGTTTGCAGTAGAAACAGAACCGTCAAGGATAGAAAAAAGTACACAAAAATAATTATAATTTTCTTATAAATCGGTGCTGATTGAAAATATTTTATTTCAGCGATTAATCAGGTAACACTTTTGGGAAGAGTAGGTGGTGATCCTCAAAAAAAGGGATCAGAGGAACATCCAGTAGTTATATTTTCCTTAGCAACACATTCAAATTATAGGTATGAGTTTTTATTTTACTAAAAGCAAATGATTTCTAGTATAACCTTAATTTTTTTGTAAATAATAAACAAATGTGAAATACCATAAAGTAACACTCAAATCTATTAATATCTTAATTTTTTTTTTTTTTTTGAAAATTTTAGATATGAATCGGGAGATTTTGTACAGAGAGTCGACTGGCATAGGGTTTGCGTTTTTAAACCAGCGTTAAGGGATACCGTGTATAATTTCTTAAAAAAGGGTCAAAGAGTGTATGTATCGGGTCGTATCACGTATGGTGAAATTAAAAGTGAAGATGGATCTCCTAGACCGACTACAGCCATCGTAGCAGATGATATTATATTTTTTCAAAATGCAGATAATGTAAAAAAATAACTTATTTTTGTATAATATACTGAATTTTTGTATTTTTTTTCTTAAACAAATTGAATTTGTATGTTTTTTTGTTATTATATTAGTTAATTAATAAATTTACATTTTTTTTAAGATAAATTTGTTATGCTTTTTAACATTTCCCAGCGTTCCCAACATAATATTTTATCTTAAAAAGTTTGAAAATGTTTACCAAGTTCAGACTTTCTATAAAATGATATTGAAACGAAATTGAATAAAAAATTAGTAACCGTAGAGTGTTTTCCATTTAGAAAACACTCTGATAATAACACCATGGAGTTTGGATAACACAGACACGTTTGATAAAATATCGACATTGAAACCATAGACGAGATATATGTTATAGAGGCGCATATTACTTATCACCATTGCGGAGAGAATCGACTAGAGAGAATGCTGTGTATTACAAAGATGAAAGCAAAAAAAAAAAAAGCAAAAAAAAAAAAGAATTGACTGATGTGATTACTTTAATGGTGGTCAGACCATTAATTTAGTGGTTTATCTAATATTTATAAACAAGTCTCCGTGGTTACAAGTTGGGTTTAACTCCTTTAGTACCGCCATATATTCCAATTTTTTAGATAAAAAATTTAATATCTCTATAAGTATAATTACAAGTTTGGTACATTTTGCTTAATTTATTTACAATATAACCGCCCTTTACTATACAGCCTCCAGTTACCGATATAAGACAATGCACACTCGTCAGTTGAATTTTTTCTAAAAATTTGTATGACGAGCTCAGCTCGTCATTAGTCCTAAAGGGGTTAATAAAACGGAGTCATACTTCACAATTTAATGGCTGTGATATCTTTAAGAAACATATGTTAATATGTTCGATTCAGTACTCAGTGCTTATGACAAACTGAAATATGTAATTTCTTTTAAGATGGCGACTAAATATTAAACATATGTTTTCCGTGAATAATAAAATATTAGATTTTACTTTTTTTTATGAGTAAAATATATATTTGTTATTTTCTTTTTTTATTTTTTTTTTTTAAATTCTTTTTGTTTCTTTAATTTATTCAACATTACCAACTTTAGAATGACCGCAATTTGATTCCAAATTTTCAAATGCTGACTTCATATTTATTTCAAATAAAAAAAGAAAAACCATCCCATTCTCATTCTTCTATGGAATTTTATTAGAGATGAGGAATTTTACATTTCAACTTTTATAATATTTAGAATTTACTTTAAATATTTTAGTGCATTTTGTAACTCATTATCAGATTAAAATTTGCATATAATTTGTATATAATAACTCTTCTAAATACTTAACGAAGGCTTTCAGTGACTGAGGTTACTGGAATTTTGATTTTAAATTTTCATTTTTACTGTCGTCGTTCTATTGATTGGATGAATAGTTTCAATTTTAACAAGAATAAAAAGAACGCTTTTAGAAACTTACGGTGAGCTTCAAATTTTACATCTCTATCATTAAAATTATTATTTTTTACGGTTTTAAATACTTCAGTATACTTGATGACGTCACTAGAATAAAAAATTTGTTACTTACCTAAAGAAAGTATTTGTGTTTTACTTATTTCTTCTTTTGTTGTTTTACTGGCTTATATTGTAACATGCAAGTGAGCTGAGGGGATATTATAAATGAAACACAATATATTTTTACATTTGGCGATTTATTTAAATGAAATAATACAATACAGGCCTTAAGAATTCAAAAATTAGGAATTAACAGAGGGTTAGATTAAAATATGGAGCACAAAGAATCCACGTATTATGATGGACCACTTTCACTCCAACAACACTGTAGATTTTTACTGTAAAAATTATAATTATTAATGTAGATGGATCTGCGCACAAATAGTGTTTTTTTAACTATTTTTCAAATACTTAATTATTTTCTTCGTTTTCAAAATTGACCTGAACTCTACAGACTAGGCACACTTATTTTTTTTTATATAACAAGTAAACTGTTCTATATGAAAAATAGAAACTTCTGAAAAATGAAACAGTTTAAATAATTTTTAAATGTATAAATTGGACAAAATGTCCCAAATATTCAATAATTTTACAACGGTTTTTTAGTTCAAAAATACAACATATCTTCAATATTAATTAAGATCTCTTTATTAAGTGTGATATAACAGTGTGCATGTTTAATTGTGAGAAAGATTAAAGATAACTGGTTCGATTTGGAAACTTTTCGATTTGAATTTTCAACAATTGTATTATGTATGATCTGATATGAAAATAAAAATTGTTAGTTTCCAAATTGTTGTGTGTAAATACGTAGCCTGATTACTAAAATAAATGCGTAAGAAATTAACAAATGTGCGTAAAAATATCTTGGTTTGGTTATGTTGACTGACAAACAAGTATTAAGTAAATGTTAGTTCTTAGGCAGTCAATACGTTACAGGCGCATTAAGGAGGAATAAAAAAAGATATTGCATTTTCTGTTTTTTAAAAACTAGGGTAATGGTTGTTTTAAGTTATTACTATATATCAACATTCAAACATTTTTTTTTTAGATTTTTATTTTTTTTTAAGACGATTAACAATTTTCCAAAATAATATTTTTTTTGCATAATAACGCCATTCGTACAGTGCTTTTTATACTTCCTACTTACATAACATTTAAATTTTTATAACGAATGATGATGTGATTTTAGCATTACGAATATATTTTCTTTTTTTATTATGAACATACAGAAGTAGAAAAAGGTTGATTGTTTTTTAATTTTCGATTAAATATGGCGTAATAATATTTAATCTCAAATTAGCATTTTAAAAAAGTTAGTATAGGTTGTGATAGAAAGAACAAGTGATTAAGTTTCCCATTGCAACAGAACAGGATTGTAACAATATGTAAAAAGGAAAATGACTTTTTTTTACTTTTTCAATGTAAAAATATTTTATCTATCCAAATACATCCAAATATATTTCCATAGTGTAACAAATACTATAAATTTTTTTTATAATTACCGTGTTATCCTGTTCTGTTGAATAAAACTAACAAATATAATGAATGACTCACTGTGTCTTGCATCAAAGTTCCTTTTTTTTAGTTTAGCAATAGTAATATAATTATCAATCGAACAACAATTCCGAAAACACTTTTTTTTTTTATTTTTTTTTTATTTTTTCATCAAACAATCTCAGTCTTAAGAGTTATAATGGTTTCTTTTTGTAATATCGTAAAATACAAGGCAGATTTATGCCTACTTTTGTTTACAAAAGAATAATAGAAAAATAATTTTGTTTTAAAATGAATAAAAAAGACATCGACTTATTTCTTGAATTTTGCGTTGAGAAAATATTTTTTTTTTTTACATATTGCCATAACAATTGTAATTTAAAGAAACACCCATCAAAAATGGCGGACAGAATGAATAAAAAGATGGCGGCACTCTGTCAACATCATTTTGACAGTTCTCTTTAAAATACTTAACGTAATAAATTCAACAATGGAATTGACGTCCATCTTTTTAAAACGACGATTACAATGAACGGTGAATTTACGAAAAAAATGTACTGATTTAATAAATAGCCTTGTAAATTTTAATATACCTGCATGCTTTTCAATTGGCAAAAATCACTCAGATAAGGCTGATAAAGATGATTGGGTACAGAAATGGGTAAACATATTTTTCTGTATCAAATCGTCTTTGAGGTGATGGCACTAACAGTCAGAAATCTATATATAAGAATAGTTACTACGACTTAATTACTACAAAGACATCCAAAAAGCTACTCTCTTATATAAAAGACTAATACACGACAAGCAAGCGTGAATATATTTCACTTAAAAATACTATTATAGCCGGGATATAGGTACTATTTTTACAATAATTATCAAATTTTCAACAATTATTTATATTTTTTTTCTTTTTTGGCGCATATTTAGAAAATTGCCATTTAAATTCAATTTTAATTTTAACATGTTTTTTGTTTTATTTGAAATCTTGGCATTAGCAAATTTAAATTAGTTGAACTTTTCCTTTTTCAGTTTTGAAAACATGTTAAAAATAATTATTGAACACAAATTATTATTTTATTAATATACAGCTTCTATTGCTATTGAATACAATTGTTTAACAATGCGACTTAATGGAAAAATTACAAAAAAAGTACAAAAAATATCTTTTATAAGCACAAACGATAATAATTATGTTTATTAAATTTTGTAAAATACACAAATAGGTACAATGGCAGGAACAATTACGGACAAAGCTTAATTTAATCTTTTCAAAAAGTTCATCTCTACAAAACTACAAATTTTTCATTTTTTTTTTAGTTTTTTATGCGTATTGCCCTAAATTATAGCAAGTGTGTAATAAAATACTTTGTTTCTATGTTTATCTTTATTTTTTTTTTTTTATTTTTTGTTTTAAGATTTTTAAAACACGTCCATTTAATACTTAAATTTAAAAATTAGTGACTGTGCGCATCCAAGTGCAAAATGATCAGTAAATGTGTTTGTTTAAATCTTTTCTCAAAATCCATATGTTTGACGGGCATTATACAAATCGATTTATACAAACACAAATTTGATTTGAGCGAGGGATACTTTGTGTTTCTTTTTTTATATACAAGCAGGAAAATTGTTATCTGTGTCAAAAAGCTTATAATTAATAATTAATCATGTAATAATAATTTTTTATAATATCATTAATATTTCACAAAATTCGGAATGTATTAAAATACTTATTATGTTTTCACTTACATCTACGAAATTACTCCAACAATTAATAAATGTCCATAGTCAAAAATATAACGGTAAAATGATTGTTCATTACTAACACATTATCTTCATATTTTTTTTTCCAAAAAATGATTATGTCTTTTTTTATTGGATCGACCATTTCCAAAGAGTTTCAAATCATTTTTCATTTACAAAACTTGGTCGATAATCTTTTAACAAATTGAATTGTTGAACCTAATCTTACTTACTCTTAGTCAGATCAATTTCAACAAAGAAAAAATCTATTCGAAATTAAAAATATGTTTCCATATAAAAATAAATTGTTGAGTCAAATTCATTCTGATTCAATTTTGGTTTCAGCCGCAAAATATTTTGAGATG
The DNA here is from genome assembly GCA_035578155.1 of Brachynemurus nebulosus. NCBI lineage: Eukaryota > Metazoa > Arthropoda > Insecta > Neuroptera > Myrmeleontidae > Brachynemurus > Brachynemurus nebulosus. The sequence continues at coordinate 20,592,789 of JAPWDM010000006.1, forward strand.
TCCGTAGTGATATGTATTTTATTTATAAAATAAAATTCGACAGAATAATATTTGACGTGGTTCAGAGTGTGAAAATATTTTTATTTCGAATAAATTCATGGCGATGTTTTGACGTAAAAAACAAAGTCGTTTTCATAATCATTATTAAATTTGTTAAAATGGATATAAAAGCAATTTCGTATTTAAGAATTAATAACCTCAAAATATGATAGTTCCATTTATATTTCGATTGTTGAACACGATTTAACATATTTAACAAAGATTATGAACACATCTAATATTTTCAAAATTAATTATTGTAAAATGGTGCTTTGAGTTGAGTATTTTTTTAACAACAATGTCTTCAAAATTGTAAATCAAAAAGAATGATTTACAAACATCAAATATTGCATAATTGAAAAAGGAGTACAAACAAATGAAAGATTTTCATTATCAATTTTCAACAATTAACAAAAGATATTTCGTTGTACTGTTTTTATTTTTTTTTACACAATTCATTTCTAAAAATATGAAATTTTTTTTTGATTATGCATATTTTTGACATTTGTAAAAACAACATTTTTAAAATATATAAATAACTACTTATTATTTAAATGTTCCTTTTTCCTTAAAACCTAAGCAATATTTAATTTTATACAGAAAAATCATACTTATATACTAAGAATCATATCATTCCACGATATGGATATTTGTTAAAGATCACACATATTAATATAGAAATACTAAAAGTACACAATTATATTGGCGAAATACTTTTTTATAAATATGAGGAATTATTTTTAATATACACATAAGCCCACATAAAAAATATTGGAATAAGACTTAAGACTTACTACTACCAAATATCATAAGTACACATAAAGACTAGATTACAAAGGAGGCATTAAATAAATATTTTGGTCGCTTATTTAGTTACTGAAAACATTTCGATTAATCCATTTTAAAAATAACATTTCAAAATGGATTCGCCGAAACATTTCTACTTAAAATAAAGGAACATATATGCTAGTACAGTTATACATGGTACAAATGAGACCATTGCACAAAATAAAAAATAAAATTCAACTCTTCAAGTAAAAAAATTAAACAAAAAAACTACAATTAATTTTTTCCTCGCTATTCTATTGTGAGGCATGAAAATATTTTGGTCCGCGATGTCCAGCTACATCGGTCCGACAAGCTTTATAATTTTTTTTTTTTTTATATTTTAAAAAATGTTTTTATGAAAAATTGGCTTCAGAAAAAATGGTGCTTCGTCGACAATTTTTATGATTGTGTAAATTAATTTTAGAGGTTCATGTTGAATTTGCACTGTGTTGAATCGTTTTTTATTTATAATTAATTAGGTGAATATTTAATTATGGATGATAAACGTTTGAGATTTTATTGCACGCAAATATGTTTTTTTTTTCTATAAATGACATTGCCGTTCCAACGAAAAATTTCAATTAAAAAACATTGATATTTATTTACTTCTATTTCATATAAAATTAATGAACATTTATGTTTGTGATTAGAGGTTTAAAATGTATCTTAGATTTGTGCTTAATCGGTATTGAAAATAATACTGTTATGGGATAGTGTTAACGCGATTGTCAATTCATTTAATTTATACGTTTACATGAGTAAATGTTACATCACACCGGAATTAAGTTAACGCCGAAAATTGAAAAAATAATTTTGATTTGTTATATTGTTAGATTGCCCCCAAATTGCCCCTTTAGTAATTGCGCCAACAGAAACTTAATTATTTAGTTAGTTATTTATAAAGAAAAAAATTTTTTTCTCGGTATTTAAGTCGTTAAAATCTCGCAGAATAATACCTTTTTTATACAGTTTATTAATTATGTCAATAAATTGCTCCTAAATTGCTCTGTTTAGTTTAAAACTAAACACGAATTAATTTGTTTATTTATAACCATATCCATCTGTCAAAATCGAATTCTCCTTAAATATATGCAAACAACATGAAGAGTATATCTGATTGCCTATATGTTTTAATAGTATATAAGGTACATAACCTAATTTTAAATATTTATATTTTAATACATTTTAATTATTATTCAGAAAAATTAATATTTAACTTTTTAATTAGCTAGAGCAAATTCGTAGAGTTTCTGGCGGAGCAATTTGAAAGCAATTAAGCCATTTGAAAATCAAAAAATTTTTCAACTTCCAACGCAACTTCTTTCTGTTTCGTATCACTCACCAATGAAATATTTCGACAAATTACAATCGTCTTTTGTGCAACTAATTAAACGAATTGATAATTGCATCAGCACCTGTCCCGTAACAATATTTAGAATAAAAAGACCTTTCCTCGTATTTTATGAAAAATGATTTTCGTGGTAAGTTTGATCAAAATTTTTTTTACCGTCCTTTAATTAAAGAAAAATTAATATTTTTGATATTTATTGGTCTTTTCTACTTTTCTACATAATATTGTCATTACAACCAACGTTTAAATTGATTTGGTGCGGGAACGTTTGAGGCGGGAAATTGCCTCAAATTTACATCGAAAACCATTTTCCATAAAATATTAATGTTGGTGGAACGTTTCTAAATTTTAACATAATTTTTTCACACGTATAAGAATATGAAAATTTCAGCCAAAAGAAGAAGAAACATGTATATAATATAATTTGATTGTACTGTCCTTTTGTAAAACAAAATGAACTCTTCTATGCTAATGAAAACACTAATACTCTATGTATTTAATTTCTGCGCATATTTTACCTCTAATACATTTAATTATTACCAACATTGATTGAATAACAGTGAATTTTATTGGCGGAAGAACAAAATACCTAACCAATAAATTTAATAATTCAACAAATATGAATGTGGTTAAGAAATATGGAGATATATGGTTTCGAAATGTATTTACAATATTCTTTTAACTTTTTTTCATTTTTTTAAATATTTTGACCACTGTTTGTTTATGATTTTGGTGTGTTTGGGTGTTGTGGAGGGGGAAGGCATATATCGTAAATCACAGTCTGTTCGCTAAGTAGATTCTCATGCTACTTCTTTCAGAAATTGTACACGTCTAATGGCGTGGTTTTTGTACATTCGATTGAAATAATTAATTTGAATCAGATTAAAATTTCGCAAGTGTACAATTTTTGAAAAATCAACTGCCTCCATGAAAAATAATAATTTTATTAAGAAATTGAAGTTAGTATCGACTACTAGGCCTCTAAGTTTTATTTTCAATTCAAGCAGTCTTATTTATAAATCTTAATAAAAAAGTAGAATTTAATTATTTTTTTTTTTATAATAACAATAAATTAAAATTTTTCATAAAGGGAGTGTACTTGAATTTTCATTTTGATAAAAGCAGCTGAAGATTTCTGTAACTAATACTTCTTTTTGGGCAAGGAGGGATATATTTTTTGAAAGCTTTGATGTAAGTTTGTTTTTGAGCAGTTATCATCGCTTTGTGTCTCACTTTTTAAGCCAAACGCGTAGATAGCAATTTTGAAATTTCTACTAGTAAAAAAATTTTGAAATTGCTCCAGAATAACTTCAAAATTGTTAAGCATTTTTGAATGTGAATGCTGTTTCTTTACGTATATCACCATGTGGTTTAACAATCTTAAAATTTTGAGATCTCGGACAAAAATATGTCTATATGAATAACGGGAAGCCAGAAAATGTTAATACTGAGAAAAACTTTTCAAAATGGTTTTGTCGCAGAAATTTGTCTAAAATCTATATTATTTTTTTCAAAAATTGGTATTTTTTTCTCACTATAAGTATTGTTTTATTTGTTTTTATTTTATTTTATTTTTTTTCATAAAAAAAATTTCAAAAATTAAAAAAAATTAAAACTTTTTTGGCCAATGCATTGCGTTTTTATAATTAATATTTAGAAAAAAAAAATATATTGCAACAAATCTAATTATTAAATTTTGATTTTAAATACATAATAACAGAAAAATAATTATTTTTGTTTTTTAAAAAAAAAAAATACTAAAATGTTCTGAGCTTGAAACGACAAATAATTTTAAAATATAAGTTTCTTTTACTTATATGTGTGGCTTTTAGACTAGAATTATATTAAATAAGGACTTATTATATACAAATTGATTAAAATATGTTCCCTAGATTAATTGACATGAACGTAGAATCGCATCAACTATTTTCCTGTTCAAATATGCAACAAATTACATGTTGTAAATGTCTTCAATTTAAAATAAATTTAGTTGAAGGAACCTCGTTTTATACAACGAATTTTTATTAAATGATCGCAAACGGTTTAACTTCACCAATAAATTGTAATTGATTTTTATTCTAGAACTGAATTTTTTTTTATTTAGATAACAGACAAATAACATAAACTCTTCTGATCTGAAGTCTTCTGTAAAGATTGTTGCATTTACCCAATTAATTCTTATACTAGCTACTTTTAAGTATATTTAAAAAGAGTAAGTATTTATATGGTACCAGTTTTTTTTGTTTGGTAAGCACTGAAATACTAGATCACTTTTTTGGGGTGTGTTTTAAACCATAAAGAACTTTTATTCAAGATTACTATATAGAACGGTTGTCTAATTTGACTTGATCGGGCAGTTTTTGAGGTTAAAATCTTTTAACGGGTAATATTGTTATTCTGTAACACAAGAAGATAACAATTCCACATATTTAGTAATCTTGTTACAACCTAATTTTTTTTTTAAATATTTATTTCTTGGCTTCAATTTAAAAGGAAAATTGTAAGTCAACAGTGTTTTGTCAATTATAACAATACATAACATCTTATGTACGTGATTGAGTTCAGTCTTACCAATAGAAAGCTTATAGTTTGATATATTACCACCAGGGTTCCATTTTAAATTGATCATTATATACTTGAATAAAAATGATAATTTAAAAATACCCATATAAATTAAGTAAATAGTTTTATGTATACACTTATAGAGTAGAAAGTGCGAACCTCCCCCCTTGCTAACTTTGTACATAAGAGAGTAATTAAAGGTCGCACTGAACAGCCCAACGCATCACTAATATTATGAAGTAAGTTTTTTTTCATTACTTATGTTTAATCGACCGACGATTATTTAACACTACAAAGGACGCTATAACTAATGACTAAGTTTTTGATAATAATAAGTTATGTTTAACATGCTTAACTCTTATTAGGATTTAAAAGATTTGGGCCCCAGAAAGATTGTTTACAAAGATTTTATAAAAAAAAATTTATATACAAGTGGAAAAAAATATTCAACGCTATTCATGACATTTTTCAAAACGTAAAAATGTAAACGTCATAAACAAAATGGAGTCGATGTTTACTACGTTTACATGAGTATATAAAAATAACGACTTATTATACTTACACAGGTGCGAAAGTAACAAATTTATCGCTTTAAAAAAAAAGAAAATTAAAACAATTAATCAACATTTTTAAATTTTTAGATCATTCAACGAAAAAGACTAGAATGGCGGAAAAATGTCATGAATAAACATAACCTTACTTTTATATTAAAATATGGACGTTATACGAAATAAAATCGTTTACCAATATTATAAAAACAAACACCCCATGCAAATATTGGTAAAAAAAGTAATAGGGTTTCCAATACTGGATCCAAGGTATTTATCCATGTCTTTGTGCGGAACCAAAACTAGCAAGAAAATGACGTTTGACGGAATACTAACTACAAATCAAAAATGCAAACTAACACAACGAAGATGCAAAAAATAAAGAATGCCTGAAAAAGGAAGATGTACAGAAAAAAATAAAAAAAAGCAAAAACTGTAAAAGAATTGGTATTATTTAAAAAAAAAAAGCATTTTACAACAAAAATATTCAAAACAAAACGATTTACATTAATTTAAGAACAATTGTTTTATCAATTAAATTCAATAATAATATATAACAACAAAATAGTAATAATAATAAATTGAAAACGGAATACCATTTGTAATTAGTATTTTTTCTTTTTTCATTTTTTTTTCATCTTTTTATAAATAAAAATAATATTGCGGCATTGTTTTGTTCTCTAGGTTTCTATTTTAAATAACTCTATGGAATGATTGCAAACAGATTCCACAATTCGGTTAAAAACAAAAATTCTAATACTAATATCTGCGTGTAAATTAAACAAAAAATGAAAATTAATACAAGTACATAAAAAAAAATACTTAAAAAAATACTTCAAATAAGAATTGTGGTACTGTGCAAATCCAAAAAAAGTCAAATAGTTTTTTTATAGGACAATAAAAAAATATACTTAAAAGAGAGTCAGAATTAATCAATTTGGACTGTGTTAGAAAAAAAAATAATAATAAAAGTTAACTTGTTGATGAGATCCGTTAGATACAGCCCAAATATGTATTTGAACAAGGAAACATAAACTATCTCTAAATTTTTTTTCATTTTTTTTATAATTGAGTAATAAAAATAACAAAATAGAAAAAATAAATTAAAAAATATATATAAATAAATTGGTAAAAACAATTTTTAATATTTTCTCTTTCTAAATTGTTCCGTCAAATAATGAGAGAGCCATCTATTACACTAAATTGTAAGTAAAAAATTCAAAAAACTTAAACTTGAAAGTAAGTGAAAATAATTAATATATCTGAATCAAAAACTACAAAAAGGAAAACTAAACTACAAGTAAAAAATAATTTCGAATACAATTATAAAAAACAATTGGGAATCACTTTCAAATTTAAATTCATAAAATTCCTTTTAAATGAATTGCTGGCACTCGCCCAGAGAACTATTTTAATAGTACAAAGTAATAATACTAATTTTTTTTTCATTTAAATATAATTCGTTAAATATAACAAAGGCAGGGATAAATAACAAAAAATAATAATATAATAATAATTATATAATAAAAAATAATTGCATGCAAGTGCCATTATTCACACACAGGACAAAAATCCTGGGAGTAGCTATCTTAAACTTGGCAGCACATAACAAAATATATTACTAAATAATACTACGATTATCAAATAATAATAAAAAAAAAAATTGCAAATAAAAAGATGGTGGGGGTGTTGCATGCACCATACAGGATTATCTAACTTATTCAGGAAAAAAAAATAACAAAAGATATGCGTCAAGAAAAATTAAAAAAAAATAAAACGAAAAATTAAATCGTATGGCGGATGGGTGGCACTAACTGTACCAGCAAATTTAATTCCCAAACGTTTATTTTTATATAGAATACACCATATTATAAATTCCACTAATATAAAAAATAAATGGTTAGAGGCAATCCTTTTTCGCATAATTTTTTTTTTAAATTTTGCGAAATGAATTTTCATTTTTTGTATTTTCCTTAGAGAATGTTGGTAACACTGTTCTCCTGATGTTCTTGATCATTCATAAAAAAATGACAATTTGTTCTTTTTTTAAAAATTTATTAATAATATTATTTGGGTTTCGAAGTTTTAACAACGGAGTCCTTATGTGGTTCGTTTGTCCGTCATCGCAGAGGTGGTCTACCCACACTTTACGATACTTTGAATTTTTAACAGTTTCACCGGCATTATGTGAAAAAAGATTGTCTCGATTCATGGTGATATTTTCAAATATTTTCAAGGTTGTATTCTATAAAAAAAAAAGATAATAAGCCTCCAGAAAACCGTTAAAACAACATAATTATTTTTAAATTCTACTAAAAAATACTACTAAAAATATTCTACGTAACTTTAACTAATTTTTGTTTGTCAATCACACTAAAAAGATACAAAATATTTCTAATTTTAACGCTCGCCTGGAGAAGGAATTAAAGTTGCGGGTAGAGTCTCCGGTCACGTTTCTCATTACAATTACTACACAATAAAAAAAAAGAACATTAGGATACTTGTATCCAGCATGGTTTCGGTTGACTAGGGTCTGCTTAACAAGAAAAGACAATAATAAAATGAGTCATGATACTCAATAACAATATGACGGTCGGATGTTCTATGGTCCAACCATCAGCGAACTAGAAACTATGAGCTACTCCTAAAGTGGACTAAGTCACAAGACGTTATCAGATAGACACGAATTAATAATTATATTCCATATTTGTTTAAAAAATAGAGCTCATCAAATATTAGTAGGAAACTGGTGCGTAATAATTTACAACTGCTGCCCACTACGTAACTTCAGTATCACATAAATGTTAGTGATATCCCTGTGTGATCAACCATTGGTCATTGTACATAGTAGACATATTTAATTAATATTACAATACTAAACAATAACTTACTAATTAACATCTTTTTCAAATTTGATATAAAAATTATATCTGCTCTATTTTCGTTCCGTGGCTTAGTAAGATTTTTTGCCAATACAGTGAATTGCCTTCTTACGGATTCAATGCATCTTAATCAGTCTCATTAAAAAAAAAACCGCGCTTACATTTAATCATTATCTTATTAAGAATTGCACAATTCCTATTTGTAAAAAATCCTACTACACCTAACTATATAATTATCAGATAAGATACCCAAACGCCGAAAATTGCAACAATATAATGCATATATTTAGGCGAACACCATTCTCATATCAATTGCATCATTAACAAAGTGTTCTTTGAAGAATGGCCGCCAAAAATAACGGGGGACGATTGTATTGCAGAGCCGAACATTTTTTCATCGACGATTTTTACAGGCCTAATGGTGGCACCTGTACATATCGGTATATGTAGAGGCGATAATCTTTGCTGGCCAATACAACCGACCCATCGTCCATCAGTGCAACGTCAAAACATTGCGCATGTTTCACTTTACTCTCCAGAGCAGACACCAGTTGCCCGTCTTGTGTGAAGATTGTCAAATTGAAATTGTTATGGTTGTCGGCGATAAGAATTTCACCGGCCGCATTGATTCCAACACCAATCGGATAGTTTGTGATGCCCTCACCACCAATTTGTCGCAAATAGGTTCCCTCGTAGTTGAATACTTTGACACAGTGCGCTCTGTTGTCGCTAATGAATATTTCCTGTTTGTCATTGACCACAACGCCATTCGGGAATTCTAAATGTTTCGAGCAACCAAACTTTTGAATGACACCACCGGTTTGATCGAAGATAATCACTCGCATTACCTTACATTCCACAACCACAATTCGACCTTTATTATCCACGGTGACGCCACGGGGATGCTGTAGGATATTGGCGCCAAATTTTCGTACAAATTGACCGTATTGATTGTAAATCTGTATTTGGTGTGTGGGCGAGCGTTCCGTCACAATTATGTCGCCGGATGTACGCACGACCGCGACACGATTTGGATAAAGTAGTTGTCCGTCCCGTTTGCCACATTCACCGAACTGGAATTTGAAACGTCCCTCCTTGTCGAAAATTTGAATACGGTGATTATTTGTGTCCGCAACAATGATATCATTTTGAGCATTGACCGCAACGCCACTCGGTTCCGTAAATTGGCCCTCCATCACGCCAAATTCACCGAATTTGCAATGATAGATCATTTTTTGTCGTTTGATTTGTGATTTTGGCGGGAATATTGCCGTGGACATTAGTTTTGATGTTAAATCTAACATTGAGTCTGCGTGAGTGGTTGCGGCCAATGAAAAGTGTTCTGTGGTGCCCAGGATACTTTCCGTACCGCCGTTTGACCACTTTTCGTACGGATTTATTCCATTCAGATTCATGTCTCCAATTGTCGCTGAGAATGGACCGAGACTGTTCGCGCTACTGAATCGTTTTGAGATTATATTTGATTCGAATGGTGATGTGGATTGGCTGGAGGACGATACTAGACCGTTTGAGAATGGACGATCTAGAACACTGTTCAAGCCACTTAAACCGTGCATTCCACCGTTCAAACTTCCAGAACTTCCGTTCATACTACTTCCGCTGCTGCTTGTGGAACTACAACCATTTAACAATGATCCGTTTGTGGGTCTAGCAATTGGTGGTTGTTTGCTAGGGCCTAAATTCACTTCCGAACTGGATCTTACGTATCCAAATGTGTTTCTTACGCCCACTTGAATTGCTTGATAATTTGATACGAATTCTAATTCACAGGCAGTTTGCACATTTTGTTCTGGATTATAACTGAGTAAGCCGTTAAGTTTTGTGTCTAAGAGTTTTCGGAACATGAGCAATTCAACAGCACTTGCACATTTTGTTAAACGTTCAGCGAAATCACACGTTTGATAGATTTTCTCGACGGTTTCTTTGCCTTTTTGTGTCACGACGCCTAAGGAAATTTGTTTTGCCGAGAATACGCTTTCTAATTCTTTTAATAACTCTTGTTTCCGTTCTTCTAGCATTGATCGGTAGAATTGGAACGTGTCATTGATTTCATTTTGTGCTTTGTGATATTGTACTTGTAGTCGGCTGGAACTGTGCTCCACATTCTTCACCATATTGAGCATGTCAGTGGCTTTACCTTTCGCCTCTTGGATTATCTGATTCATCACTTCAAGTTGTTTAGGAACGGCGTCGTTTAAATGTTCCCAGTCGTGTAAACCGTTCGGATGTTCCAAAATTGTACACTCCTTGCAAATAGGGGTCGTGCAAGTGCGACAATAGTATTTTAGAATTTCTACTTTATGTCTGGGACAGTATATAGCTTTCTCGTCATTGTTTTGATTACCAATGCCGTTTGGGATTACTAGACTATTCGATTTTTCATCTTTATTGTTTGTGTCGGTTAAGTTGAGGACTCGATGACCTTCGAAACAGTGCATGAATTGGTGCGCCATGACGCAATTTAAACAGAGATAGTTAGCACAGTCAATACAACGGGCAACGGCGTCTGATTTTTTACTTTTACAACCGGTGCAACGGGCAGCAGTGAACTTCGGGTCAGAATTTAGCCGTAGGATCACTTGCTTTAGCTCATTCGTGAAATCTGAGGCAATCTCGTTCACTAAACAGTCGTTATGGCAAATCGGACAGGTGAGTTTATCTGGATGTGTCTGATTCTTTTCAATGCACGTCTGACAGAAGGAATGAAAACACGGTAATACTTTCGGTTTAATTAAAATTTGACGACAGAATAAACACAATAATTCGGTCGATGTGGGCTGCGAGCCAGTCGATGTCAAAGTGGTGGTTGTGTTGACGGATGTGGCCGAGGACGATGTAGTAAAGTCACGAATATCACCAATCGCTGAGTCGCTAAATGGCGGCGATGAGTCACTTAAAGTCAACGGTGAGTCTGCTAGCGGTGAGAACGATAAAAAATCGGTGTGATCACCAAATGATCCAACTGAATGTGTTCTTGATAATGAGTCCAGAGATGGTGTTGGTGAGGCCATCTTCAGTTACCCGTCATCCCTGAAACAAATGAAAAAACAATTGTTACTTAAAATTATTTAAAAAAAAAAGCGTTTAAAAATTTCTTACTTAACGGAGACAAAGTTATAAACATTATAAATATTTCGTTTTGTCTAATAACTAAAATTAAATGATCCAATTAAACTTACAATTAATTTAATGAAAAATAAATAACCTCAGGCTATTTTTAATCTATTTTAATAAAATTATTATGATAAAGTTCTCTTATTTCTTTATAGCTTATTCTCATTTATTTGTTGTCATGTTTTGTGTAATTTATGTTCTAATTCAAACTTGAATTGTTTAAAAAATTTTAATTTATTTGATTGGTTGTGAGAAATAGTTCGTTGGATAATTTTAAAAATTAACTGTTAATAATTTAAGAAAGGAGAATTACTAAAATGATCTAAGCGCATTTTCAAATAAAACTTCAACCAAATTACAGTTCTATTAGGCTCAATTTTTAAACGTGGATTCTTCTAGAATTTTTAAACGTGGATTCTTCTAGAACTTCTAGGGTTCCAAACTTTAAGAAATTATTAAATTGTAGATATTTTTCGTCTTTTTTCGTCAGTTTGGGATTAGTTAGCATCTCTAGTAGGTTTGGAACGAATACCCTATTTGGCTGCAGACCGAATATCGAATATTCGGCGAAGATTTGTATCATTGTTTTTTTTTTTTTTTTGGTATTTCCTATAATATGATCTTTCAAACGTCACCTTACACGATATATGAATCTAAAAAAAAATTGGGGTACTGAATTTTCTCCTTTTCAAAATTATTATTAGATACATATAAATATATTAAACTGTTAATTTTTTCTTTTTTTGGTACAAAACCATAAAAAAGTAAAGTGCGGTACAAATTATACAAAAGAATCACATAAAATATTTAAAAAAGTGTCAATACCAAATATTTAAAATATTTTTTAAAATTCTTTTAAATTCAGTAATGAATTGCATCAGTTAACGGTTTTTTTTAATTATCTCAAATTTTAAAATTTTTAAATACGTATACTAAACAGTACACATATCATGACTATGTAGCTGTACGTATGTGTATTTGTTCATACATAATATGTTCGTGGCTTATTGCTAACTAAATTATGTAATAGCTATAAATATATTAAGCTAAAAAGCTTATTGCTAAATAAATATGAATTTCCGTTAATAAAAATTAGTTTTTCTCGGTAATTAGCAGTTTATATAGAATAATCGTTTAAAAACCTTTTTTATGTGTGGTTCTCCTCTTTCTAGTGGTGTAAAAAAATGTAAAAATTTTTGAATTTGTGAAAATTTTGGCAAAAAACTAATTTTTTCACGAAAAATGCCCAAAAAACCATGTTTCCGGCATCGGACGTGTCTGGCTAACGAACTTGTCCAACGGTTTGGGACTTCCAACATTTTCACTAAATTTCGTAAAAATAGGATATTTTGTTCGAGAGTTATCGTGCGGACACACACACACACACACACACATATATATATATATATATATATATATATATATATATATATATATATATATATATTTTCTCTCCATATATATATATATATATTTTATATATATATATATAATATATATATATATATATATATATATATATATATATATATATATATATATATATATATATATACATATATATATATATATATTTTCTCTCATATATATAGATTTTCTTTCCATAAATTATACTGTGTGAGTTTTTCGAGAGTTGCCATTTTTATTACAGCCAAAACCGTTGATTTAATCGAAAAATTGTTCAAATAAGAGTTGTAGATATCGACGGGGGCAACCGATTGCTATAGTCAGGAGCTTTATAGCTCTTATGGTTTTCGAGCTATGATACAAACTTATAGATTTTTAAATGGGATTATATATTAATTTTTCGATAAAACTGATCTAATGCATTAATTAACAACATAAATGAGCAAAAAAATTTTCTTTACTCAAGTTTAATTTTTTAATTTTTCTTTAATTTATCAGTTAGGCGGTAAAAATATGCATATGTACTTGAGGCTACTTCAACCGATAGTGTTTTTCTTGGTTACATTTCCATTACATCCAAGAAAAGAACCTTTTTCAGTACCATTTCTATCATAAAAATTTGGTTGTAATAGAAATGGCAACTCTTAAAAAACTTACATGGTATATAAATATTAGTGAATATTATTTTCGGTTTCTAGGGATATCAAAATAAATTTTTGCCAGTCTCGGGCTCAAGTCGCGTCACGACAGTGGCTGTAATAGCTGCATTCCATTCTGGAAATTCGCTAAAATGGGCGAATATTCGTTCAAAATCTAATCTCTAGGCAGTTAAAGAGTAGGATATTGTAAATATCGTTAATATGGTAGATAAATATCGTACACAGAGCTATTAGCGACTGGTATGGATGTTCTGTATCTCTAGTGTCTCTTCTTACATTGAATATGTACATATGTGTCTCTTTTAATTTATCATTCTTTTTTTAAAGCCGCCTCTACAATCTGATTTAACAAACAGTTTCCGCGCAATATTTGAAAAAAGAAATTATACAAACAAAAAAAAAAAAAAATTACACAATAAAATCAACATTCATAAACAAGAATATCCCGAATCAAAAAGGATACGTCGAATTATTATAATTAATATGTGTGCGTATGTTGACTGATACTATTACGGACTGAAAAAACAGTTAAGAACTTAAGCACCGAAAATTGTTTCTATTTAAATTCCGTTAAGTATCATCGACATTGCCATAAGGATAACAGTTTCCCGACAACATTAAGATGAATAGCGTGGACTTGTTTCAGAAGAGCACCGGAGAGAAAAAAATAATGACAAAGATAGACAGACGGCAGATGAAAAATGAATGTAGATAAAGATGAATAGACTGACAGACAATTTATATGATGGCGAATAGACGGACTTGTAAGTGTGTTGATGGTAATGGTCGTATCTATGTGCCGAGAGAGGAGGGGGGGTGAATCGATGCTCGGATGTTGGTTGGAGAGTTTCGACTTCGTCAAGGCTTACGTTTCATCACCTCTTTGGTTAGGGAAATAGTAGGAAATGTGTGCATATTTATGTGTACCTATGATATTTGTATAATATTTTGATTATTCCAAACGGAATCGAAGAATGTTTGGTATTTTGAAAGATAATTAATTTGCTGATCGAAGATTAAGTTTTAATTTGGGGAGTCAATCATGGAAATATTTAAGGATTAGAATATTTTAGTTTTTATACCGTGTTTACAGAGTCGGATTTACAGAATGGCACTTGGGGCACATGCCCCGGGGCTCCCAGACATAAGCGACGTCTAAAAAATCTCTCGAAATAGACTAAAATCTGAAAGAGGAGTATAGGTTAAGCGCTTTCTTTGTTCGTCAATCCTAAATTTCAGGGGAATTAGAAAAAAATTAGGAGCCTCCACAAAAGTACTCAAGGGACTCCACAAGAGATGTGTCTTAGGACCATATTTACACTGAATTGCAATATAAAAAACCTAGATACAGTTGATTCTGGGAGAAAACTCGCCATAAATGGGATAAACGAGACTAATACCCTTGAAAACTTTTGTGACAGTCATTTTTCATGTCTAAAGCTCTAAAAATAAGGACTATTTCATCCGTTCTATAGAGTACGTGTCCCAGGAAATGCAACGCGACTACGCCTGTGTTGACGAGGGACTTTATCTGAACTGGTAAATAAAAATAAAATAGCAAATATGACGTCCTCAGACGTCTTAGAAAAATACGTCCTCAGAATACCTAAATGGAAAATTTCACCTGATGATGGTTTAAAAACCGAAAGTTGGCTCGTGGTTAAATCATTCTGGGGATTTTTAATTCATTTTGTCTTGAGTCATAGAGCTTTGCTATTTTCTTGACCCTGTTTACTTGAGTCTTGATACTGATTTTACAAAAATTGGAGCCGCTGAATTTCTTGAAGATGAACGTACGATAAAATACAAAACCTGTTCCTATGTTTTCTTCTATTTTCGTAAGTAACAGAGGTAGGTACTAGATCTGAATTAGTAAAAGCCCTTATAGGTGAGAGAGGCTGTTCTTGAAGTTCAAGAAACACTCCGCGATCCTTTGAATTCTCGTTTATTCAGGTTCGACTGTATTTATTTTTTTCGTGTACTGAAAAATTCCATAAAATTTTGACATCACTGCGTTAGAAGAACTTGTGTGTGACAAAACAGATATGTATAATTTATCATTGTTAAGTAGATACATGCATTGAATATGATACAGCGAGCGAACAGAATATGTCGATGTCAAACACAGGCAAATTTATGTAAAAAGAAATCTGATTTAAAAAGTATGAAAATATTCTACGCTTTTTTTTATGATTAATCTTTGTAACGATACTTTGCCGTACAGTGAAGTGAAAGCTCAAAGGAAAGTAATAAAATAAATTAAGTGTAGAAAGCATATGTACGTATCGGGGTTGTTGCGATTGTGATATTTAAAGAAATGCGGATGCAGGTGCGGATTATTTTTTGAGCAATTATATTTGTGGATGCGGAATTCTAGAAAGTAATAATTGTAGACGAAATGTCGCTGCTTGTAAAGCGGTAATAAGGTAAACAAGAAAGGGGGCACCAGTATCGAGAAGTGTCAAAAAGAACAAAAGATTATTTAAAAATGTAAAGTATAATATATAGACTATCCTGTTTTTTTCTTTCTTTTTCTGTCTGACATTTTTGCACGAGGATTCAGTACCGAAATCAAGAAAAAGTACGGGTTTCTGTACATGTGATAGCCATAAATAAATTAATTTCAATTTTAACACCGTATGACTTGTTAAAAGAAAAAGGAGCGGAAGCCTTCGATTCAACAATTCGCAAGTCGGTTCCGCATATGCGGGTGCGGATGCGAACATATGAAACAATCCTGATACATATATTATAAACACACTGCAAATTGTAGTTTCTCCTGTAACTTTAGAAAGCATTTTCTTGTGTCACTTTTCTGTGTTCAAAGGGAACGTAGTCGACAAGTTATTCTTTAATTGCATAAAATGAATTTTATGCAGCTTAAAGGAAAAAAAAGATATAAAGCGACAATTACATTATCATTTTGTTACAAATAATTATTTGCTACAGTAACAGTTCGAGCATTCGGGCGTGAAAAAATTCCAATTACTTACGATGATTTTGTGATTTTAAAATGAGTTTGAAATTTAATTTTTTGATAAGGATGCGTAAGTCTATTAGAGGGAAAAAATATCCAGTAAGAAGTTAGAGTCCTCATCACTCTCGTGAATCACTGAATTCTAACAGGTAACATCTTCGATACTGTCAAATTAAACCATAAAACTGAATAATTACCGAAAATATTAACGGTGTGTGTTTGACTTTCGTGACGACTTTTCTGGAGTTTCTTTTCCTAATTTCAAATGAATCTCGATATAGTTCCCTTAAGACGACGGACTGAAGTTGAGGTATAAAGTGAAAAAGAATTATTATTGGGGGGGGGGGGGTTACAGATAGTAAATCCGAAAAATGGATTAATGGTGACAGCGCTTTAGCAGTTTTAGCTTTAGAAACTTAGGAAACCAGTCATTTTTATCAAATAATTTTAAACTATATCACTGAGACCACTGGATCAAAAATTATATAAAAATTTTTTTAGAATCCTTAGAGGTAGCTCTTAAAAGATAATTAAATATATTAAGTACACACACGATATATTAATTAAAACTATTTTTTTTTAAACTAAACTGATCCCCCATTTTAATCCAAAATCTGTGCTCGTCATCAAGACCTAACACTATGACAAGCTCCTATACGTTCAATAATTTTCAAGAAAAACCTTCGTGACAGATGGATAGAGGAACACGAAATTGATCTTATAATGGTTCCGTAAGCGTAAAATTTCTATGTGAATTAAGTAATACAATACAAGAACTGTTCACATATATCTAGAATATTCTTTAAATTCTTATATTTTGTTTGTATTTTATAATAAATAATACATCATACGATGTATGAACTAGTTGTCTATATAGGTACAGGGTGTTAGTGAATAAATGCGAAAGATTTTAACAGGTGATTGTTGAGGTTCTTTTATGTAATAAAGTTCATATAAACCCAGGTCCAAAACCGCTTAGTTTCCAAGATACAGGATGTTCACTTTTTGGTTTTTATTTTTAATATTTTCCTAACTATTTCAAAACCGTTTTGAGATATTGACACAAAATTTGGGACACGCTGTAACAGGATAAATATTCATATTTTGAAGTACACAGAATATTTTCACTCAAACCAGTGGCGTCCGTACAGCCATGTGATGACATATTTTTGAAAAAAAAAGGCACGCTAATGATTTTTTCCAATAGGGTACTTGACTGAAGTTACAAAAATATTCTAAAAGCATTATTTTTCCCTATCAATTAAGTGATTTTTTTATTTTCAACAGATTCTGTAAAAAAATCATTAAAAAAATAACCCTACAATTTTAAATGAGAAAAAGGTGGGAAAAACACCTCACTATAGTGACGTCACAGTTTGAAGCAACTAAACGTCAATGTCAATATTTATAACCTCAAAACTTTGATTATATTCATAACATGTCAAAGTAAAAGCAAGTATTTATTTGAATTCTGATCGATTATTATTACTATATATATAAGCTAATAGAAATATTTAAAAGAAAACACAATTTCACCTCACCGATGAAAATTATCAAAATCGACATATCTAGCTACAAAATGTTACGTCATTTTCAAGAAATGGCGCATTTTCACTAATTTGAATATTTGTTGAAAAATGGTGATTTTCAAAATAAAATTTCTAAGTAGTTATCAAATTTTTTTATGTTTCATCATTAAAATTGGACATATGCAATGATAATGCATAGAATATTATTTAACATTTGATACAAATTTTAAATACAGTCAAGTACCGTATTTCATGTTTTTTCAAATGTTCCATAAGTTGTTGACAAAAACGACCTCTTAGTATTTTGTCGCTTATTGTGGTTCCTACCACAAAACCGGTATGGACTATCTAATAGCCCAACTTCTCTCTGTCTTGGAAACTAAGCGTTTTCGGACCTGGGTTTATATGAACTTTTTTTACATAAAACAACCTCAGCAATCATCTGTTAAAATCTTTCGCGCTTATTCACTAACACCCTGTATAGTAAAAAAATATTAACAAAAAGAAGCACTTTAACAAATACGAACTTTATGAAATGTTGAAATGATCAAATTACAGGTGCATACACGTACGGACTGAGTTACTGACATTAGTACTGACTCTCGCTGCTGGCTGACTGCATACTTGCTATAACGTGATGCCAGGCGATGCTAACAAAAAACTATCCAATATAGTAAATAGAATACATATTGACTTTTATCATATAGTTTTTCATTTAATACATATAATTTAATAAGGCAAGATGATAAAATATACCGTGTGAGTAATATACCTCGCAAGAGCGGAGATAGGGGGGTAGTAATGGGGGTCATGACCTCTATCCCTGAACAGAGATTAATTCAAATTTTATCGTGGCTCATTTGATGACAACATCAATAAGTTTATTAAAATTTTCAATGATTTAAAAATCGCAAATAAAATGATAGGATAAAATCCGGCACGAAGGACCACTAGAAAAAAGGCTTCTGTTGGATCAGTCACATTTTTATAGCAAAAAATGAAAAGTTCACACCTAAATTAACCTAATCCAACCAATCACCCGAATTCAAATCACTTCAATATGGGGCAATAGGCAGATTTTTTAATTTAGTGACGTCATCAAGGTTACTAAAAATTTCAATGACTTAAAAATCGTAAATAAAATGACAGAATGATGAAAATGGAAACGAATTTTAAGTTTTTGAAGTCGCTCTTTTAATGTTAACATAGAATAGGAAACCGTCAAGAAAAATGTGTCCACCTCCTAATTTGAGAGTTGGGTCGCCCCTGTAAATATAGGACACATTTCTTGTTTGCTAGCTAGCAACGTGTAAAATAGGCATGATATTTTCAATGTTGCAACTGAATATGAATAGCTGGTATTTTCTTTTTATTAAAAAAATGTAAGATGAAAATATAATATCAGGTTACATAAGTTTAAGATTTTTTTTGTGTTCTTTATGCAGTTGATAATCAATACTGCACTTTTTGCCTTGAAGAAATTTAATTTAAAAGTCCATAGAGAATAAATTGGCTATTTAAAGAGCTTTCTTCCTATTAAGTATATTTTAAATGTGACACAAAATGTCAAATGATAAATCGTACGAATGTGTACTGAGCTTTAGGGTTTTAATTTTTTTTTTTACGTTCAAAAGATGTTTTTTTCGTTATTCTAAGAAAATTGAATTGAAAAATGCTTTAGGGAGTTTGTACATTATCTTACATTTTTAATTAAAATAATTAAAATTTTTTCTGGGAAACCTTTTAAATAAAAATGTGGTTTCTTGTTTTCCTCTTAATAAGAATAATTAATAATTTTTCTTTCATAATTTAAAAAAAAAAAATTGTAATCCTCTGTTGGGATCGTTTCCAGTAGGGACTAGGGGGGTAAAGGGTAGTACACAAAAAGTACACTGGATAATCTTGTTTTGTGTTAAATTACTGAAGTAAAAAACATAT
The DNA here is from genome assembly GCA_035578155.1 of Brachynemurus nebulosus. Classification (NCBI taxonomy): domain Eukaryota; kingdom Metazoa; phylum Arthropoda; class Insecta; order Neuroptera; family Myrmeleontidae; genus Brachynemurus; species Brachynemurus nebulosus. The sequence continues at coordinate 20,612,644 of JAPWDM010000006.1, forward strand.
CTTGTAATTATTATCACAATTTTAATAATGGTGGAGGTGGTGTGCAATCACTTTCATTCGTAAATTATTGTTAAAATTATATGTATATAAATGGTGAAAGCTCTGGGCAATCTTGTATTTTACTAAATTATCTGTATTATTTATTAAATTAACGTACCAAAAATTAGCTATGATCTCTGTGAGTGAAAATACCTTTAAATTTGACCATATTCCGAAATCCTGTTCAGTTTCGAGCTTCTGTTATTTCGTCAAACGACTCTTAAGTAACCGTAGACACTAATGCTAATAGCTTTACAATTAATTTCATTTTGGACCTTTTTTTAGACGCCAATGTCCTGGGGGACAATTCTGAATCAACATTCATTTATTCGTAATATTCATTAAAAAATTCTGACTGAAGATATAGAGCAAGTCTTTATAGAATAAAGGACCTACAGAGGAGAACATACGTATTACTTTGACCTTTTTATATCTTGGGAAATATTGACTTTCGAAACGTTTCATCAGTAGGGGAGATCCTTGTACCTGGGGACATTTTCGTTTAAAACTTCATAACTTGAGTAAAAATTAATGTATGACTTCGAATATTGAAAATTCTCTAAGCACACAATAACATCTTAATATCATGATACAATATATCACGATATTGTGTTTCATTTTTGCGAAAACTTGCATTGAAAAATCGAGGATATTTGTCCCAAGGTACAATCACAGCTTGTACCTTGGGACACCAATGGTTGTACTTTGGAACAAACTATGAAGGCCATTTTAAGTTCTGAAAGCAAAATATATATTCTATTTTTTTTAAGAAAAATAAAAATTGTTTGGTTTTATAATACTTGCAATCATTTTCATTATAGAAAAAAAAGACTATTTTAATTTTTGACGTTTTCTTCATTGACCATTTTTGACGTTTTCTTCACTGGGCTTTGGACGGGTGACTTTGTTCTTACTTCGCGGCATCTGGATAGATAAAGCCATATTGAAAACAAACTTACCTATAAACCTCTGTAAAAAAAGCAATGCCTTGTACCTTGGGACCGTCCCAAGGTACAAAAAATTTGCTGTCCCAAAGTACAAACTTCAATTGCATACAATAAAGTGTGGTTATATTTTTTAATTAGGGAAATCCAGTGATATACGTCAAAATAAATGGTTACGAATGTCTATAATAACTATTTGTATCTTTAATCATTTACTCACCTCAAAATACTTCGAGTAAAATGATGATTTATATGGATTACCAAAAAAGCAAAAATCTCAAAACCTTGCACATAGAAGAAACGAATCAAAATGGCTAACTTCACTACGTGTGTTTTGAGTATTTGTGTCAAATACTCATTAAATGTCACTACTAATCAATTTACAGTACATTGGTTCTCAAATTATGGGCTTGTGTCAAGGTACAAGGATCTCCCTTACGGCGAAAACTATAACACAGTGAAATCTCAGCCAATTTGACCGAAAACCGATTTCCATTGTGGTTTTGTGTGGGACCCTTTACAAAGTTTCATCGAAATCGTTTTTGCGTTAACAGCGTACTTTAAAATTCCTACTTATCATTTCATTCATGTACAATTAGAATGATAGTGGAAGCGCAGGACGTTGTTATACTTATAAATAAATTTTTGAAAATTGAAACTATTTTTTTTTTACGGCTCATATCCCTAACATATCCATAAAATTTGATTTTGGTTGTGTTAAAATAATGAAATTATTTATTATGTATGATATCATTAACTTGATAATGTAAAACTATATAAAATGGAAAAAGTATAATAGTTAATAGCACAATTTAGTGCCAACGACCAGATACGTAATTAAATTAAAATTATTTAATTAATTGGAAATGACGATGGAGTGTGCAAATTAATTGAATCAAGGAAAATTTTATATTTTCATCTTGATGGAAATTATCATTCAACTACTTTACGTACGGAGATAAGACAACGTTAATACTGAGAGAAAATATTATGATGATATGTATTATAAATACAATAACTGTAAAAAATATACATGCATTTACAGTACGCAAACCTAGAAATTAAAAAAATCTGAAGGGAAATGTTTCGGCCCTGGACTTTTGTTTCGGACATATAAACGTATGTTGGTGTCTCTAAATTCGGGTTCAAAGCAATTTGCTCGGAATATATGATATTGAAAGGGGGAAAATTTTGATATATTTTTTGTCAGTGGTTCTGGCGTTATCGTCATTTTTAATTTTTTGTCAAAAAATCAAAAAATCTTGTTTTCCTTCGATTTTCTCCGGTCCCTATTTACGAAAATCGATGAAGTTTAACGAAAATGATAACCACCGTGATTTAGGAGACTTGATTTTTTTTTCAAAGACATCTCTATTTCTTTTTCAGAGTTGAAAAATTTTTGCAAACTTGTAGCATACTTCTAATTGGCAGCCGATTTTTTTCAAAATGGTTGTACATTCGGTTAGAGTAACTTCAAATATGAAATTTTTTCCCTGGGGGAGATCAGAAGCAACATTTCGAAAAATTTTATAAAACATAATTTGTAGTAATTTCAGTTTGCAAAAACTTTATAACGTTTAGACGGAATGGTCTTTATCATTGGATTTTTTGGCCATTATTCGTAAATATCTATATATCTATATATATATATATATATATATATATATATATATATATATATATATATATATATATATATATATATCAGTTCTTTATCAGTCACTAAGCCCAAATCCTCCTTAAAAACATGGAATCCTTGTTTTCTCACTTTTCACAACAAAAATCGTACAAACACGAATCCACTTTCGGCCATTACGCTATCATCAGGTGAAAAACACAACTCAGTTGTGTTTTTCATTTGGTGATGGCGTAATGGCCGAAAGTCGACTCGTGTTTGTACGATTTTTGTTGTGAAAAGTGACAAAGCAAGGATCCCATGTTTTTAATATGGATTTTCACAAAGTAAACCTTTCTAATATTAATTATCCAAATCCTCCTCTTGAGCAGGTTCCAAAAAAATATAAACGCTTACGAGAAAGTCCCATAACTGCACATTGTCAGCTTTTTTTATGACTTTTTATTAAAAGTGTTACATTTCGAGAAAAACTAAAATTTTTCTAAATCCTTAGTTTTTTACGGATCGCATATTTTCATCAACTAATTATAGAATCGTTTCGAATTTTTCGTATTCAACATTAAAAAAAAAAAAAACATTCTTTAACAAAAATTAAGAATTTAAAAGGAAATTCCGTTATTTTGCTTCGATGCTTTACCAACGGTAAAAGAAACGATCCAATTAATCGAGAATATTCTTTCTAAAGAATAATCGCGTGTATTCGAACATTTTTGTATCCACACCGTACAATCTCTAATCATTGCGTTATAAATGTATATAAATGAGTCTGTGTCTATGTATATATTATATATGTATGTACACTGCGTCAGTAACGTTGAGCCAAACGTCGTTGTCGGTACAGTATGAACGGCGCGATGGTTAGTTCAACATCCATTCGCTTCTGCTTGCTCTTCTGCACGGTGCTTTATTGCCTGCGCTCATCATTATTTTGAGCTTACAGTACTATACTGCAAACATACATACACACATGTAACGTATACATATACGAACCAAGTCCACAACACTATCACATCACTGGCAGTGTCGTTGTTACTTGCCTGCCACTGACGGACGGTGTTGCCATGACGACGGACGCGTCGGTAGTCACCTCCCCCCCGAACTGCAACCAACCAACCAACCACCCACTACCCTACACATCTATGTATGTACTAGGGTTGTTAGTCTAACCATCGTTTTATTACCGATGCTGCTGGTTGCCGATCATTCTATCCCGTTTGCACTTCAATCATACCGTTAATACCGTGTCTCTGTCTATCCTGCATCGACGAATAACCTCTCTACCTACCGGTGAAGATAGTAAATATGTAGAGGAGCATAGGGACGTGCGGGAACAACGTTTGGATTGCATATACTAGATGCTGCTTGTTGGACTTATTGAGGGTTAGCAGAAGGGCGCATAAATTTAATGGGGAAGGGACTGTTTAGGGTGGTTTGTAGACGTAGACGGTGAGGAGTCAGTCACTGACTGAATGAATACGCCGATGTGCTTGCTGTCGAGCTTCAACCATTTCGATTATGCTGTTTCGTTTCCGATGAAATTCGATATTGAAATATAAAACAAAAATATAATTAATGATAAAATTTGAGCCAATCGTTAAGTATGTATTTTTTTTGCAGTGTTCGAATGAGCGAATACGGTATAAAAACAAAAAAGGATAAAATAAAAATAAATAACTTCTGAAATTACAAATGATTTAATATCATTAAAAGAATATCCTATAGAGAAGCTTACGCTGGTGGATTGTTTTCATAAATGTGATATTTATAAAACAGTTAAATAACATTTTGTCAGTGACGTCTCATGTCCTTTGGGGGTTTTGTCCCGAAAGAAAAATGAATTGGTACCAACAGTATTCTCCATTGTTGTTATTTCTAGGAATTAATATAACAAACAATTTAAATATCTTCATTTTATTGCTCATTTTATTTTAATCAAAAGTGCAAAAATACAGGTGAGGTTTAGGACCTTGATTTGAGACTATGTCTTATAGGTCGCGGTTGTTATTGTGCGCGTGCGTGTTCCCTTTTAAATTGGTGTTATTATTATTCGAGAATTCGTTTCATCCTAAACTTTTTAATTTTTTCTAACAAAAATCATATTATATATATAATGTGCGAAATAATATGTTAGCCCCGGTTAAACTTTAAATCATAAGACGCCACTGCATTTCATTTATTTTTTCTTTCGTATATATTATAGAAGTACAATATCAATACGCATGCGTACGTCAATCGAATATTTCTTCATCGACAAATTTGAATAATTTGATTAGGAACATTTTGTAACTTTCCCCTATTATTTTGATTATAAGAAAAATTGTTAAGGCGGCTATCGAATTAGAAAACCAAATAAATGAAGTACGTATTGCTCTCAATGGGAAAACTGTAAATTTTGTATTTGATTAAAAATGAATTAACTTAATCAGAAAAACAGCGCATGCTTCCATTAACGGGTAATATTATTACCCTAAGCGTTCAAGAATTCCCATAAAGATATTCTCAAATTTATTTAAAAGAGAGGAAAGAATCTTTTGATATTTTGTTTTATCCACATGAAAGATCAAGTCTTCAAGTACCCAAAATATTTAATATTTTTTTTAAAAAAACAAAATGGCGGCGCGGTAACTTCAATGCCGCAAAACACTGAAGGAGTAGTAGATTCAAAACTTGTATTTTCATGAGGAGCGTTATAAAAACATCATATGTATATTTAGTATATAACATAATATATTATATTATCTCTATAAAGTATATCTAGATTAATAACGAAGGGTTGATAACTTGATTTCTTGAATGTTAGTTCCAACTCTGCTTGTACGAAATATGAAAGTGAGAGGAACAAATTTTTTGGTATATACGCCACCGTACTATTAACTATACTAGTAAATAATTCGGATAATTACTGTTAAATTTCATCAAGATGTGGGTGGAGTATATGAAAAGTGGCGGAAAGTTGGGAAGGGATATGACGACAGCCGTCTTCTTAGAAATCGCAGAGAAATCTTGACGAGCGCAACCAGTAGCTAGATTAGCTAGATTTTCGTTTTTCTGAGAGAAAATTTTCTGATTCGATTAGTGGAAAAAAGAAATATGTGGAATAATTGATTTTCTACGAAGCATAAAAATCTATTGCAATACACTTTTCTTTAATATTATTATTTTTAATCAAGAAATGTTGTACTCTGATCTCGTCTTTCTTTGTACCATTTTCCAAGATTGTGTTGTGTTGTTTGTTTAAAAAATTTTTCCGAAAAATGGAAAAATTTTCTAATAAAAATGTAAATAACAGTTTTTCATCGATATAAAGACGAGATAGAATTTTTCCACGTACCTATTGAAATATATATGGAAAAACAAGATAAAGAGAAGAAAAATGAAGGTAAGCTGATTTTTAAATAATTGGTAAAGTTATCATAATTTTGAAATTTATAATATTTATAAAGAAAACAGAAATTGTTTGGTACAGTCTGCGACAAAACGCAGTTGTATGTAGTTTCAAATTATTTAAATCAGCATTTCTCAACCTTTTCTCAGACATGATCTTAAGTATTACAGAAATATTTAAAAGCAATTCTTTAAATAGAAATCTTGTCGTCTGGAATCATTTCTGTTATTAATTCAAATAACACTAGGTCGTGTAATATGAAATGTCGTTTTTCGACCACTTGAACAACCATGTATTTTTTTGTTATAACTCACATAAATATAGATACTTTCTTAAGCATTACAGAAATATTTGAAAGCAGTTATTTAAGTTTAAATCGAATTTTAGTAGCCTGGAATCTTGTCCACCGTTAGTTGAAATAACACTAGATCGTATAATATGTAATGTCGTTTTTTGACCATTAGGTCGATCATTTGTCCATAAAATTAGCGAGACCGTTTTCTTTTTTTCTTTTTTAAAAAAAAAACAAAAATGATTGTGCTGCTTTGTGCTAAACGTGTGCTATTATGTGCTATAAAAAAAAATACTAAATTCCAAAACAAAAATTCTTATCGCCAAAAACCTTCTATTTGCATTAAAGTAGTTGGTCGATAAAACGATTTTTTCAAAGGATTCTAACGAAACTTCTCTGTATATTTATTTAATTCAATACCAATAATACGAGCCCTTACCGAAAAAAATATTGACCATCCCAATTTTGAGAAAATCGGTTTCCAAGTTTTGTAATTTTAACACGGGCTCTTATGGGAAAGCACTATTTTTTTTGAATAAAATGAAAACGTGTCAAAGGAATTTGATAAAAATTTAATATGTTATAAAATACAAAGTTACAAACCATATTTAATAACAAATAAAAATTATTGACCACGCCGTTTTTTAAATATAATTTATAAACATTATTTTACAACGTTTTTACAACGCTTTTTCAACAATACTCTTATATTGCTGCAAAATTAGCGCACGGAAATTAAAGAAAACAAGTGGTATACAAATTTAATAACTGAAAAATATTAATACATTACGTAATTTTTGATAAAAGAAATTTTTTTCGCTGAGGTATACTTTTGTGCCTGACTATCCCTGAGCAACTACGTTAAGCAAGCCCCACTATTTTTATTTTTTTGTTACGTAGTTTTCGAAAAAAATCACTGTGACAGCCGTAGGGCTAAATTTACTGTAAGTGCCGCCCTAGGCACTGTGAAAAATACCGCCCCTGCCTCTTGCTTTTTTGTTAGAACTTTTTAGAAAACGTCAAATTCCAACTTTTACCGCCCTTTTCAAAAAATTTGCCGCCCGTAGGCCATGACCTAGGTAGGCCTAGTGGCTAATCCGGTCCTGGACAGCCGGACAGACGGACATGAGAGTGATCCTTAGGGTACCGTTTTCCCTTTTAAGGTATACGGAACCATAAAAATATATCCTTTCAACGGAGTGTTTGAAGTTACATATAGGTGTGTATCATTTCACTAGAATGGTTTCGATAAGGTATTCTATTATGGTTTAATATTTTATCACAAGATGGTAGGTGAGTTGTAGGCGTTGTTTTTATGAACTGTATCAAAACAATTTCAATGTTTTTTTGTGATTCGATACGGATTGAATACACAATGAGTAGTGAAGGCACCGTGAGAGAGTATGTGTACGTATCGTGGTGCGACTAAAACGTCTTCTACATTTCTTTATACCGTAACATTCATTGGTCCGGTCAAAATAATCAAATAAATTATGTATATCCATCAAACTACACTGTAGTACAGAAATTTGGGATAATGTTTTACAAAAAATAAACGTTAAGGAGAGGGTAAGGTTAATTCGTACAAAAAAAGACATGTTTTTGTTATTTTTTTGTGACGACACCGTTAAAATCTTTTTATTAAAACCAATGGTACATTAAAGCATGACACTCGAAGAATATTGTATAAAATTTTCACGAAGAAATATTAAAAAATACAGTAATGGCAGCAATTATTCGGACGTGTCTCGGAAAAAAGTAGAATTGCGGTGCCCCTCATAACTTGATGCTGGATCATCCGAAATAAAAAAATGAAAGTTCATTCGTTAGATAATAGTTTTCCTCAGGTAACGCTCGGAGGATTTTTCGAAATTTCAATTTTTCTTTCTTTTTTGGAACACTTAGAAAGGAAAAACACGATTTTTTGCGAAAAAAATCGGCTGATTTGTTATTGTAAAATAAAAATTATTAACAAATTTTGATTGACCTTCTCATTGATTAACGGTCAAATGTAGCAGAGAAACAGCACGGAAAACAGAATATGTTCTATGTTTGAAATTTAGTAAGCGTTCTCGCAATGAAGCGAACTGATCAACAAGTTTCGAGGAGTACAGTATTGCATATTTGATTCATTTAAACTTTTTTTTGTTGTGTGTAGACCGAAAACTTTTCGATTGTAGTGTACATGAATATATAATGTGCAGATACAGAGAACGTTACGATTACGATAAAGAATAATAACACAGCATCGGCAGTAAGCAGTAACAGGTAGAAAATGACGACGGTACGCCTTGAAAATAATGTATTTGGTTAAAAGAGAAAACAAAATAACTGCTATTTTTTGTTCCTTTTTCAACGTTAACCTGCGGCTCTGGCAGTCCTGCCTGCCTGCCTGCCTGGCACACATATAAATTTCAATGATAAAAATAAAAATTATTTTCTTCTGTCGAATACCAAAAAAAGAAAAAATACCCCTGTCGCAGCATCCTGCATAACAGCGAATTTCTGTCTATAAAAATTCGCTTTTTTCGGAAATCAATTTATATAGAACGATGGTTGAAAGACCTTTTTTATCTAATTTTTCTTCCCCTTTCTAGTGGTGTAAAAAATGTCACAAAAGCTTTTAGATATGGGGAAATTTTGGCAAAAGACTAATTTTTTTCGCTAATAATGCCCAAAAAACCATGTTCCGAACGAACTTGTCCAACGATTTGGTACTTCCAACATTTTCACCAAATTTCATAAAAATATAATACTTCTTTCGAGAATTATCGTGCTGATACATAAATGCATATATACATATATACATATACCATATACATATACCTATATAAATTTTAGTGAATGTCATTTTCGGTGTCTAGGCACCTCCAAAACAAATTTCTGTCATAGTCCCGGACTGAAGTCGCGTCATGATAGTGGCTGAATAGCTGAATTTTCGATTCGAAAATTCGCTAAAAGGAAGAAAAATTCACGAACGAAAAAAAGCCTACATATTAAAGGTAATTTTTACTTGCTTTGGTATTCAGTGATAATTGCCTCAAATTGGCGGTTTAGTGCGTTTAGGGTTAAATATATCCTAAACGGATATTATTAATAAATAATAAATTAGGTGTGAAAATGTAAATCATGTTAATTCCATATGAATTAAACGCTAACTAAATATTAACCCTTTTACTGACGTTTATTGTAAATTAGTCTCATGTGATATATAAGCGTGTATGTTACATATTTGATTATTTTAGAGGGGTTATAGTTATTACACGAAATATTGATTTTTTTTTTTTAAAAAAAAGCTGCTAATTTAAATATCTATTATGTTAAACCTGTATTTTGTTTGGTTAATATAACATTTTGGATGTTACTATAGTACACTGTCTACAAATTTCCCCAATTTTTCAAATTAAACAGTGCTCAGTTTGATGATTTATGATTTGTACGATAAATCGTACTATCGAACTATCATAGTCTTTTAAGCAAAAAATAGTTTTTGTGGATAGTCAAAATAAAAATAATTTTTTTGATTCAAAAAACTGTTTCTTTGACTAACTCTACTGGGGAAAAAAATTAGAGGAAATATTTCTTTGAATCAAAAAAATATTTTCTTTGATTCAAAGAAATTTTCTTTGACTACTGAAAAAAATTCGAGGAAAATATTCCTTTGAATCAAAAATATATTTTCTTTGATTCAAAGAAATTTTCTTTGACTACTGAAAAAAAATTCGGGGAAATATTTCTTTGAATCAAAAAAATATCTTCTTTGATTCAAAGCACAAAAAAAATCAAACAAATTTTTTTAGTTTTTGAACAAAGAAATTATTTTGAGAGTGTATTGAAGAGAAACAGTTTTCGACTGATTGCTCCTTCTGTCAGTTTTTCTTTTTGAAAATTCCTTACCAAATATTTTTAGTTGTTTAAAAATGTACTAATTTAAGGTATTTGGTGCGAGATAGTCAGGTACAAAAGTATAGCTCAGCGAAAAAATTTTCTTTTATCAAAAATTAAATAATGTATCAATATTCTTCAATTATTATATTTGTATACCACTTTTTTTTACAAGCAATATAAAAGCATTATTGAAAAAGTGTTGTAAAATGATGTTTATAAATTATATTTCAAAAACGGCGCGGTCAATAATTTTTATTTGAGATTAAATATGGTTTGTAACTTTGTATTTTATAACATATTAAATTTTTATCAAATTCCTTTAACACGTTTTCATTTTATTCAAAAAAAAAAAAAAAAACAAAAAAAAAACGGGTGAATATGTCAACTTCCCATAAGAGCCCGTGTTAAAATTACAAAACTTTGAAACCGTTTTTCTGAAAATTGGGACGGTCAATTTTTTTTTCGGTATAGCCTCGTATCATTGGTATTGAATTAAATAAATGTTTAGAGAAGTTTCGTTAAAATCCTTTGAAAAATCGTTTTTTCGGACCAATTACCTTTATTCCTGTGTTTCAAAAATCGCCGAAAAGTCCAAAGAGCACTTACTATACTAACACCGTATTTTATTTATTACGTTGGATTTATATAATATGTACATATTATATGTAGATAACGCTGAATCAGAACTAGGAACTGAAACAATCACCAGTATTACTGTTCTCGTTCGTTCATTGGTCCGTTCGAACGGGACGCGGACTGTGGCGCTGTTGGGAAGTTATAACTTCATGGTCGACTGACGCGTCTCGACGCTTCACGAATTGCAACAACACAACACAGTCATTGGGAAAACCACAATGAAATATAGTTTTTTAATACTACGTGTCTATTTCACAAATATAAATTTTAAAATTTTCTCAAATTAAAAAATAGCCCTGTCGCAGCATTCTGCATAATATAGCGAATTTCCGTTTAAAAAAAATTAGTTTTTCTCAGAAACTAGTTGACATAGAAAAATAGTTTAAAGACCTTTTTTGTGGGATTTTTTCCCCTCGTTTCAATGGTGTAAAAAACTGTCACAAAAATTTTTGAATAAAGCGAAATTTTGGCAAAAAACTAATTTTTTTCACGAAAATTGCCAGAAAAACCGTGTTCCGGACATCGGTCGTGCCTGGTTAACGAACTCGTCCAACGGTTTGGGACTTCCAATATTTTCACCAAATTTCGTAAAAATAGGACCTTTCGTTCGAGAGTAATCGTGCGGACGCACATATATATATATATATATATATATATATATATATATATATATATATATATATATATATAAATTTTAGCGAATATTATTTTCGGTTTCTAGGGACCTCAAAACAAATTTCTGCCATAGTCCTGGACTCAGGTCGCGTTATGGCAGTGGCTGTATGAGTAGCTGAATTCCATTTTGGAAAAGGAAACAGGAAAATTGTACTTTATAAAACTGAACGAAAATTTATTGTAAACTAATTTCGGTGCATTCGAGAATTTAATGCATGTTGTGTTTTTTTTTTGTAACTGAATTTTATTTTGAATGCAGTAAACATGTAGCAGTTTTTGTTTTTTTATGCAAACGGTTTAACATATAAGTGAGTACTGTGTCTAAATTTAAAACAATAGTAAACATGGAAATGTAAACTTTTTATTTAAATTAAAATTTTAAATAAAAAATAGTAAATTTCGGTTGTAGCAACGCTCAAGTTGGATTGCTAGTTTGTTTGAAATGGGTTGCTGTATCGAATCCTTTTGGTAAAGGTTTTCTAGGAATTACACTAGTTTATAAACTAGCTCTTCGTTATTCGTATATTTAGATCAGTTCTAAAAGTATACGGCCAGATTTCTTTAATTACATTTCTTCGATTTCAACATCAAGGATAAATTTCAGATTTAATTATTAAGCAGCATGAAATTATACTGAAAATATTTGCACTGAGAAAAAAAATTTTAAATAGTAAGCCGAAGTGAATTTCCTGAACTGTCTGATGAATTTTTGTTTTAAATATGTCCATAAAATTATCAAATATTGTGGTAAATATAAAAAATTGCGAATATTAACGGCTTCAAAGGTTCTTTATTTTGCTGTGTTAAAAAATTTTCTGGTATTCTGGTATTGTTTTATTACAATTGTGTCGATAGAGGGACATATTTAACTTTTTACGGCTCCCCATAGCTCCGATCCGGCCGCTCTAAGCTCAAATTCGCAGCTGAATTAATTCATATTTTCATTCATATAATATGTCTTTTTCGATGGTTTTTGTAGATAGGATACAATTTTGAGTTTATTGGGCTTTGATTAAATAAGGATACATGGAGGAAACAGTTTGACAAGCTCTGATTTAGATATATATTTCAATCCTTATATGATGATACAATAGAAGTTTCTGTGGTAAAGGGACATGCATTTTGTAAACTGGGTCACCAATCTTTGATGTGAACAGTTGTTTACTTGTTTTAGAGAGTGTGTATATGTCGTCCAGTTAAATGTCCAGTTGTATACAAGATTATGTTCGTGTGTGCATATTTAATACGATGGATAATTCAATTTCATTTGAAACTAGATTTGAGTGATTTTCACAAAATAGAGAAGCATTAGAATGCATGGAAAATCATTGGAATGCAAATCGAAGTAGAACAAATTCTACTTGGAACAACGAACAGTCAGGGTCAGATTTTTAAATAGACGATTTCCCTTACAGGATGTGGGATCCCTGTCCATAAGAAAAATTAAGGCATCTGTATATAATTAAAAATTCGTTAAGTGCGTGTTTTTGCCACGCACTAAGTAATGGCACCTCAGTGAAAGTGTTAATTTATGATTTTTTGTTAACTCTATAGTTGTTAACTCTACAACCCTACCTTGCGTTTATTCAATATGGATGTACAACTCTATAATTATTCAATATGGATATACAACTCTATAATAATGTTTCCCCCATTATGATAACACAACGATATTAATATGTCATCCTTCGATGACATAATAGGAAGCCCCTAGCTAACTTCTTCTCAACGCTTCGATGAATCAGAGAGAACTATCTAAAGATTAATTCACAGAACCCTTCACAGAGAATTTCATCAAAATGGACTGAATATTTTAAGAATACACAGACGGAGAAACAAGTACAGAGCCAAAGTTGGGAAACTTCAAAAGGTAAAACGAGAATGGAAATTTTAATTTTGGAAAAAGACAAAAATTTTTCTCCCCTCAAAAATGATTAAAAGCCGTTCGCTGCATTAATATAGGTCAACATTAATAAATGTAGGGAAATTAGACGTACAATTTTAAGTTATTATAGTTATTCTAATATAACCTGTACCTGTACACCTGTAGACTTAAAAGCAAAGTAAAAAAAAAAAAATTTAAAAATGTGAGAAAAAGTAGGCTTAAGACTTACACTGCTTACTGTGTGTAGCGAAAGAAGTCATATAAAAAGAACTACTGGAACAATACGATTCTGGGATCTGGATTTGAGCAGCTGTGGAACTGAATCAATTAAAACACATATAACTATAAACATAAACCTGAAGATGGTTGAACTCTGTAAAAGCTTGAGTACACGTTTAAGGTAGTAGTCTGGTAATTCGCGCTGTTTTTCATGCATATTTTTAGGGACATTTTTTTTTTTTTTTTTTTTTTTTTTTGAGAAAGAACAAATGAAAATATTGAAAAATTATTAAAGTTTAAATTACTTTGTCAATTTCACGAAATTAATATTATTTACTTTACGCGTTTTCAGCCCTTTCGGCCATCATCAGAGTAGATTGACGAAAATAAATGATGAAAATTCTCATCATTTATTTTCGTCAATCTACGCTGATGATGACCGAAAGGGCTGAAAACGCGTTAAGTAAGAATAATATTAATTTCGTGAAATTGACAAAGTAATTTAAACTTTAAATATTTTTCAATATTTAAAATGAAATTTCACAAAGTAAATCTCTCAACAGTGAATTATTTAACAAATGAAAAGTTTTGAATTTTTATTATGTTTTTATTTATATGTTAAGGTAAAAAAAAATTTTTTTTGAATAAATTAAATTTTTTTTATTATTATTATTATCACTTCAATTTGGCGCCTCAAAGAAAACACACCTTGATGGCCTGGGTGATTTTGACTCTTGGGGACATCTGAAATGAAAAATTCTTAATTAGTCTTAATCTATAGATATGTCATTCTGTTCGGAACTAGAATTACATATGAAATTTTATCGACAAACAACAAAATGGCGGACTTCGAAGAAAAAGTTTATCGACATATCTATAGATTAAGACTAATTAAGAATGTTTCATTTCAAATGTCCCCAAGAGTCCAAATCACCCAGGTCATTAAGGTGTGTTTTTTTTTTGAGTCGCCAACTTCAAGTGATAATAATAATAATAAGACAAAATTTAATTTATTCAAAAAAATTTTTGGTTAGGCAACATTTTTTTTTTTTTTTTGTTACCTTAAGGGAAGGTTTACTTGAGAGTCGTTAAAAAAATTGATTTTTTTTGCAGAAATTGGTAGCTAATTATGTGTAGAATAGGTTCCCAAAGTGATTTTGCTGAAAGTAATTTAAGGGAAGGTTTACTTGAGATTTGATAAAAAAATCGATTTTTTTTTTTTTGCCGAAATTGATAGCAAATTATGTGTAGAATATGTTCCCAAAGTGATTTTACTGAAAATAATTTAAAAACAAGATTCTTGCAAATTAACCGAATCCAGCTTTCTATTAAAAAAATTCAAAAAACGTAGTTCACGCAATAATGAGTATTAAATATAAAATTTTGAAAATACGTTTCTTTATATATATTTTATAATATCTCGGAACTACATTTTTGGAACTGGCGGACACGATAACTCAAAAACTATTCGATGGATCCTTTCTTTTTATTTTTTATTTTAAAGATAATTCAATTCTTCGGCACCTCTACCTAAGTTCGATACACTTTCAATATTTTTTTTATTTTTAAGTTTACTTTAAAGAGCGAAAAATAAGATAAAAATCGTAATCAAAAGTTCAAACATCCACCATTTTTTTTCTTTCAACAATTTACTGATTTTTTGTTTTTGGATTTTGGTGGTTTATTACCGGCGCTAGGATGTCCGCCAACAAGGCATTGGATTTTCGGATCGTCACACTGCAGTATCTATAAAATGGACAATTTTTTATATTTTTCCTTGAAAAATTTTTTCTGTGTAGTTTAATACTTAATAAATATGTGTACAAAATTTGAAATTGATATTTACTTTCGTTCTTGAGAAAAAAATTCTAGAAAAATACATAATTTTTAAGGACTCTCGAGTAAACCTCCCCTTAAGATGTAAATAAAAACATATTACAAATTCAAAACATTTCATTTTGTTCTTTCTCAAAAAAAAAAAAAAAAATGCCCCTAAAAATAGGTATGAAAAACAGCGCGAGTTACCAGACTACTACCTTAAATTCATAAAAGACCCTATCTATTTTGACGTTCTTTTCTTTGCTGACACTGATTCAATTTCTACGGAACACATATTTCCAAGAAACCCATACATTTGTAACGTCAATTATTATCCATCTTACGTTCTGGAAATTATTTACTCGATTATTCGATTTCAAGAAAAAAGTGAAAACCATCAGAAAGTAGGACATCCTATACACACTATACACCTACCTCTTCTTCACACTTACACACGAACGCACAATTTATCCACGATTGGTGTGTCACATAAATAAATCAGGAAAAGTGTCACCTTGCCGGGCTTGTTTACCCGGCTCCGCTCGGCTCGGCCAGCCCGGTGTACATTTACTGATTGTGTTCAACTCTGTTCACTAGTAGTAATAATTTATTACGTAATTTATTACATCCATATACACAACAAAATACACATAAATATGTACATGATATAAGTAAAAGAAAGAAAAAAAACTAAAACGTACTTTCTAAATTTTTTTTTATTAATAATTATCTTATCAAAACATAAAAAAATAAATATTACATATTTACTTCCGATAAAAATGTATGTAATGTAATGCCCGAAGGTGGTCCGTCCGTCCGGTCAGTCTTGTCCTCTTTATTCTTTCGTAATAATGTCATAAAGTGTATGTAAGTAAAAAAATTTATAAATTATAACTATTTTAAACCAAAAAAAAAGTTGAAGTGTCCAGAATCAAAACCCGTCAAATCCAACCCGTTTGTTTTGAAACGCTGTGGTGGCGCTACTGTTGAGGAGTGCCAAGTTTTGCCAAATAATTATCAAGAATTTGAAATCTACGATAGATCCCAGATTTAAGATTTCTTGACTTTAAGATCAATAGTGTTTCGATCAGAGAGGTTGGCAACAAAACACACTTAATATTTAAATTATTACTGTTAAACTGAAAGGCCCGTGGTATCAAGGCAAGATCTAATTGGCTGAAATGTGTTTAACAGACTTTTAAATAAACAATGGTGAAATTGGAAAGGAATTTGACGGGTTTTGTTATGAAAACAATATAGCTGGTTTTGCTACAAAATGTCTTTTGAAACGTGTTTCTTTTAGTGTCTATATCCAAACCAATTTACCCAAAAAACTGATTTAGCGGATTTTGATTCTAGACGCCTCAGTTATTATTACTTATTTTAATATCATTTAAAAGTAAGTATGTATTTAATTTTGTTTTTTATTCAGTAAATACATTACTATTAAACTATTATGTATATATTTTACAGTAGACACTCCCAAAAATATATAAGATTGTTTAATTTCAATAAAGATTTTTATCAAAATATCATTAACTATTTTAGTATTGATGTAATCGGTTTTGTAATATTTTTGATTAATGATATAATGCTGTAACGAAAAATTTTTGTCATAGACAAAGAATATTTTTATGTACCAAAAAGATGGGAGTTGTTATCCAATATAAACTAGGTATTTGTTGAGAAAAAATTGAGTTTAGGTCCTAAAATGTATTGTCGGGGCCGGCGACAAGGTAGAGCAGGTCGGACAATTGCTCGGGGGTCTAAAAAGGGAACCCGTAGCCTCGATTAGGGGCCCAGGAAAAGTGTAACGACGTTTTCTTTTGTTTTGCTCGTCAATTGTATTTTTGGGGAAAAATGATTGAAAATTTTTTGTTGTGCTCGGGTTTCTAAAGTTTACATCATCAGACTTGAATGAATCTTGAAACTAAAACAACAGAAATAGCTCCAATTTTCAGTATAGTCGCACAAATCTGTTTTTCTGAAGACTTTAAACATTCTTTATTCAAAATATTTACAATTCTAATTTTGTGAAATGTGAAAAAAGCGGTATTGAAAACCTTATGAGCAACTTCAAATTTTAGCTTTCTAATATCAACAGCACAGATTTTGGAGCTCTTAAAAATTTGGTGTACTTGATGACGTCATCAAGTTCAATGCTTTTAAATTAAATAAATATCTATAAAAATTTGAGCCATTACTGAACTTTGAGTAATTTGCGTGCGAAATTTTTATTTCTTCATAGTAAAAATAGCCATATTCGTTCAAAAAATGTGACTTGTTTTTGAGTGTGATTTTTCTGGATGTGGTTAGGCCATACCACTATTTTTCGCTCAAAATTCGCTCTGCGATCACCACTTGAGCATTACTTATATGGTTTGTTCGCCCAAACTGCGAAGTTTATAAAATATTTTGGTAGTTACAGATTGGTTCACTCAAACTACGAAGTTTGAGTGAACAGATTCATTTTTTCCTTGTGTCCTTTCTTATTTTAATTTTCGTTTCTTGGTCCGCCAAATATTTTGGTAGTTCCAGATTGGTCCGCCGATGCAAAATTTTATGAATCCGTACCTTAGCCTCTACGGCCCTAACAGACGATCCAAAAAGAAATATGAATGAAATTATGTACCGTAGAGACATTGCACGTTGGGTTAATAAATACAAAAAGATATTTTTTATTTACAATATCACGTCATGTTTGTTTTGGTTCAGTTAACCGACCGTGTTCATATTCAGTTTAACCAATTTTTTATTATTTTTATTTATTTATTGTTATTTTTGGAAAACAAATAACAACAATGTACCCAGTGATGTGTTCGTTGGGTTACATTTAATGGATTATTTATTTGTGTATTACAAAATATATTTTTTAACCCGCATTCACAGTATCTCTGCGTCCATGCCATATAGTACATTTTATTGTCAAAAAAAAAAAAATAAAAATAAAAAAGAGTCATAACACAGACGATGTTCATACTGCTTGCTACCGCGTCTCATATTGCAACTGTATTCACGGGGGTATTGTTCACAGTTGGTAATACTGTACGTAAAAATGTTAAAAGTAATTATGTCTGGTCGACAATGTGTGCTTTGTTTAAAAAATAAAATAAAAATTCTCTTTAATAAAAAAAAACTCTTTCAGAAACAGTGGTAGAGATTTCTGTTAAAAATTAATTTAAAAATAATATACTTTAAATACACAAAAGTATAATAAACATAAGTGCATATGCACTTATTTTGTAAGTTATTTTCAATAAACTTTAGTTTTGCTACAGAGAAAGACACACAAAAGTACCGTAAATACCTCCAATTTTAGCTATTGAACACAACTAACTTTACTTAACGTAATTTCTCTGAGATAGCCAGGTATAAAAGTATATCTCAGCGAAAAAATTTTCTTTTATCAAAAATTAAATAATGTATTAATATTCTTCATCGCTTGTTTTATTTTTTTTAATTTCCGCGCTCTTATGTTGTAGCAATATAAAGGTATTGTTGAAAAAGCGTTGTAAAATGATGTTTATAAATTGGGTAACTTCAAAAATGTAAACTTTACCGCATCGATGCAGCATCATGACTTTTCTGATGCGTCTAATACTACATGATGCGCAGCTGATGCTCTCTTGAAATTTGATTCACATTAGATGTTTTTGAATGGGATGTTGGCATCATTTAGCCTCTGATTTGGCTACAGATAGACTATAGATAATATAGCAATACAGTCCTTGTATATATATTATCTTTGAATTTCAACTTGAACTTACTTAAAATTGAAAATATTGAAATTATTTGAATAAAAAATATTACATACCTATTTTGAGTGCAAGATGTATTCAAATAGTTTAAACAATTTTAATCAAAGGTAAATCTTTTTCAACAATTTGTTTTTCGGAATTATTCCTGTTGGTGTTAATACCTACATAATATGGCAAGTAGTTATAATTCTACATTATACACATGACATGCATTTTGGACACGCATCACCAAATTTCTTGATGCATTGTTTTAACGCATCAAATGCAAAAATGAACTTTTGATTTTTCGTTGTGATGCGTTTGATGCGTTTTTGAACTTTTGACTCTGCCTCATGCAAGCAGTGATGAATTTTTGAAGTTACCCATTTTATATTTCAAAAACGGCGTAGTAAATAATTTTTATTTCTTATTAAATATGGTTTGTAACTTTGTATTTTATTATAACATATTAAATTTTTATCAAATTCCTTCGACACGTTTTCATTTTATTCAAAAAAAAAAAAAAAAAAAAAAAAAAAAAAAATATAGAGCTTTCCCATAAGAGACCGTGTTAAAATTATAAAACTTTGAAATCGTTTTTCTCAAAATTGCAGTAGTCAATTTTAATCGGAATAGACTCGTATTATTGGTATTGAATTAAATACATATCTAGAGAAATTTCGTTAAAATCCTTTAAAAAAATCGTTTTATCGACCAAATTCCTTAACACACTTTGTCTTTAAAAAAATAAAATTTAATGGTTTACAATGTCTGGTAGTTTTTATGATTTTTTTTTCTCTTACTGATAGGGATATTTCCAACAAATTTTTCTGACATTAACACGCGCCATTTCTTTAAATTATCGGCTACTTTTAGTTGATAAATCGAAAGTTATGTTAAAGCTAACTGTTTCGATGGTACACGAAGAATACGCCTTTTAAATTAGAAAATATAATTGGAGGGTTGATTCAATAATTTTAAAATGTGTTTAATGAGAACAAGCCATAAAACAAAGCAATCAATTACTTACTAATTAATGTTGTAATTAATAAAATCCAATGCGGCTACATACCTGTAACAAAATGAAAAAAAAGTTAATTAATCGTCACCATTAACGCTATTTAATAAAATAATTTTAAAATACATTAAAAAAATTAAAGATTAATCGATATTATAATAAGTTTAATCCGATTTTACTTTTGGAACGAATAAATCTTCTGTCATTAGATTTTATATTTGATGTTTGATTTAAATTGTTTTGACTGAATTTTTACTGCATTTAGTGCTTCCACTGTCCAACAGATTTTATGCGTTTCCCTGTATAAACTAAGTTTTGAATTTTTGATTATTAAACTTTATTACAGTTGATTGCAAGAGAGATAATTTGGTTTCCACGACTGTCGGGTTCGATTATCGCCAGGACCGTGGAGAGAAGTGACAGGTCTAGGGGATAAACAACATTTTTTCTTAAAAATACAGTTGATAAGCAAAAAAAGAAACAATTTTACACTTTTCCCTGGGTCCTTTAGCAATAGTTCCGGACTTTTTGCTTTTATTTAACGTGATTATCTAAACCTTTAACTTTCTATATGAGTTTAAAAAATTACAACGTTTCTAGATAACGACACTGTCTTTTAGAATTCGACACTGATTATTACAGAGTGATCAAGTGCGGGTTGACCATTTCATACGATGACAGAAATTATGAATTCATAAGGATTTCGTTGTTAGAACTACAAAATCTTAAAATAATCTTTTGTGAATACAATTTGCAAGATAGGTAATGCATATGTAAATTTATAACAAAGAAACCAATTTTAATTGTATTACTTTTTTAGTATAACTATTCTTTAAGTATGTATATGAAAATGTCATCCTTATAAACAATACAAAATACTCAAGTACCTACATATATAAGACAAGGGTTATTTGTACTAAACAAACAATTGTACTGAAACGCGTTGAACTTCTGTGGAGCGAATACCGAAGTGTAAAATTATGCGGGTACCTTTATTCACGGTACACTTGGCCTCTCTGCGTCACATTACAACGGAAATTTGAAATTTTATCAATAAATTTTACATAAAGTAGCTATTAAACAGTGGCGACTCGTAAGATTTTCTAATGGCGGGGTTGGAGATTTAGTTACAGAAATAATAATCAATTATAATTCAACATCGCAGTCTTCTATGTCGCAAATTTATGATTACAAATAAAATTTAAAATTTTTCAAAATATACATTCGGTTTATTACGCATAAACACACTTAAAGAATTCCAGAGACAGGGCAAAAAGGATCGCATCTTCGTTAGTGCAACAAAGAGACGTCTACATATTATTATTCACGGCAGATTTTGCGTTCTTGTAGTAAAAATATACATGTCGTGTACAGCTTGTATAGTATTATTGATATTACTTTGTGGATAAAATTATAAAACTCTCATTTTGAACTGTAGAAGTTGCAACCCCTCTAGTGCATATGGACGAACCGCCACTGCTATTAAACATGTGTAGGTATATTCTGCGCTAGGATTACATGAAATGAATTCTTATTAGTGTACAAAATTACCCATCGATTACTCTTATAATCTTTGAAAAAAAAAATATTGAAATTCAGACTTTAAATATACTTTCGAAATAAAAATGTCATAAAAAATTGATTGAATAAAATCCTCACTCACCCTTCGTTCGCCTGTGTCCACCCATTATTATCCAGTGTCGAAAGATTTGCAAAACGACAGTTTTAGTATACATATGTACGAGCGGTTATTACCAGTGTCAAAAACATTATTCTTATAAATACCATTCGAATTTTGATTTATTTTTCCATTCTTCCTCATACACACCTCTTTCGGGCAAAAATAAAATTTATGGCTTTATTTTATCAATATATTCTATATTAATTTGAATATACATAGCTATCGTTCGAATATTTTATATACTTAAATATCGAAATAGGTAGAAATACTCGAAATGTCTTTATTAACATATAAAATTTATTTTACTTTCGGATATTAAAAATTTTAAGGTAGATATTTTAATGAAATTGTATCAAAAAAAAAAAAAAATATAATTTTGAATTTTAAGTTTGAATAAATACAAAGAATTTTTATTTTTAGTCCCTCATTACAATTATAAACCAAAATCAGGAAAGATGACTGCGCGAAAAAGATATCTCAGATTCAAAACATTTTTTTTATCAACTTTCCAACATGTGTGATGTTTCGTAGTCACTACACAGCGTATAGTAGGGATGTTATGGATATGAAATTTCGGATACGGATACGGATATGGATATTTAAAAACATTTTTTTCGGTTTCGGTTACGGATATGTGAAAATATCGGATAATGTTTCTGATAATTACTTTCAGTGGACATTTTTTTTTTTAGAAAAAAGGGGAAAATTTTATCCCAAAAAGTGAACGCTAAACACAAATCATAGGAAATTTACTATCAAAAGAAATATATGCAGCAAAAATTTGCTTCGATTTAACTTCAGTGTTCCAACGATAGTTGTCTGTTATTATCCGAAACAAATCCGCAAATTGTATTTTCCGATACGGTTTCGATTTCGGTTACGGTTACGGATATTCATAATATCCCTAGCGTGTAGACATTTTCCTCTATGCACTATATCTCACGAATAAAAAATGATATCGACTTCGTTGAGGTACCAATACCAACCCAAGCATATTAACGTCATCATCAAATTTGGGTCAGTCATTTTTTTGTTTTAACAAAAACTCTATAGAAAAAAGGTTCGAATATTTTCCTCGGGATACTGCTAACTTGACCGTGTGGGCCCAAAGAGGGACGCAACCCATCCCATAACCTGCAGTCCACTACGTTTGTGAAGGTACTTCTGTAATTGTCATTGTGTGTTAGAGGCGTCCGTTGTAAGGAAGTTCGAAAAAACGATGTTAAAATTTTTTGTACATGTTGATAATGTTTAACGTCAAAGTATAAATTTTTAATGGTTCTTTGACCTTACAAATGTGGAATAAATCAAATTTATTGATTCCGATAATTAATCTGTTGGATCAAAAACACTGCGGTCATTTGTACTAAACACATTTATTTATGTTGCTTCAGTTCCTTTGTAACATTAAAGAAGTAATAATTTTTTATGATTGGAAATAACTGAGAATTGATAATACATTAAAAATAATTGATTGATAGCCCAATAAATGTATATTGGATCCAAGAAGTAAATACATAAGTATTATGAAATCCAGGTTTTTTTTTTTCATTTTTGAATTTAATTAATTCTTTTCAAGTTTCAAGATGAAACAGTTTTTTTTTCTCGTTGGGAAAGGAAGAGGCACGATTGACTCATGGACGATTGTGAAAAGGTCAACCGTTTATTTTTTGGAGTCACTTGACTATAAATAATTGGTGAGGCGTAAATATTTTATGCTTGTTTGATCATTTAATTCAAAATATGTAATATTACGACGCGACGGACGTAGAGAATAAAGACAAATAATTTTAGTTCACATCTTCTGGATTAATAAAAATAATATACCTAACGAAGAAATTGTAAACATGAGAAATTTACAACAGAATGGTCGGTTGATACTCCACGATTTGGTCAGGCGAAAAAAAAGTAGGTACTTGTTCTGTCAAGTGTATTTTCTAGTAGTATCATCAACGTGTCCGAATCCGAAAGTTACTATAGTCATTGAGGAGAGAATCGACTAGAGAGAATACTGCGTATTACAAATATATTAAGAAATTGAAGCAAAAAAATTGACTGATGTGATTTCTTTAATGGCGGTCAAACCATTAATTTAATGGTTTATCTAAAATTTATAAACAAGTCTCCGTGGTTACAAGTTGGATCTAGTAAAATGGAGTCATGCTTCACAATTTAATGCCTGTGGTATCTCTAGGAAACTCAGTGACTAAAGTTACTCCAAAATTTAAACAGCAAAGGAGAGGTATATATGTCAATAGTAACGGAAAAATTTAGTGTTTCATAAAAACAGCGATACAAAATCTTGTCGTGATCGTCAAGAAGTGTTGTCAAGAAGTGACCATTTTCAAAGATCCGTCACAGACTGTTAAGAAGTGGTCAAGCGCGTGATAGGGCACGTAGAACGATGACAGACATCACAAAAGTTATAATAATTTCGTGGTTATGACTACGAAACGCTTAAATATGAAGTCGCCAAAATGCTATTTGATCTATGAGTGAAAATTTTTTGTTGACGCAGTAGAAAACTGAAATATATAAAATGCACGGAAGAAACTTTTAATTCTTCTAACAGTTTGGTCCAAAGTTATAAAACTGTCTTAGAAATTACGAAAGTGGTACATAAAAATTGTGATTTTCAAGCTACGCGATGACATCAACAAGCTAAAATTTATATTTGTACAATTAAGATGATGAAATTCGTTTAAAAAATTCAGTTTATAGTACCAAAACCTTTTTAATTTTTCGTTCTGAATTTTGGCAGAAATTGAAAGAATAGTTAGTGACAGTATAAAGTGGTTCTTGTTGACGCCGTCATGAAATGAATGTACATATTTTAATTTCTTTTCAATTTAGCATTATAAAAATATGTAATTTATTTTTAAAAGAATTCTTCCAAACACGAACAAACTCAAATTTTAACTTTCAAATAAGGTGTCTGACGTCTTTCAATGTAGTTGCATGCAAATTTTTATAGTAAGCATACAAAAAAAAAAAAGAAAATCACAGAAAAACAAAATAGATGAAAATTTTTCTATTTTTTAAATTATTCGTTCATATTTTTTGTTTTATTTAAACAACAAACTATTGATGACGATGATAATGTTGAATATTCTAAATATTCTAGAAGAAGCACTTCACTGACTTTGCCTATCGTGTACAGTCAACGACTTTTACGTTAGTGCGCGATGATAGCTTTTTTTCTTATTTTCAAATGATGAATATCCAACAAACGATGTGAATGTTAAACTTGAAAGTTCGCTTGTTTATATTAAAAAAATATGAGTTTAATAATAAATAAAAAAACGTGAAAAAGCTGTATTTATATTTTTTGCTTGACAAGAGACCACTTTAGAAAAGTTGCCAGTGACGAATAGATACTTGAATGACGAATATATTTATTTATAAACTCTATTTTTTTTTACGATTTTGTTTTCTATTTAGAGAAAAATTTAAATTTTCATTACAAAATGATAAACAGAAGTCCTTACGGTAAAGTCCTTATTATTCGAGCTATTGTGAACTAGTGATGAGAAAAATTAGTCTTGGTCTTGCATTTTTTGCAAGACCAAGACCAAGACCAAGACTATGTATACCAAGAGCAAGACCAAGACCAAGACTATAAGTATGGCTGCAAGACCAATACCAAGACTCAAGTGAGCAAGACCAAGACAAAAGCAAGAAAAAAGCAAGACTCTTGCAAAATTATTTAAATAGTTTGAAAGTATAATTAATACCGTAAAGAAAAAAAATTCTGATTTTAGAAGGAAAAAATTCGCTAATAAAAAAATGCAAGAAAGTGCAAGATTTTTTAGCAATACCAAGACCAAGACCAAGACCAAGACTCAAACTGCTCTAGCAAGACAAAGACCCTGAATGCAAAAGCAAGACCAAGACCAAGACTTTCAAGTCTTGGTCTTGGTCTTGGTCTTGCATTTGCTCATCACTATTGTGAACCAATTCTAGTTTAATAGACAACTTGGCTTAACACGATTTCATAGTTTGTTTCTCTAGAAAACCGGATTCTGTAAAATTTGAAAATATCTTGGATGGATTCTTGAGTGGCTAGAGTTTTTCACAGTTTTCGAGATAAAATATAGGGAGGACATTTAAGTATATTTTTTTTAAGATAATGTCACTTGCACATGTGTTACTCTGAGGGTCAATTATGTGATAATTTAATTTCCTATACAGTAGAGCCTCGATTAATCGGGGTATTCAACTGAAAACCACGGTTAATCCGAAAGGTAAACAAGGAGTACAGTTGGAAGTCAATTAGGCCCTTTCATACTGACACAGGACCACATCTTTTTAAATTTTCCCATACAGAATTGCACTCGTAGATCGCGTCGAGAAGTGTATACGACTTTAAAAATGTCCTCAGGTCGAAAAGTTCGGATATTTGATGAATTTTGGAACCCCGGTTGATCCGCCCCCGGAAAATTGAGGTTCTGCTGTATCGTTTGAAGGAACATATAAATTCTGAAGTTCAATTTTTAACAACGAAAACTAAAAAATGAAAGGTGGTTAAAGGAATTGTTTCTGAAATTATTCACGAAAAACGAAAACTTGATACATTTTCCAGCATTCTTCTTAATGCTTCCGACTACTTCGATGCAAAATTTCATTTATTGGGGACCATTTTTTTTACTTCAAATTTCTTTTCGAAATTACTGACACTACTTAACAGAAACGATTTCAACTGATTGTGAGTGCTCTTGGCAAATGCAAGTATCTGTACTTTGTGTCAAATTTCTTGAATACACGATTTGAAAAGTTACAAGTGAGGAGGGGGGTACAAAAAACCTTTTTGAAGCTGTATTTCAAAAACGGGACTTCAAAGTGAAAAATGGTAAAAGGAATCTCAATTTCCATCAGAGCCTCTTGTGTTAACATAAACGAAAGTACAAACAAAAAATTAATTTGAAGTCAAACATGTGTTTTGAGATAAAAGAATGGTCATTTTATGGCGACTGTAAACAATTATTCTGAAACAGCCTGTATTATTATTAGTGATCGAAGAGGTTGCGGGGCTGACAGTATTGTCTTTATTTTTTTAAGGTATTAAAAACTGTTTATTTTTTTTTTTTAGATAAAACATTTTGATGCAATTTTAAATATATACAACAGGTAATTATGGATGCCTATATACGGACAATATCCTCTTATATTGATATGTTTTGAATATATTTTAGATATGCGTGTATAACATTTCTTGTCACAACTTGCTTGGTCCGATTTTAATTTTATGTATTGTGTGAGGTATGTTTTGATGTTATAAGTAAATGATTTATGTGTATTAATTGTCTTTTTTCTTCCAGTAAAATGTGAGAGAGACAACACATTATTTTGTTTTCCTAAAAATCTTTTTTTAAAAGACAGCTTATTGTTTTATTAACAAGTTTTAAGTTACAGTCAGTCAGTCAAATTTTCAACAATTTTAATTTAAAAAAAGTTAAAATTTTTGTACTTTTTTAAAATAACGCTTTTTTGTAACTTGAAACTAATTTTTATTAACAGCTGATGGTTAATAGAGAATATATCGATACAATTTTGTTTTAAAAAAATGTATTTACCCCGATTTTTTAACGTTTTAAGTTTTGAAAATATAAGTACGGTCCTGTCAGCACCGCAAGATTTCGAACATTAATTATTATTAACAGAAAACATAAAAGAAATGACTCAACGACAAAAAACATTTTTATCTCTGGCTATAAAACCATAGGCGCCATCGTCCAATCATCTCAAGAGATCTATCCTGCTTTTTTAAAACAGTCTCTTTTAAATCGTGACTAAAAAATCCATATTGTTGGATCGTGAGTGATTCACTTGTAATTATGATTTGATAATCTCTATTAAAACCTTATTGAACAACTCCTTGAATCATGTAAATCTTATACATATTATTACACTGAAAAATAACTCTTATTAATTTATCTCCATACCTATTTAAAGAGACAAAAACAAGTTTATTTTTAGTTTAAAATTTCACATTTGGTTTTTTATTTATTTTTTGAAAATAATATTATTACAAGACGCGGTAATATGTACCCGGTTAGTTACGTGTATGTTACATAATACACGGCTTGTTACTGGCGCATACCGTATGTCCCAATAGTGGCGGCCACACAAGTCGATTGACGAAAAAAAAAAACAGATTTTTTTTACATCAACATTGTATTGATGTGAACTGGTTATACGTTTTATAGAGATTGAATGCATGGCACTGTATGATATTAAATTACAATGTTGGTAGGTATTTGAGTTGTTTTTTTGTAATTTCCCGCCATAAGTAAGTTGTTGTAGTATGTGACGCGATCTGACGGTCGAATAATTTGATATTATAATTGTTTATATGCGTCTATGTATATAGTTAAGTTATTCAATCAGAACACAACGGTAAGTGCATATAGGCCATAGAGGATACTTAATTTGATACTGTCTGAGCTGTCTGGTCTGATTTGGTCTGGTGTGGTAAGTGGAGTTCAACACAACAAAAATATCTTACGTGACCACAGAGAAAGAACGGAAACTGTCAAACAACAGTTGATGTGGGCATCCTCGCCTCGAACGGTATGACCTTGAAATTATTTGTTCATTCATGAAAAAAAAAATTATGGCTGGGTGGTTAAATGAGGGAAAAAGTTTGGGAGTTTTAGTATTTTCCACCATTTTCCAACACGTTTGAATTATGTTGAAGACAAATTTTTGAAGTGAAACTTCAGAAATGTTACCTCTCTCGCCAATGGGCTAATCGCCCTACTCTTTCGAATATTGTGTGAATGACACATTCCTACTATAAAACAGATCAAATGGGGATAGGTATTACCAAGCTCTAAGCGTACATATAAAAAACTGTGGACAGTAGTGTGTCAAACTGAGTCAAATACCGCTTCAAGTGACTTAGTCGTGCAGCAGCTGCGAGGCCAACATCGATTCAAACCGATTGCTTGTCATGCTCATTACATTATTATCAACCACTTTCCAACAATAAGCGAATACATACATATTATGTGTACGCACCGTACACGGAGAAAAAATTCCTATAAAAATTACTGTGCTCATACTACAATCGACGTGTAACAGGCGAACATATCAAATTTTTGTACGGTAAAATTATAAAAATTACAATAATATAATTATAATTTTTATAATTTTACCGTACAAAAATTGGATATGTTCGCCTGTTACACGTCGATTGTAGTATGAGCACAGTAATTTTTATAGGAATTTTCTCTCCGTGTACCACCACTGTACGCACACAATGCATTTCAATTTTTTTCTTCAACTTTTGCAATATTTTTTGTACATGTTGTACATTATATTTACATAAAATATATGTTTACATACATTTTTACATAAAATTAAAGCAATGTTTATTATACATTAATTATATTATTTTTAGACATTCTTCAATTTATCCTTATTTAAAGTATGGGCAATTGTAAAAGAATACCATATCTCCGTTTAAAAAATAATTATAGCATCGTCAATGTAATTGAGCATTGTAAAATATTGAAAAAGTTAAAAAAATAATTGAAAAGAGAAGAATTTCGTTGGAAAAGCATAGATTCGAACATAGGACCTTTCCGTCTGTATATTAAAAGAAGTTACATACATGAAGCAGACTCTAACCACACTACCAGCGGCCGCTGTTGCAGACAGCACCAACTAACTGATACATATCAAACACGATATGTTATTGGAAACTTTTCGTGCGTTTAATTTCTAAACGAAGGCGCATGGGCCTAAATTATTATTACTACAATACTCAGAGAAATATATTCTACAACGTATATTAATTTCTCCCAAATCCGTGATTCCAATGTTTGATACTCCCCTTGTTAGT
This sequence comes from Brachynemurus nebulosus, assembly GCA_035578155.1. Taxonomy (NCBI): domain Eukaryota; kingdom Metazoa; phylum Arthropoda; class Insecta; order Neuroptera; family Myrmeleontidae; genus Brachynemurus; species Brachynemurus nebulosus. The sequence continues at coordinate 20,642,343 of JAPWDM010000006.1, forward strand.
TAAAAAAAGAAAAAAGATGTCAGAGACTGAGGGATTTCATTAGTTTAGAACACTTTCTAAATTTTTTCAATTTATTACATACTGCACAGCGCTGAAGAATATGTTTGATCGAACAGATTCCATTTTATTTTCTGTATCGTTTATGGACCGTTTCTGTGTAATTTTCTAGAATTTTTCGACGAATTCCTTTTATCTAATAATAAATTAACTCAACAAACAGACAAGAGCTAGTATCATTAGCACAACGAAAAACGACGAGCTTACCAGTCGATCAAGATAATATTAGAAGTTAATATCGTACAAAATTCCCGTCATTTAAAACCATTTTCTTCTCTCGTATCTTCCATAGGAAAAAATCCCATATATAGGGAGAAAACTAAGACCCATTATACGTACACACACCAAGTAATATACTTTCGAAACAACAAGGGTGAGAATTGTTTAGGAAATTGAAAATAGAGATTGTGAATATCGCTACCACGGCGCTACCATCGCTCTATATACTCTGGTTATTGCTACTCTGGATTCGTTTGTAATCATTATTTACCACCTCCACCCCCTCTTGTCGCACCACACCCTCAGTATGCTACACGGTGTCTAGCCGGTGTAGTCACTCATCATTGTGTAAGTGCGAATTTTGTTTGTGTGTGTGTGTGTGTTAGTGGTGGTGGTTCGTTATGTAGTATAGTCTCGTCTAGCTTCAACGATTCGGTTTGGTAGGTATATTCGGGAAAATATCCTAAATTAGACATTCGCTTAAATATAGGGTGCAAAGGGACGACCATACCTATACTGTTGTGTGTGCAATAAATACATTTATAACCGTACAATGTACAGGGAACGTCAAAATGATATGGTCTCATGTAAGTATGTAATTAACTTCCCAGCAGGAAGTTACTGTAATGCACATTTTTCGCATATCTCGAAAACAGAAAATGGTACTGATTTCGGACGCGTAATTACGTAATAAACATCGATTTTCATAAAATTCGAACGATTAGTTATTTTTGTTTATAACAAAATAAATAAAAAATACCCCTGTCGCAGCATCCTGCATGATATAGCGAATTTCCGTTTATAAAAATTATTTTTTCTCGTCTAATTAGTTGACATAAAATTCGTCTGTCTAATTAGTTGACATAAAATAATAGTTTAGAGACCTTTTTTAAATGGTGTAAAAAAATTTCAAAAAAATTTTTGAATAAATGAAAATTTGAAAAAAAAAACTAATTTTTTTCAAGAACAAAAACCATGTTCCTGGCATCGGGCGTGTTTGGCTAACGAACTCGTCCAACGGTTTGGGACTTCCAACATTTTCACCAAATTTCGTAAAAGTAGGACGCTTCGTTCGAGAGTTATAAATTTTGGTGAATATTATTTTCCGTTTCTAGGGACCTCAAAACAAATTTCTGCCATAGTCCCGGACTTAAGTTGTGTCATGACAGTGGCTGTAATAGCTGAATTCTATTCTGCAAATTCGCTAAAAATTGGCAAAAGTTTAAAACATTTTAAAACTGATAAATTATAACTATATATCTACTGAGAAGATGGTAGTGTGGACTTTCTGGGCCGCACTCATTCCACCCCGCTTTTTATTTGAATTGGAACCGGGGCAGTGGCCGTTTTTCTGCAGTTTTCCTTTACTTTTCCCTTTAAGAAGTCGGCTTCAGGCACATATCTATCAAATCCTAGCTCACCGCTCCTTTCTGGGTCCTTCACCCACATCATAAATGTATAAAGTAACAAATTCATACAAATAATGATGCGGATGGCGTCTGTTAGACGAGAAGTGTTAAGTGTAGTTTATTCGAGGAAGTCGGATCCCAAATAGTGTTTCCGAAACAGTTCAAAGACCCAGGCGCTGAGAAATTTTACTTTTTACCATTTCCTTTTTCTTTTTCGTTTGACGAAAAAGTAATATCCAATTTGTTGCGATGGTTTTCATCCCCCGGAGACCAGACTTCACCCAGTACAGAAGGAATATATCGAATATTTTTCACCCCCTAGTCAAATTCTCGACGGTTTTCCTTGAAGTTAGATATCATTTCGTTTTTGTATCTGTCTGTGTGTGTGTGTGTGTACTTATGTCTCTCTCTGTATACTCACAGGCATTATGATGAAGCAATGTTGAAAACAACCCTTAAAATATAACAGCAGCGGCTTCCATCCATCTATTCACATCTCACTTCAATTATGTGATCATTGTCTCTGTTGCACTCATGTAGATTCGGTTGTACAATAAAACAATAGCTATATGTAATACGCGACATAGGTATATGTAGTTTAGTTAGACCTGTTCTAACTATACATGTTGTACCTATGTTATATTTCTGTCGTGTCTGTTCGCTCATATATTAATGCCAGACTAAATCCACGTTGCCATATTTCATTACAAATTATTTCACGATATTTTAATACAAATTGACAACGTTGGGAAAATTTGAATTATCATCATCATATCGATAGGTAGGTATGTTTAGAGTTGTGTTGAGTCAAAAGGTTTAGGTATTTCAATTGAGAGTATATTTCGTAGAGAATTGATTCCTTTTGGTTTCGATAAGTTTTACCTCTGTTGCAACTTCCTGCAACGAGCATAGCGAATCTTCGAGAATAATAGTTCAAGGGCCTATCTCATGTGATTTTCCCCTCTTTCCGATGGTGGAAAAAAATTGAAGAAAACTTTCGAATTGTAGCAAATTTTGGTAAAAAAAACTAATATTTTTTTGACGAACCATGTTAAGAACATTAGTGATGAGCAAATGCAAGACCAAGACTTGGCAGTCTTGGTCTTGTTCTTGTTCTTGCATTAAGAATCTTGGTCTTGCTAGAGCAGTTTGAATCTTGGTCTTGGTCTTGGTATTGCTAAAGAATCCTGCACTTTCTTGCATTTTTTTATTAGTGAGTTTTTCCCTTCTAAAATCAGAATTTTCTCTCTTTACGGTATTAATTATACTTTTAAATTTGAATAATTTAGCAAGAGTCTTGCTTTTTTCTTGCTTTTGTCTTGGTCTTGCTCACTTGAGTCTTGGTATTGGCCTTGTAGCCATACTTATAGTCTTGGTCTTGGTCTTGCTCTTGGTATACATAGTCTTGGTCTTGGTCTTGCAAAAAATGCAAGACCAAGAAGACCAAGACTGCAAGACCAAGACTAATTTTCTCATCACTAAAGAACATTCAATGTGTCTGGCTGAAGAACTTATCCAAGGATTTGTAGTTTCTAACGTTTTACCTAAATTTCATAAAAACAGAATGTTTCGCTCAAGAGTTATCGTGCTGATACATAAATTTTAATGAGTATGATTTTCGAGTTCTAGGAATCTCAAAATAAATTTTTGTCACAGTCTCGGGCGCAAGTCTTATAATGACAGTGACCGTAATAGCTGAATTTCCATTCGGAAATTCGTTAAAAACCAGCTGCACCGTAAGACGATAATAGGTAGCAATTCAAGAATGGAGTTTTTTTCTGGTCCTTACCGAAACAAATCTGCTACAAATTTCTCAACTATGAATGAAACTTGTTTCAAAATGTATATTGTTGCCTATTATTTCCTTGTTCTTAAAATTATTTTAATTGCTACTAAGTTTACTGAACTTTATAAAGTTCGATTAAATGCTAACAGAAACAAAGCAGTCACCAATACATTAATAAAAATTTAAAAAATAGTGCCTATGGGAAGTTTACAATCATTAAAAACATTGAAAAATGACTTTAAATAAAGTTGAAACGAATATTACTTAAGGAACAGGCAGTACTGCGCATGAGCATATAGCATAACTTTTTCTGAGTCGTCTCGATTCCATCGTTTAAATGATATGCCCCAATTCATACATACGTAACTTATGGTGTATTTAAAAAAAAAATAAACTATCTGATCGATCATCGTGAAAATTAGCAGACCAAAAATTTAGACTTCTAGAATAGAAACGTCATCAACCGGACAATATTTAAAAAAAAAAAGTGAAATTGGTATTATTTGATATAATACAAGAGCTCCCTAACTATTGTCACACCTGTCTCCCTACAATTCAAAATTTTGGTAAATTGAGCCATTTGTTTCTCGAATTTAATTTGAACGAATTTACCAATATGTGTACTATACATAATATATATGGATGTGCGGGGTAAATGTGCCATACATATGTAATGGAATCGCTCGGACTGATTTCAATACTTCTTGAATGAAATAAACACACTTGACATAAATCAACCAATTACATTTATTTTATTACTGATGTTGTAAATATATGTATGTATGTATTTCCATCTCTGTCTCTTACTGTTCTTGTCTGTTTCATTTGTGATAAATATGGCCGACTGTGCTACGCACATATTTTAATCAGCAAAATGGAATATGATTTTGAAATATCACTTTCAATTGTAGGTAAATGGAACTGATTAGATGGGTGGAAATTTTTGTGAAAAATTACATTTATTTTCTTTGATGAAATATTTGATCGAAAAGAACAATGTTTACTGGGCCCCACGTTCTTCCGATTGAGTATCCAAAAAATTTTTATATGCTCTATGTTCGAAAATGTGGCATTCATAGATCTTCTAGCCTAGGAATTTGATCAGAGCAAACACGTATCAGTTAGTGCCCGCAGGAAAAGAAATATGATCAAGTCGACAACCAAATTCGAGGCATTACGAAGCCTAGCCATGAGAAACTAACTCCATAAAACCAAAATTCATTCTCTATTTGTTCGACACAATTCGTCACTGTTGGTATACTTTTGGCTTTATGCACTGAGGATTACAAAGAAATTAAGGGGGATTTTGAATCATAAAATAACCTTAAAAACCTTTAGCTGATTTTAGCATTATTAGAAGTTCATTTTCTTTTCAAAAGGATCCTTACACTCCGGGTCGGACAAAGACGATTATTCTACGGTCTGAATGAATGTCATAAAATTTTTCTGTAGTACTTGACCCATACCCAAACACTCAACTAGATAATAATTTCTGAACAATTAAAATCAAGTAGATATTGGTTTTGAACAAAAAAAATTGAATACATGTTTTGATCAATTTGTCACATTTTCCTCTTGCGTCAAGTATGATTTAATAATTTTTGTGTGCAGTGATCCGGGCGACCGCATCAGTCTGATCCGTTCTTAATGCGGTTTTTTCGTGAATTTAAAATAAAAAATATTTGAGGACGAATTAATAAAAAAAAGATATAAAATAGTAATACGTAGCAAGTTTATAGGACTACGGTAGATATAGGTATATTTCTTTTATTTTTATTGTTGAATTTAATAATTTATTGAAAAAATTAAATATTTTATACCTTTTCCGGAGATGTTTCGGGTAATAAAAGGAATATTTTTTTTTTGGTATACCAGTCAAATTTTCGTAATGGCTAATGAAATGGTTTGTGTGATACTTGTTCATAAAACACTGGTACTGTAAATTTATGATAACTTATACATAGATACAGCCGGGTAGAAATAAAAATTTTGTTTTGATGTCAGAAGTACTTTTTCCTTTCTAGAATATTTCTATATGTATAGCCCTGAAAATATACGAAAATAAAATGAATATCACAGAGTAACAAACATGATACGATAAAACTTTCATTTATTTATTTATTTAGGTGTTATACCGGATGTTTCACGAAAATTATGATATCGAGAAAAATTCAAGGTTTTCGTTCCTTATTTCTTAATAAAAGTGATAGAGAATGTGCATGCATTGTCAAGCGCTTGTACGATGATGTACGACTACGGTTCGTTTTACACTATCGTGTTCGTTTTCGATACGCTCCCGGTTTGCTTTCGGTTCATACTTATTTTACTCTCTACTTATTTTACTTAACATGCCCAATATACTTAACTTCCTTATACAATTGGTACTTAATGTACGTACATTTTTAAAAAAGTCTACATTAGAATACGTTGACTTTTGTCAATGACAAAAATTGTTATAGGTACTTTTTACAGCGTTATAATCGCAGAGTACAGAGGTAACACCGCCATCTCTATACTACTGAAACCAGTGTAACCAAACAAAGATGGAAAATATCCCACCAATACGTTATACGTAGTTTATATATATATATATATATATATATATATATATATATATATATATATATATATATATATATACATACGCATATATATACATACGCATATATATATATATATACATACGCATGTACGTGGCTTCGTGCGCTGGTGGTAATAATGACCATAATAATCAAAACGTGATCAAAACAATTGATCTACGCTCATCCACTGCCACCGAACGAGTGAATACTAAGTAGCCTAACGTGCTCAGAAGTGCGGATTACAGAAAAGAGATAGTAGTGTTCCCTCTGATATATTCTTTGGTTATAGTAATGGTTCGGGAATAAAATACAAATTTAATAAAAATAGATAAATTTTTAAGAAATTCGCTACGTTATGCAAGATGCTGTGACAGGAATATTGTATGTAGTGATGAGCAAATGCAAGACCAAGACCAAGACTGCCAAGTCTTGGTCTTGGTCTTGTTCTTGCATTAAGAATCTTGGTCTTGGTCTTGCTAGAGCAGTTTGAGTCTTGGTCTTGGTCTTGCAAAATGCAGTCTTGGTATTGGTCTTGATCTTGGTATTGCTAAAGAATCTTGCACTTTCTTGCATTTTTTTATTAGCGAATTTTTTCCTTCTAAAATCAGAATTTTCTCTCTTTACGGTATTAATTATACTTTTAAACTATTTAAGTAATTTAGCAAGAGTCTTGCTTTTTTCTTGCTATTGTCTTGGTCTTGCTCACTTGAGTCTTGGTATTGGTCTTGCAGTCATACTTATAGTCATGGTTTTGGTCTTGCTCTTGGTATACATAGTCTTGGTCTTGGTCTTGCAAAAACTGCAAGACTAAGACTAATTTTGCTCATTACTAATTGTATGGTATAAAATAGTAAACTGTAAGAAAATTGTTAAAAAGAGGTACGCCCATGAAATTTGTGTCTAGTTCGGGGTCAATTTTTTTTAAAAATGTGTCTGGAATCACTAACTAACCTCTCTCGGGTATTTTTTTGTAAACCCTGGAGCAAAATGCGAAAACTCATTGTCGTATTAAACGTTGCGGAAAAGGTTAAATTTTCCAATTATTTCGAAAATGTCGACATATACAAATGTAAACAAACAAAACTAAAAATTTCCACTTTCACTTTTCACATGGTTTTTCACATCTAGGTACATATATGGATGGATGGATGGACACGACCAAGCAAATAGTAGATATTTCGGGTACCAAAAATTCCTTGTTGTTACATACAGAATGAGTGTGGTCGCCACATACACAGGACCACGGTACATTACTAAATGACATGTGCTTTTCTAGTTGTTATCAAGCAGGTACGTGCCCGGTCATAGACCAACCAACTGTACGCGACAAAAGCCACAAATAGTTGTGCAGCAGTTTAACTACCCACCATCAACCCACTCACCTTACTGTTTCCTGGTGTCTCGACGTAAACGAAAAAAACAAATATCCCAGACTCCCGGTATATTACGGGCGGGGAGGGGGGGGGTGTTTGAACCTACTACAAGTTCCCCGTTGGTATATATTTATTATATAAGGGGATGTAATGTAAAGGTGCAGTCACTAAAATGTTTGATAGCTTTCCATTTCGAAACGTTCCTACAATCCTCCCCTATACCCCGCCAACAACCCTCGTATTTATGCGCCATGACTTTATTTTTCCATCCTTCTCACTGCTATTTCCACCTGTTCTGGTCTGTTAGTTTCCCGATTCAATGTTTATAAAATTTGCCAAGGGCGTGGTGGACACGCATGGAGTCTCGGGTTCCTCAGTGTTAGTAATCAATATGTATTAGTAAATGTAAGTGTGATTCCACAATCTGCTTCCGCAGCCCCATGCGGATTATGTCGAATGATGCCCTCTATCCGGTTTCAGAATGTACGAGAATGTTCTAGAATGTTCCTTATGGTTGTAGACCAATAATAATTGTTAAAGTCTTAGTGACAGTATTTCCGTTTATAAAAATTAATTTTTCTTGGAAATTAGCTAACATAGAATAATTGTTCAAAACCCTTTTGCTGTGATTTTTGCTCCTCTTTCCAATGGTGTAAAAAAATGTCACAAAAGCTTTTGAACTTAGGGAAATTTTGGCAAAAAACGTATTTTTTTTACGAATAATGCCCAAAAAGTTATATTCCGGGCATTGAACGTGTCTGGCTGACGAACTCATGCAAGATTTTTGGACTAAATTCTAAATTAATTAGTAGCTTATTTGTCGCTACAAATTGTTTCGTGTCTGGTAATTTTAAATTTAATTTAATAAATATCTAAAATTCTTTTTTATTACTCATGCGGGAGAAGTACTAACTTGGCGCACACATTTCTGTACGCAAAATAGCTGTTTGCCTACTGTACTCTTCCCGCATACTTTTTTGCGTGTGGAAAGTAACTTTCCACACGCAAATTGACAATAAAACACGCAAAGCCGCCTCTTAACTTTTCATTTAATAAATATTTCATAATTATTTCTATAGAAACCACCAACAAAGTAATTTAAACGATAATTAATTCAGAAAAAAAAAGACGAACACTTAAAAATATTATTTTAAAAAGTAATAAAAATGTTAAAAATAGTGATAATATTGAAAAATAGTATGTGCAACTCGTGCGGGATTGTCGATTGTCCCACTCAAGTGAATGAGCGCACTCATTACGTTCGTGCGCTCAACTTCGCTTTCGTGGACAATCGACAATTTCCCGCACTTATTGCACAATATACTATTATACTCATGGTAATAAATTTCAAAAACGAAATATAATTAATCTGAAAATATCAAAGACCCACTACTGATCAAGTGATCCGAAATAATTTTAACTGAAAGTTTCTATAAGATTTTTTGGATCAATAGCTTTGGATAGACAGACAGACATTACGAAATTATAATGGTTCCAAATTTTATTTCTTCGAAACCCTAAAAATGTATAGGTGATAATTTTCGATCTTGATTTCGTTAAACTTGACTCTCCCTCATTAGTATAATGTAAGCGGAGACTCGAATAGTCACCACGTACCAGAGAGGTGTGAGAAACGCCAAGTAAAAATACTAAATTAATTTTTTTTTTTTAGTTACACGAAGGGACGCACGGTGAAAAAAAGCCACTGCGATACATCATCTTAATGCTTAATTGTTATCTTATTTTACGTTTCAAAAAAAAAAAAAAAAAAAAAATGAGAGAGGACAGACAGAGACAGAAAATGTTTATTTATAATTTTCTTTCACTTAATAACTTTTTCCATAACTTTCGTTTCCCAAATATCTTCGCCCCCTTTCTCTAATTTCACTTTCATCTCTTCACAACACGAAATTACAAGTAATTTCGTTTTTTCTTTTTTTTTTCCATAGAATTTTTTTCGGGCAATTTGTTAAACTAGTGAAAAAAAGGATGTGTTAAAATTAATGTCGTAAAAAACGACGAAAATGTGTATACTTACAAGAAAATCAGTCAACTTGAAAGTTTTGAAATTTTCGAAAAAAGAAAATGGTTATCACCTACGAAAGAGAAAAAAGAATGTATATTCGAAAAAAAGAGGATGGATTTTAATCAATTTCACAAAAAGAGGGTTTTTAATTCGATTTGTACTTTTGTGTGCTTTTATGGTTGCGTGAAAAGGGCTTTGATCGATCTATATGAAAAAGTTTTTGAAGTTTTTCCAAACCTGTCACCGCAGACATTTTTTGAACTGATGTTATTATTTATTTCGAAAAGGGTTTGCCTGTCCGACACATATAGATATATTATTTACAGTAATGATTTGAAAAAGTTTAGAAAATGTTCTAAACTTATTCAAGTCTAAATTAGAATGTATAGAAGTTTCCAGCTGTAATTCTGTTTAAAATATTTATTTTTCATTTATACTTATATTATTAGCCGTTTTGTAATTTTGTTCATTTGAAATATAAAATTAAAGGAGATTAATATGGAATATATATATGTCCACACGATAACTCTCGAATCAAACGAAATGTCTTACTTTTACGAAATTTGGTGAAAATATTGGAAGTCCCAAACCGTTGGACGAGTTCGTTAACCAAACACGTCCGATGCCCAGAACATAGTTTTTTGGCAATTTTCGTGAAAAAAATTAGTTTTTTGCCAAACTTTATCCTTATTCAAAATTTTTTGCGATATATTTTTACACCATTGAAACGGGGAGGAAAAATCACACAAAAAAGGTCTTTAAACTAGTATTCTATGTCAACTAGTTTCCGAGAAAAACTAATTTTTGTAAACGGAAATTCGCTATGTTACGCAGGATGCTGCGACAGGGGTATTTGTTTGTAATATATATATGCATATACCGGGTGAGTTTTTTGAGGGTTGCCATTTTTATTACGGTGAAACTATGATTGCTATAATCAGGAGTATTATTTAAATGCTAACTTTTTGAATTTATTTATTTTATTACAAAACTAGCCGTACCCGTGACGTTGTTCACGCGAAACGTTGAGTAGTTTCTTTTTCAAATTTGTAGTTTCTTGCAACACAAAATGCATTAAATTGTCTCCAAATTGACAATTGTATATTTATTGTATTTTTCGGTACACAATTAGCTACATTTTTTTTGATTTAAAATTCAGAAAAATTTCCAAACTACAAAATTTATTTACAATTTTTGTTACTATAGTTATGAAATTTTTTATGAAATATGTAAACTGGCGTAATGTGTGTAGATGCTCAAAATAGTTTTTCCATTTTCCCGTGGGTATGAGTCATTTTTCCGGAATAAAAAGTATCTTAGATGTTGACCCAGGTAATAAGTTATCATCGCACCAAATTTCATTAAAATCCGTCCAGTAGTTTTTACGTGATGCGTGAACAGACAGACAGACAGACAGACAGAGACAGATTTACAGTTTTATTATATGTATAGATAAATTACAACCATTGAAAGTTGAGGTGTAACATCTATATTTTAAAAGATAAACTACCTGATGTACTATCTATTAATTGTTGGTTCGTTTCTTGGATAAAAGAATTGAACGATCCCGATTGAAACTAGACTACATAGATACCTATCAAATAAAAAAATTCAAAAACTACACCTGGACAATCTTTTTTCTTCATTTATATTATTTATTGATGTATTGGATCAGTTTTATCAACAATTTAAAATATAGTGCCATTTAAAAAAAAATATAAATTTATATCATAGCTCTTAAAAACTAAAAACGCTATAAGACTTCTGATTATAGCAATCGTTTGTCCCCAGCAGTGGCTATAACTGTGGCCGTAATAAAAACGGAAGCTTTAAAAAAACTCCTTCTGTATATTATGGATGTGGCTAAACTTAAGTCGAGAATATTCATACAGTTTGCCACCTGCAGATTTCTCACTCTGTATATCATGTACAGGCTACATATTACATATATAACACTTATTAAAATTTATTATAAATGAAACTAAAAGCCTGTAGCATTTTCTTTGATATATAATTTTAACAAAACCATTTATGAATAGTTTTGATAAATTATAATTTTGGTTAGTGGTTGGAATGGGGGTATCTACGCTTTAAACGTTTAACTGCAGATGAGAAGAAAATGAAGGAGGGTTGATATTCATTACGTAATACGTAGAAGTTTCCTTATAATTTTCACAGATAAGATTTTAGTTATGATTGTCTTTGGAGTTATATATCGTACGCAAGAAAGAACGTATATTTGTACAACTGGTACAGGCAGTGCACACAATTACGGGACGTCAGAACGGTATTACTAAAAATCATTTTTTACTGTTCCGTACCATAATTGGTAAAATGAGCCATGACGTGCCGTATAAAAAGTTGAATTTTGATTTTGAAGGATAATTTCAGGGGATAAATAGGGAAGGGTGTCAAAGGAAGTACGAATCGGAGTACGAATTTAACGATATATACTGTGTGAGTTTTTTGAGAGTTGCCATTTTTATTACAGCCAAACCGTTGATTTAATCGAAAAATTGTTCAAATAAGAGTTGTAGATATCGACGGGGGCAACCGATTGCTACAGTCAGGAGCTTTATAACTCTTATGGTTTTCGAGCTATGATATAAACTTATAGATTTTTAAATGAGACTATATATTAATTTTTCGATAAAACTGATCTAATGCATTAATTAACAACAGAAATGAGCAAAAAAATTTTTTACCCAAGTTTAATTTTTTAATTTTTTCTTAATTTCTCAGTTGTGGTGGTAAAAATATGCATATGTACTTGAGGGTACTTCAACCGATAGTGTTCTGATTGGTTACATTTCTATTACATCCAAGAAAAGAACCTTTTCCAGTACCATTTCTATCATACAAATTTGGTTGTAATGAAAATGACAACTCTCAAAAAACTCACATGGTAATATGATTTCAAACACATTTTTACGCATTTTTTAAACACATATTTCGGAAAAAAATGAAAAATAGACTGTCCCCTATGATTATTATCCGAAGAATTGCTCCAAAAAATTTGAAAAAATCATGAACAATTATCTGAATTGAAAAATTCTATGTACATAAACAACGTATTGTACGAAATACTATTTGTGCAAGTGTGACTTGCACTTGATCGATTTTTTACCATCTACATATTTCTATATGAAATAAAGGAATTAGGTTCTACAAAGACTTAATTAAGACTGAATTTTTAAACATTTGACTTAAAATTCCTTGTTTTCATGACACGGAATAGCAATTTTCTTATTAATTTCAAAACTTATTCCAAGATTCATGATCGCTGAGTGTTAAATTTGTTGACAAAATTCGAAATCAATGACGTAAGTGAGGAGCAGTGTTAAAATTAATATTGCTTGACGTAACGCCAAGCGACATAATTCGAGATTCGAGAGTAGTGATGAGCAAAATTAGTCTTGGTCTTGCAGTCTTGTCTTGGTCTCGCATTTTTTGCAAGACCAAGACCAAGACTATAAGTATGGCTGCAAGACCAATACCAAGACTCAAGTGTGCAAGACCAAGACTATAGCAAGAAAAAAGCAAGACTCTTGCTAAATAAAGACTCTTGCTTATCTTGCTGATTTTAGAAGGAAAAAATTCGCTGATAAAAAAATGCAAGAAAGTGCAAGATTCTTTAGCAATACCAAGACCAAGACCAATACTAAGACTGCATTTTGCAAGACCAAGACTCAAACTGCTCTAGCAAGACCAAGAGCAAGATTCTTAATGCAAGAACAAGACCAAGACCAACACTGCCAAGTCTTGGTCTTGCATTTGCTCATCACTATTCGAGAGTTACCTGTATTAGTAACTAAAGGTGGGAAACGATCTACTGATGTTAATTTTCGATTTTTTACCATAATATTTTTACAAATTTAATGATTAAAACAAAACGTATTATTTCCAGCGAAATGTTTACATACGAGTATTTTAATATATTTCTGAAAATGTAAAAGAATATTAAAAATACAGAAAAAAGTTGACTACGCTTCTTGAGAAAATATTTTATAAAAATGTAACATTGTTTTCCATGTATATGATTGAAATTACATAACCAGATTTCTCGATTATAAATGCATTAAGTGTATACCTGGTTGTATACCCATGAGAATATCTAGTTTTTTCTCATCCGTTAGACTGGATGATGAAAAGTCATTATAAATTCAAAATGGATAACCATAGAGAAGAAATTCATCTTATCTCGTGTTCTATACAAGATAATACATAGATATAATATACCGTAAAACGGACTGAATTGGCACGAATCTATACTTGACATCGGATATTTCTGTTTCATTTACGAGTAGGTATCTATTTAATGTATTAAAAAATTTATATGTGTGTGGTTACTTTATTATAGCAACCAAAAATATTTGAAAAGTTTTCTGATTTTTGAAAGAATACTGTATGGTAAATTCAAGAGAAACAATCAGTAGGGTTGACCAAACTGAAATATAATTTAGAACTGTTTATACCTCCAAAAAAGGATGATTTTTCTGAATTTTATGCAGAAATGAACGTACAATCTTACAAAAATCTAAAATAACTTAGCAACCCTGACGATGGTTCTGTTCTATGTCCTTTTATATGACAAAGTGTTCCTATTAACTGTACTGGTTTATTAGTACTGTCTTTATTCACCCCATTTCCATCCCTAGTAACAGTGGCGAGTTTACCAGCAGGCTGAGTAGGCTGGAGCCTGGGGTGGTAAATTTAGGCAAAAAGGTCGGCAAAATGTAGAATTTGTTTTTTTTTTTTGCTCGTCACTTACGTTTTTTAAGAAGGGTGGCAAATTTTAAGAGCGGCAAAAAGTAGAATTTGAAGTTTTCTTTTTTTTCTTTAGGGGTGGCAAAAATGCAATACGCGATTCAAAATGACTAAAAATTTGATTAACCCCTTTAGCCGCTACCCCGAGCACAGCTCGTCATATGAATTATACAACTTGAATGACTCTTCCGACTTGAACTCGCCTCGTGTTGGTAACTGTAAGATGCTGTCATCTGTTATTGTAAAAGCATTACTAAAGCAAAAATTATCGAATGGGTAGGCCATACAATTATGCAATTAAATTAAGTATTTTCAAAGATCATTTTATTTGGTTAGTTTTACATGAGCCGCTAAAGGCGTTTAAACAACAATGTATTCATACGAACACTAAAATTAATTGTTTTTAGGTAAAATTTTTGAAAATAGAAAAATAACATCGTCTGGAAATGTTGACCTAGGTTGACTTTTTATCATTTTTCATTCAACTTCAAACAGTCACTATTCCGAATCAAAAAAAAATTATTATTCTACTATAGTTTAAGAAAGATACATGTTCGTCTTAATTTCATTTAATTCACCTTGAGTCCCGATTCATTCAGTTTTACGGTATCTACACGTAACACACACCCACAAGCATACCAACATTCAAACAAAACAATTCATACAAAAAACATTTGAAAATATCAAATAGAAACAAGTAAAATAGATACGGGACACAAGTTGGTAAGATAAAGAACGGTATAGTTAATAAATTTAATACATATAAATGTATTATACCTAGAACCGATGTGACAAAGACAAATTAACTTTCGAGTTAGAGCCGATCTCCTCGTTCTCCCGTTCGATCCTTTTGTCCGCCCCGTAGTCGGTAGACGACGGTATTATATTATGTAGGTATGTTGGGCATGACATGTACGTGTGAGGTTTGTTACCTTCGTCTCATCTGTATGTAAGGTATTCATTCTTTATGGTACTAATAATACCACTCTGATTTATTATCTATGAATCTAAAATTTGTTCAGATAACTATTATAATAGTTGTCTCGTGTGGAAGGAAGGTACCATCTATATCAGGCGTGTTATCTATGGTTGGGTGGGGATATGAAAAAAACTGAAATGTTAAACAATTCACTGGGAGGAATTTATTCTCAAACTAGCCGTACCCGTGACGTTGTTCACCCGAAACTTTGAATAGTTTCTATTTCCAATTTGTACATAGTTTCTTGCAACACAGAATGCATTAAATTGTCTCCAAATTGACAATTGTGTATTTATTGTATTTTTCGGTACACAATTAGCAACATTTTCTTTGATTTCAGATTCAGAAAAATTTCCAAACCGATAATAAAATATTCAATTTATTGACATTTTGTTACTATAGTTATGAAATTATGAAATATGTAAATGTAAATTTACGTAATGTGTGTACATGCTCAAAATAGTTTTTCCATTTTCCCGTGGGAATGAGAAATTTTCCCGGATCATCACACCAAATTTCATCAAAATCCGTCCAGTAGTTTTTACGTGATGCGTAAACAGAGAGACAGACAAAAATTTTAAAAACCGCTGTTTTGATATCTACATCGATAACTATTTATTAAACAGTACCAGTACAATTTCCAAAAAATATTCCATGTACAGAAACGGTCTCGTTACAGTTTTATTATACGTATAGATTTAGGAGAGGGTACATTTTTTTTGAAGATTTCATAATGCTTTCTTGGAAATAAAAAGCGTTTGCTTCCAATTTCATTATTCCATTATTTTATGTACGACTTTTTGTCACTACAAAAATTTTAGTGAACTTGATGACGTCATTACATTGTATTTTTTTCTGAAATCTAATTTTTTGTAAGTGTTTGGTTGAGCTAGGGTAATTTGGATATGAACTTTCCATTTTTTCTATAAAAATGACGAAATATCTTCGTTTCCAAAGTTTAATCAATCAACTGGAGAAGAGAGAAGCACATACGCTTCTTTTTCCACCGGGAAAACATAGGACTCCTGTGGGATCATGTATCTAAAGCGTTGATTGTCTCATTTTCAGACCTCAACCGCTCGACCAGTCAACCTGAAACTTTTGATATTGACAGTCGGGTAAGGATGTTAAGTCTAGGACATAGTTTCAAATACCACGCAAGTCAAGTGTCGTAAATGCTGAAAAAAATATGAAATAAAACCGATTCCTCAATTAGATTGGCTTGAAAAAGTATCTATTAAAATTTAACGTAAAAGCCTCTATACTCGAACGCAATTCAATATTCGAACAGTTTTGATATTTATCGGTTTCTTTCATAAATAACTTCACTAATACCTATATAAAATATCAAAACTGTTCCAGTATTGAATGGCATTATTCGAGTATAGGGGCTTTTACCCTAGTAGTCACTTGACAGTAGTAGAATCGAATGAATTTGTAATGAAAGAAATTTTTTTTGGAGATGAAGACGGTAACCGGCAAAGGTAGTAGTGACTATACAAGTTAGGCCCGATTTACATTAACGCTCCGCTCTCACTCCGATATCACTACGCTCCCGATTCGATATAATCTTATGGTGTTCACATTACAGTGCTGATATCATGCTGGTACCTATTCGTTCTCTATTCACATTATAATGCCACTCTGGGTACACTCCCAGTTCGGTACAAATATCTTTTCATAACAACTGAATGCAAGCGGAGTGGAGTGGAATCAAAAAAGTGTTTACACTATAGGTACAAGCCATAACAAGTCTGATATCGCTCCGATAAAATATTACCTGAGTGGCATTGATATTGGAGTGGCATTGGAGCGAGAGAGAACCGTGACTGATATCGGACCGATATCAGAGCGATGATGTGAATACACTCGTTGTTTATTATGTAAGAATATTTTATCGAACCTGGAGTGGAATGATATCGGAGTGAGAGCAGAGCTTTAATGTAAATCGGGCCTTAATTATACTAAATGCAACTGAGTGAACGTAGAAAAGATCTCTCACTTCAAATTCGTTCAACTCTAACCACGATTCACAAATTCTATAATATTTAAAGTGATTTAAAATGAAATACCCTTGTCGCAGCATCGTGAATATATAACACAGCGAGTTTCCGTTGATAAAAGTTAGTTTTTCTTGGAAGTTAGTTGACACAGAAAATAGTTTCAAGATCTTTTTTATGTGATTTTGGTCCTCTTTTCAATGGTGTAAAAAAATTTCACAAAAATTTTTGAATAAGGGGAAATTTTGACAAAAAACTAATTTTTTTCACGAAAAATGCCCCAAAAACCATGTTTCGGGCATCGGACGTGTCTGGCTAGCGAACTTGTCCAACGGTTTGGGACTTCCAACATTCTGATATATAACATAGCGAGTTTCCGTTGATAAAAGTTAGTTTTTCTTGGAAGCTAGTTGACAGAGAAAATAGTTTCAAGACCTTTTTTATGTGATTTTTTCTCCTCTTTTAAATGGTGTAAAAAAATTTCACAAAAATTTTTGAATACGGGTAAATTTTGGCAAAGAACTAATTTTTTTCACGAAAAATGCCCCGAAAACCATGTTTCGGGCATCGGACGTGTCTGGCTAGCGAACTTCTCCAACGGTTTGGGACTTCCAACATTTTCACCAAATTTTGTAAAAGTAGGACATTTCGTTCGAGAGTTATCGTGCGGATATATATATATATATATATATATATATATATATATATATATATATATATATATATATATATATATATATATATAATATTATTTTCTGTTTTTAGGGACCTCAAAACAAATTTCTGCCATAGTCCCGGGTTCAAGTCGTGTCATGACAGTGGTTGTAATAGCTGATCTATCGATTCGAAAATTCGCTAAAAGCATTAATAAAAAAGGAAAAACAACAAATTACATTGCCTTCAATAAATTTTTACTGGTACATAAAGAATTAATACACGTGTTAGGTGTTAACTGGTCTTTAGAATCTTTTCAAAAATATATTCATTGATTTTCGCTACATTACGAAACGTTACCCTACCTACATATTGTAACAAATTTAATTTAAAAACCAACAATACAATAAAAAATGATTTCATTCAAAATCCCCAGGGATTACATTTTTTTGTACAAAATCATAATTTCTATATTTTTGTTGGGGTATGTAGGTATACCTACCAAAATTACGAAATATAAACATTTCACAAAAATGAACAGTATTTTTAACATTTGATATACCGTACCGTCTCATACCGTTACAACCGAACCTTTTCCAGAGAAAATGGTAGTAGATATGAAAACAAAATGAATTTAAAACGACAACAGAGACATAACCTCAATATAATTTTGAAAATTCTTCACGAACAAATCTAATTAGAACGTAATGGTTTAAAATAAAATATGAACAAGAGATCTCTTTTTTAGTGTAATAAATTAAAATTTAATATTTAACAATTTTGGAAAAATTAAATTTATTTGAAAATACTTGCGAGGAAAATTTATTATCCAGTATTACTTTTACAAATGGAATTTAATAAATTATAAACCGCAAGAATTAATAAATATTATTTACAGATAGAATAAATAGAATTAGGAAAAATTGTGTTTATTTAATTTTATTTAGGCGTGGTGTTCTTTTAGTCTAGAAATTTAAAATATTCATCGTTAAAAATATGTTCTCTAAATGAATTTTTTTTTTTCAATATTTACGAAATATTTACGAAGTTAGGGGAGGTGCCTTAATGGCAGTATTCTAGACTAGAATTCTTTAAAATTCGATTTATTATTTGTTTAATTTTTTTTAAAGTATACAGACCTTTAAAAACGTATCCTCAAAAAGAAATTTAAAAATTGTAAAAATTAACACCGCTATGGGGATTGTACTTCTAAACTTTAAATGCATTTTTCTTGAAACTACATTTTTCAAGCTGATCAACTGGGTATCTCGAGTCCTATGTATCTAATCGACTTCAAATTTGATAGGTACCTTCAGAACATGTTGCTTTCCGGCAGGAACTACGGATATTGTGGATTTTTACTATTTTTAAAAATTAAAACAGCCGCCATTTTTAGATTTTTTAATTTCTTTTTTTTTATTGTAGAACCCCCCTTCCCCCGAATGACAACCTTTCTAAACCAGAATCTATTTTTTCTGTTTCAGATGTCAACCAGCATATCACAATTTTGCATAACTATATTTAAATCGCTATAAAGTGTTCTTTTGTTAATACAAGTGCGAGAAAAAATAACATACAAATTTCGTAGTTTTTTTAAGGAAGAAAGGAATAAATTTTTTTTCTTTTCAAGTAATACTACACGGAGAGAAAAATCATATAATTTTTGTAGATAAAATTTCAGAAAAATTACCATGCTTTCTTATAATGCGTGCGCGATCGACGACCAAAATAAAAAATATGTGCTAGCATGGTAAAATTTAATGTGCTAACACAACTTTTATCACACTCTTATGCATATATGTTATAGTTTAATTCTTGTTGTCGTACTCTTTCATTTGCGCATCTGACCCGCAACCTTATGTTGCTTGGGCGGTACCTGTAAAAACTTCGAACCTGTAAGAACTTTATGATGCATACAAAAATGATTGCCAACAATATATTCTAATACTATAAAGATAGTCAAGTAACAAAATGATGAATTAAACGGTGACATCCCCGTCCTCTAACACAGTGTAATGAATATTGCTTGCTGCTTGTAACACAGTCTAATGAATCAAGGTGCTTAGTCCGACCCGTCCGACCAAGTTGGTCGTCCAAACCTATGGTTGGCTATGTGACTTGCTATGAGTGAGGTACATTTCAACAGCGTTCCCAACACACACAACCTTCTTTCTCTTTTTTTCTTTCTACTATTAGCAGATAGCATTTCACATATTATAATACAGCATGGTAATTTTTGTAAGAAAAGCAATTAAAAAATATTTTTTTGTCGGCAAAGGAACTTTTTACTGTGCTGTTTTACAAATTTTATGGAGCTAATATTACGGAAACAATATTCTATATTTTAAATTTTCTATGATTAATTATAATTTTTATATTTTTACCGTACAAAAATGAATATGTTCGACTTTTACACGTCGATTGTAGTGCTGAGCACAGTAATTTTTATATGAATTTTCTCTCCGTGTATAATTAAGGTGTATTATAAAAAGAACACTTGCTGTAAGTCCTTGAATTTTTATTTTGGAGGGTAGTTTCATAGTTTTTTTTTTTTTTTTTATTAATTCCTTTAAAAAAACCGAAATTTTTGCTCTCTAGACTAGAATACACCCTTAACAGTAATTTTATCAGAAATGTTTAGTGAATGATCGAGAACGAGAAATTTCAACAACTACACACTTATACCCCATCTTGATCCTATTAAAATTAAATTTATGTTTCCATATTAATGATAAATTATTTAAATAGACTACCCATTGGGAACGAGTACATATATAAATTTTGTGTTTGGTCATTTTACTAGTGTGCAGCAGGAACTAGTAGCAGTGTAGAAATAGGTTTATGGCAAAGAACAAAACCAACAATATACCTACCTATGTCTATGTAGAATATAATTCTATAGTCTGTTAGTTGTAGTGGGCCATGATGTACAGTTCCTACAGTAACATCCAATAATATGTATGAGAGTGTGGTCAACGGAACAGACAACATAAAATGGACGAATTGTGTAATTCAAACTCGAAACTACTAGAAAATACTGCAAGGTGTACACTGGAGTGGTGACTGCGATCCCGGTAGAATGTATATATGTATACGTAGTTACATATCAAATCATATAAAACACAATTTTATTTGCGGGATGAATGAGTGCCCCGTTTTGTTTAAGGTCGCGGTGGAGTCTTTATTGTACGGACTTAAAGTACCATCACAGTGTGATCGGTCGAAAAATAGTCAATTTTCGCGATTTTTTTTCGGATGGATAGGATCGGGGAATAGGGATGAATTTTTTTTTACGATTAATACCACTGTTTAGCAATACAAAATTTTTTTATTCATTATTATTTGTTTTTTATAATTATTATAATTTTTTGAAAAAATTGTCTTCAAAAAAAAGGGCGGATATTAGTGCCCACGATTGCGGTCGCAGTTTTTATCTGAAAAATAAAAAATCAAATAGATTATCAATCTGTAGGTAAGCCGCTATGTTCCTATATGGGAGCTTTTTTTTGAAATTTGAAAAAATGGCGGCGGTTTGAATAAAAAGTACCAAAATTTTTATAGTTTTCCGTGTGGAAAAATAAGAAGATCTAAAAACAAAGCTAACATAGGTATATAGCGGCTTACCTACAGATTGATAACCCATTTGATTTTTTTTTTCCAAATGAAAACTGCGGCCGCAATCGTGGGCACCAATATCTGTCCTTTGATAAAAAATAAATAAATAATAATGAATAAAAGAGTATTTTTGTATTGCTAAATAGTGGTATTAATTGTAAAAAAAATTCATCCCCATTCCCCCATTTTATCCATCCGAAAAAAAAAATGCGAAAATTGACTATTTTTCGGCCGATCACACTGTGATGGTACTTGATTTTTTCAATAGTGTAAAAAATTCTTTGTTTCAAGGTAATTTTTTTTTTTTTTTAAATTAATAATTGCCCTTCTATAACAAAAAAATGGAATTTGAGAGTAGCAATGTAAAAGTTACATTACTACAGGTTACAACTGTACGCTAAAGGTCACCGATTCTTCACCGATTTTGAAAATTCTAGTCTATATCAACTCGTCAACTATCAGAACAGAATCCTGCTGATTTTCACGATAATTGGTTAAATAATTTTATCTAAGCACTAAATAGAGAAACGAAAATAAACGGAATCCGAATAATTCAGAACAGTACTGCTATATACGCTCTTGTTATCATACATACTTGCAGTAAGTGCAGGAAGTTGACAATATCCAACCCCGCCTTATACGTTTTGAATACCACACATGTTTCGGAATAACGCAAAAACCTAGGTATCGCCTAATTTTTGATACACTTGCTATCTATGATAGTGAAAATCTAATATATTGAGCCACTTAAGTTGTAGGTACAAGAAAATTTACCTCCATTTCCACCCCTCCAGTACCCCTTCGTGAACTCGACCCCAATTTAACATATATATGGTCGGTACCAAATGTTCTGACCATTTCATTCTACTTTTATAAACTTAATTTGCCTACAACCGTTTTTGATATTACGACATACTGTCACAAGAATAAGTAACAACCAGAATAGTAACAGAAAGAGAAGAAACGATAGTCAGGTAGATTTTAATGCTCGAGGTTTGGAAGAAATTGGAAGAATATGTTAGTATAAGCCGATCAGTTAAATTGTTTTTCCAGGGCAGTAGTGTATTTTAAAGTAGGATTTCGTTAGAAATTTAAATTGTAAATTTTTAAAATTATATTATATTAACATGGAGAATATATCCAAGTCACACAATGTTTGTTTAGTGAAGAATTATAATAAATAAATGCTAGTTAACAATAACAAATCATCTAATATTTTGTATTATTTTTTTCCATAATTTAAATCCTATACCGGCTCTGTAAGATAATAGGTAACATACCCGGAACCACCCCTTGATTTTCACAAAACACATGCAATCAAGGTCATAGCAGGCAATATCGGACCTCTCATTCTGTTACTCTTCTGATTGTTATCTATTCTGTGATACTGTACTGTACAGGTTTTTCTTTCCTCATTTTAAAGTTTTCTGCTGTCTCTCATAGTTTTCGAGGATATCTTACTAAATACGAATTGAAAAGTGTTACTTGTTAGTCAAAATACAATAATGACAGCACTACGGGATTATAGAAAATGGATTACATTTATTTGAAAATTTCAGAGAGAATTTTATAATACACTTTATGGCCCGTAGGCTTGGAATGAAACAAGTATTCCTGTGACGTTTGTACATAAATGCTAGGTATATGTTAGCCGGAATATGTACATATGTTACGAGAGAGGAGTTGTGAGTTGGATAGTAGAGTTTTGGCTACGGCAAAATATGTTTAATTATGCACTGTGCATGTAATTGTTGGTTGGTTCGTAGTAAGACATATACTACGGACGTAATATAGACATACCTATGTATAATATATTATGGGTATATAATATAATATGGAGTATATGTATAGAAATTTTAATAATACTATATTTTTTTAGTTTAGAAATGACGTCACTATCGTCTCTTTTCAATTTATGATGCTAGCTGTCCTTTTTCAATTGACAAATTATATAAGATTTCACTTACGGATTTGTGTATACTGAATGAAAGTTAGAAGGAGATACCATACCATTAAATAATTTTTACCAGCAATTTTTTATCTGACCCACCCATTTCAATTCATATTTTTTTGCACGATCGTGTATTTTCATGCATTTACCGATGCTGTTGACAATGCTGGTAAGCTACAGTTCCCGAACGTTTGTTTATATCCATGGAAACCAAAAAATAACAGTGCGGTAAGTGAAATAGGAGTGTGGTAAGTGAAATTAGCTCAAAAATGATTGTATTTATTTATTTATATTGAAATTAAAAGTACAATTTTAATTTTCTGTGGTTTTAATAATCTTCATTTCATTTTACGGGAATAAATTTGCAGCCAAAAATAAAATGCTTCATCAATTTCATTATTCTCACTAATATTATAGTTTAACAAACTATTTTCCTCAATTTTTTTAATAGAAAATTCAAAAAAAATATTCACGCTAGTGAAATATTGACACTTAATTTTTTATTTACAAATATAGATGTCAATTGTCACTACAAAGATTCGTATTAGTTGTTATGAATATTTATAATATTTATTCATGGCATTCTATGTCATAACACAGAAATATAAATTATATGAATTTTAGTGAATATTTTTGATTTCTAGGGACCTCAAAACAAATTTCTGTCATAGTCCCGGACTTCAGTCGCGTCCGTGGCCGTAATAGCTGAATTTTTGATTCAAAAATGCGCTAAAATGATAATAAAAGGAACTTTAACTTCATCTTAAAATATATCTCTAACGATATCTCACACCACGATATGATTGGTGGTAAAAAATTTTCATCCCTATTTTCTGGAAATTCTGGGATTGTGACAGAAGGACGAACAAACAGATATGCGTAAGAAATATTCCGAAGCAAAAAATGTTACGGAGTTTAATTCCGATTATGAAAGATTAGAACTTGCGGTTTCAAAGCAATTCCGAATTTGATTCCGATTTGATACTCTCAAAACAGAAGTTCAGAAAAGTTTTTTTTTGGGGGTTATGCTGAAAAATACAATTAAGCGTCCATTTTTATTGGTTCCATTAGAATCGATTCTCACGGAACAACTAGCTATTTGGTACTTGTGTTGAAGCTGAAAATAATAATCTGAATATTTTGTGGTACACCCTGTGTTAGGATACTAGACATGTATATGTATAACCACATTCAACATTGTGTAATCTTGAAAGCACTGAAAGCACTTTTGTTTAAGAAATATTGTCATTTAATTAATATTTACAGCATTTTAATTACCATATTCATTTTATTAATTATCAAAAAAAATTATCTTTTCATTTAAGATTTCCATTTTATTTATTCTCTTTCGCACACAAACACACATATATTTTATCGTTGTTTTTCCTTTTGTTTTCATTTCTCAACCATTCAAACATCGTCCCCGCCTGTACCCTGCACCATCACCAACCATCACTAATAAGTAGTAGGTACTTACTTGGTTACGAAAATTTATAATAACATTAACGAACAAGCAAGCTGTAATAAGGAGCTGCCGTTGTGTACGGAGAATGGAAAATAAAAATAAAGGACATTTATTTTTCATTTTAATGAATAAAATTACTTTTTAATTAGATGTTTTTTGTTTGAAGGGAAATTCATTTTTTGAGGCAAAATGGCTTAATTAGTTTCATTACACTCTTCAGCGTTATTGTTTGATTAATTTTAAATTATAAATCAATATTAAACAATATTTATAATGAAAGAATTTGTGTCAGTATTGAAACGACTGAATCAAGAACAGAATTATGTATAAATATGTAGAGGTCATCATCTCAAAAAGGAATAAATAAATTTTGGAACTCTTCGTCATGTCTGTCCGTCTGTTACACTTTTTTGTACCTATTAATTCAAACTCAGCCATTCTTTTGTTACGGACATGACATTTTCTCGCACTTTACACGCCTTCTCATAAGAAAAAAAATAGAAGTTATTTTTTTTTTATAAATTTTCAATACTAAGCAGATAGACAAATGTGTACACAATATTTGTACTGAATATAAAATACATAACATTATTAGTTTTAATGCTAGAGCTAATAGAGTTTGTGTTACGTACGTGACAAAAAGTACCTTTTCGTCGCGTCCGTAACATATCTCTAGCATTAAAACTAATAATGTTATGTAATTTATATTCAGTATAAATATTGTGTACACATTTGTCTATCTGCTTAGTATTGGAAATTTATAAGAAAACAATAACTTCTATTTTTTTTTCTTATGAGAAGGCGTGTACATGTGCGTGAGAATGTCACGTCCGTAACTAACGAATGGCTGTTATGTATCAGCTTGAATATTTTTAAGTAATTAATTTTACCTGTCAGTAGAGAACAAGTCGGGAGCGAACTAACCTACGACCCTTTTTCAGGATAAGATTAAAATCTGACCGTGGGAGCGAACTAGTATGCGGGAGTGAACTGAAAAGGGTATGTTTCAAAAGAATGGCTGAACTATAGATACAGGTAATTTCTTTTTGAAAAGTTACAAAAATCAAAAAAGAAATATAAAATCACAAAAGTTTATAAAAATTACAAGAATACTTCTTCATGAGCACTTTTGATCCATAACTTTAAATGTTGAGAGCAGTCAAATTTTAGATTATTGATGTTGAAAAGATTGAATATAGATGCGTTGACTTTACTAAAAAGAGAGTAGCGGGATGATTTTAGTCAGTAAACTAGGATACTGGGTTCGAGGTCTGGTCACTCTCCCTTTAATTTTATTTATTTATTTATTTCTACTATCATATCCAATAAAATAAATACACTTGTGGCCGCATCCTGTATAATATAGCGAATTTACAAAGATTTAGAAAATTTTAAGATCAATTTGGTGGATTATTTTTGGTGCTTTTGGATCCCGACGAACCTTACCTATATAAAATAACCTATATGGTATATTTTCAATTTTTCTCGAAAATTAATTCACATAGAAAAAAAGTTCAAAAACCTTTCTTTTGTAAGATTTTTTCAGTTCTTTTCGATGGCGTAAAAAAATTTAAAAATTGTTGGATTTTGGCAAATTTTTGTAAAAAGACCAAAAATGGTGAAAACTGGCTAAAATTGGCTGAATTCTAAAAATCAGACGTGTCTGATTAACGAATTCATCCAAGGATTTGGAACTTCCGACCTTTTCACCAAATTTTATCAAAATTGAATGCTTCGTTCGAGAGCTATCGCGCAAACACATAAATACTCGACCGCCAAAACAAATTTCTCTCACAGTCCGGGGATCAAGTCTCACCATGCGAGTCGCTGTAATAGCTACAATTTTCATCAGGGAAATTTGCTAAAACGGAATTACGTTTAAATAAATAAATTTTAAACAAATAATTTTTCTTAAAAGTTAGTAAAATTTTGAATCACCTATATTTAAATATGACCTTTCGTCATTCACACTTTGAAATAATGTGATACTGTTTACAAACAGCCTGTATAGAAGGTGTTTCGGGCAAATTTGGACAAGAAGTTGAACTGCTTAATTTAAGATGGTGAAAACAAATTACTGTATTTGATGGTGAGTTTGGATTTCATAAACTTAAATTTCAATATTTCTGTATATAAATAAGAAATATAATATGTGCCAGTTTGTCTTAATACTTATTAAACACCTGGTACTTTTTTTATAACAAAGCCATTGCATTTTAGTCATTAACTGTAGTGGTAGCCTAGCCGTCTCTGTGTATTGATATTGTTTCTGTACATTAAATTTAATAGTGCACTAACAAGTTATGAACATTTTTATTTTTACTATTTTTTTTATTTTATTTTGTTTCATTAGATTTTTAAATTTGATTAAAGAGAATTGAAATGAATTGTTGCACAATTATAACTCAAACTGGAATATAACATTATTTTAATCAACATGTACGAATAGTTTCATAAAAAAACGGGACGAAAAAGAAGATTTATTTAGTAATTAGCAACTAGGTTTGTGACGAATACCGAATATTCGGCCACACCCTAACCGAATATTCGGTGAATATTATTCGGTATTTTTGACGCTTGATAGATTAAATATTTTTGCAGATTTCGAAATGTCTTTTTAGAATTATACAAAAAAAAAAAAAAAATATAAAAAACCTTTTAAGGGAGATTTTAAAAATATCAAACGAAAAAAAATTTTCGAATATTGAATTCTGCCTCTTCAAAATTATCATTACATTAAATATTTTAAAAATTCAGCTTTTTTTGGTACAAACCCTGAGAAAGTAAAATACGACACAAATAGAACAATGTAAACCAAATATTTAAAAAACAAAATTGTCACATATTTTTTAATAATGGGATAGTTCGCATTAAAGTAACTGATAATCGGCTTTTTTAAATAATCAGTAACATTCGATTATAAAAATAGTTACAATTAAGTAATTCAGGTGCAGTAATACGATACAGAAGAAAACTGATACAGTGGTACGATTTGTTCAGGTGTATGAGGTAAGGGACAATATATAGAAATAAAGAATAACTGTAGTGAAAAAGATAGATTCGGTTAATGTGACCAATTATATGTATTGCTATTGTATACTTGTATCAGTATTCTTCTTAATTCTTGAATGTTAGTTTCAAATTCACTCGTACAAGATATGAAAGTAAAGAAATATTTTGGAAACATTTTTGGAATAGCATTAACTGCTTTGCTTCCAGTAAAATATGTATTAAATAATAAATTTTGGAATATTTTTTTTTTTGTTTACTTTAAGTAAGTAAATGCTGTCGACTATCAAATGCACTCGGCTTTATTTTTTCTGAAACTTTTTATACATAGATGCTATATGTACAGTTACAGAAACATATATATTTTATTTGCGGTATAAAATCATATAATATATATATATTACTGCCCCATATAGTTTTATTTTTTTTTTAAAATCTAATCACAATAAAATATCTAAAATATTTTTTAACATTAATTACAGCTAATTGAAATGGTGACATAATACTTTAGCATAATTTCATATCTAAAATATGATTATTAATAATTTCTTTTGTTATGCATTTGCCATTAAAACACATAAAATGAAAAATTTATCAAGGATATTAATTTATTTCTTGAAAACATTCGTTACAGTTTACAATTATTTTAAAACGTATGCAAATTTTATTTTTTTTGATACTGATATCAGTTTTATAGCGTTAAGTATAATTACTGTTTTTACTAATGCGCAAAAAATATTATCATTTTTTCAGTTACAATTGCATTAGCACATTGCATATTGTGTATAAACAAAGATATTGTTAGGTTTGCGATGTTTGCGATTTTGTGACGCTATCAATCACACTGCATCACGTGATTAATGCTATGTACGTATGTTTAAGTTTTGCCGCAATATTATCCAAACTTATAGTTATTTTATTACATAAATACTGATTGCTGACAGAAAATTAAAAACATTTAAGAATATGTTTTGCGAAATTGTATGTACCGTAAAACCGTCTAGACCCGGACAGGGGGTCTCTCGGACACCTTGCACCAATCTTCAAATTAAATAATTTCTACATTAACCTGCAACAATAAACATTTGTTTTTGACGTCATTGGAGAGAGAAAAACATCCTCTAAACAGCTGTACCAATAAAAACTACGGATTTCAACATTTACTATCTCATTTTACAGGATTACTATTCTCCAGTTTTTCAAAGAAATAAAATGTGTGTTTAACTTAGACATGTAATTTTCGTCATAATTGTCATATTGTTTTAATTTTGATATGTATGTGTTCAGAATTTTATCGCGCATCATTTAATAATGTTTGAAGTTATATTCGATGTATATATAAAAAAATACATGCTATATACATATATCCGTTTAGACCCGGACACATCAGTTTATTACACTATGGCCGCGATTCGCACTGGCTGTAACTTTCACTATCCATACGTTATATTCCCGCCAGAACTACGCGGTTTATGCCTCCTTCTGGTGTCATATCGTATGTTTACTTCATAGAGAGAAGAGAGGTATACTATGTATTGACCTCTCTCCCTTCTCACAAAATGTTTTGAAGCCTTTGACAGGTTCAAAGACATCAGACGATATAAAACACTGTCCTAACCCCGACGGGAGAGGTTAGTTTGCATGTTATTACATTATTTAAGTAAGTGTCCGGATCAAGACGGATTTGGGGTGTAGACCCGGACACTTACTAATTATTTTTTATTTTTTTTTATTTTTACCTATAATAAACCAAATGGGTCAGGGATAAAACAAATAATATACGTTCTTTCTAATGGTAATACCTTTATTGGTGATATCTATGAAGGAAACATGTATAAACATAAAATTATACCAAAAAATGTAAAAAAGTGTCCGGGTCTAGACGGTTTTACGGTAGTTTTTAAATTCAGTTTACAAGTCGTTAAAATTATCGTAAATTATTTGATATAGTCTGGAGAAAACACCAAAGAAGGATCAATAGAGTTAGGACGTAAGTTTCTGACGGGTTTCATACCAAAAATAGCAAAACGGAACACCTATGGAATGAATTTTGGTGTCCATTCGTATGCCACAGGCGATTTTAGTCAATAATAAAAATCTGAATGAATTCTGGATTCCGGATTAATTTTACGGATGTCAAAGGAAAGTTTACTGAAATACACGCTTTAAAATATATAATTATGATGTATTGTTTAATGCCATTTTCTCCAAAATTTTGGAAGAAAAACGTTTGAAAATTGTTTCTTCCGCCTTTATCACCAAAGACAGAAAAATTTGAAAGAAAAAGTCAAAAAGTTTTTTATTTCTTTTGAAGTTTGAAAAAAATGGCGGCGGTTTGAATAAAAAGTACAACATTTAGGTCTTTTTTCAACAGTTTTCCTTGTGAAAAAATGGAATAGGGGCATTTCGAGACAAATGCGTTTGAAGTTTATCTCGAAATTATTTCAAATCATTGTCCCAACAAAAGTGTGATACTGTGGCGATAACAACTGATCTTATACGTTCACTGGTTGTGGAAAGACTGAATGTAAAGTGGTATAACATCCCGCCAAAAGGCGCCAATCGGTCCACAGAATTTTATATTTAGACTGAATCCACTGATCCGTGGTCGTAGCGACCGTAATAATTCGAATTTCAATTTGAAATTTTGAGAGAATATGTATACCTGTATGTACTTTAAGATAAGACCAAAAAAAAATTGATTTTTTCAAACTCTACACTGTGATGGTAGGGGAAGGTCGCCCAAAGTGGGTACCCTTCTCAAAGCGGGTAAGCGGTCGTATATCGTTGTATCGAACGTTTTTGTCAGGTCGTGTGTATACCGCGATTAACCGAATATCAACCAATATCAATCAGTTGCACTTGAACGCTTGTGTCGTTTAATGTCATCAAATTTTTTTGTTGATTTTGTTAAAAATCGCGACAATAAATATTCTGAGACTAGTCACAAACCTTTTTATTTGCAATCTTTTTGGTATTACCATGTTATGTTATCATCATTTAACTTTTAATGTAGAAAAAGGTAGACATGTATCGGCTTTCATTTTGAAATTATTCTAAATTAACAAAATTAAGTTTTTTTGGGCAATGTGGGTAGGGGCAAAGCGGGTAGATAAAATAGAGCATCTTAATAGAAAAAAACTGTTGGAAGGGGAAAAAAATAAAAAATCTTCTTACCACTGAATGAGGGAAAAAGCTTAAAAAAAATATTTCTGCCTTGTTTGTGGTGATTTTGATGTGGAACCACCTAAAGTAATATACACCAGTGTGGAGGTTGCAAAGAAAGTTACAGTTAATTGTTAAAAATTGATTATTTTTGTCTTTTTTCAATTCTTTTTACTTAATTATTATTATTGTTAAGTTCTGTATTAAAAAATAATAACAGTATTTAAATACATAATATACTTACCCGCTTTGCCCAAAGAAGATTACCCGCTTTAGGATATCTATACGGGCAAAGCGGGTTTTTGCAGAGGTTTTGTATTTTCTTTATTAAAAATAAATATCGTATAAAAATTTCTTAAGCGATGTTTCATTTTAAAGTTCGATAACTAATCTATCTAATAATATAAAAAATATCTGCTTATCGAGGTCAAAAGCCACTTTTTGGGGGGTTTAATCTTAGCTTACCCGCTTTGGCCGACCTTCCCCTACCTTAAATACTTAATTGACAAAAACGACGAATTATTTCAAAACAAAACACGGAACGAAGAAGAAAATAATAAATGACGAACAAAACAATTGAAATATACATAAATTGCTCTATTATTTATTACATAATGTTGGTACTCTAAGTACTATTTGATAAAACATTGCTGTTTAATTTCTCACAAATATTTCTATTGTAAATAGTTTTAGCAAAGAAACATTACATTACGTTTTATATATACGAGGAAATAAGACAAATACTTAACGAAAGGTATTCTAGGTATAGCTAACTAACTTGTATATGAAGTACGAAACGACTACAATTGTAAATAACACGGTCGTTAGAATTCTAATTACACTTATTTTACAATTCACCGGCAAAATACAAAATGATTCAACAACATTTACATAAGTATTAAGTGATTCAATCCGATTACCTATACTTACTGAACACCTTATACATATATAACTAGCCGTATCCGCGACGTCGTTCGCGCAAACAATTGTTATAAACTCAATAAGAAGTATATATGTAAGTGTAATAATTATACAAAACTTGCAAAGAGTAATAATTTTTGTGTAATGTTTGCACATGCTCAAAATGGTTTTTCTACTTTTCCGTGGGAATGAGAAATTTTCCCGGAGTAATAAGTATCTTAAATGTTGACCCAAGTAATAAGTTATCACCACACCAAATTTCATCAAATAGTTTTTGCGTAATATGTGCACATGCTCATAATGGTTTTTCCATTCTCCCCTGGGAATGGAGCATTTTCCCGGAGCAAAGGGTAACTTAAATGTTGACCCAAGTAATAGGTTATCACCACACCAAATTTCATCAAAATCCGTCCAATAGTTTTTGCGTAATGCGTGCACATGCACAAAATGGTTTCTCTATTTTACCGTATGGGAATGAGGCATTTTCCCGGAGTAAGAAATATCTTAAATGATGCCCTAGGTAATAAGTTATCATCACACCAAATTTTATTAAAATCGGTCCAATAGTTTTTGCCTAAAGTGTGCACATGTTCAAAATGGTTTTTCCATTTCCCCGTGGGAATGAGAAATTTTCCCGCAGTAAAAAATATTTTAGATGTTGACCCAGGTAATAAGTTATCATCACACCAAATTTCATTAAAATCCGTCCAATAGTTTTTGCGTGATGCGTGAGCAGACAGACAAAAATTCTAAAAATCGCTGTTTTAATATCTACATCGATGACTATTTACATGGAGGGAAAATTCATATAAAAATTACTGTGCTCAGCACTACAATCGATGTGTAAAAGGCGAACATATTCAATTTTGTACGGTAAGGATATAAAAATTATAATTAATCATAGAAAATTTAAAGGATAGAATATTGTTTCCGTAATATTAGCTCCGTAAAATTTGTAAAAACAGCACAGTAAAAAATTCCATTGCCGACAAAAAAATATTTTTTAATTGTTTTTCTTACAAAAATTACCAAGCTGTCTTATAATATTTGAAATGCTATCTGCTAATAGTAGAAAGAAAAAAAGAGAAAGAAGGTTGTGTGTTGTGAACGCTGTTGAAATGTACCTCACTCATAGCAAGTCACATAGCCAACCATAGGTGTGGACGACCAACTTGGTCGGACGGGTCGGACCAAGCACCTTGATTCATTAGACTGTCTTACAAGCAGCAAGCAGAATTCATTACACTGTCTTAGAGAACGGGGATGTGACCGTTTAATTCATCATTTTGTTACTTCACTATCTTTAGTATTCGAATATATTGTTGGCAATCATTTTTGTATGCATCATAAAGAATCGAAAGTCGGAAAAGATCGGGTATCTTCGAAGTTTTTACAGGTACAGCCCAAGCAACATAAGGTTGCGGGTCAGATGCGCAAATGAAAGAGTACGACAACAAGAATTAAACTATAACATATATGCACAAGAGTGTGATAAAAGTTGTGTTAGCACATTAAATTTTACCATGCTAGCGCATATTTTTTATTTTGGTCGTCGATCGCACACGCCTTATAAGAGAGCATGGTAATTTTTCTGAAATTTTATCTACATTAATTATATGATTTTTCTCTCCGTGTACAGTACCAGTACAATTTTCCAAAAATATTCCATGTACAGAAATGGTCTCGTTATAATTTTATTATATGTATAGATTTTCAGTTTTATTATTAATGTACCTACATAAAAAAAACTGTTACGAATTTGTTGTAATAGTTGATAAATTTTTTTTATAACAATAAAAAAATATTTAGTTCATATACACTATTCGTTAACTGGATGGTCCGTTGGTAATGTTATTGTTTGTACCCAGCGATGCGTATACATTTCAAAACCAATTAATCGACATTCGTCGTCTCACTCTTTCCGTATAAATAAATAATTTTCATCCATGTATGTATTTATATTATTTATCACACTGCTCGTTATTATTATTATAAACTAGACATAACAGACAATACGCATGCATAACGTAACGTATAAAAGAACAAAGAAATAATTATTATATTTTTTTTTTGTGAAAATAATAAATAATAACATAAAGTATTAGGGACAAGAATGTACAAATATTGGGCGATAATGGAATTTTTGTCATGTTTTTTTCGTTAAAATTTTAGGCGTGCAGTCAGAGCTAGCGAAAAAAATTACTGGCTCCCGGGCACAACAAAAAAATTTTCAAATATTTTCTCGAAAAGTACAACTAACGAGCAAAATAAAGATAAAGAAACGTCTTCTTACTTTCTCCGAGCCTCTAAGCGAGGCTGAGGAGCCCCTTTTTAGACCTGGGCCCCCGGACAATTGCGTGAACTTATAAGACTAATTCGCGATTAATCAGGGTTTCGTACGAGAATTTTTATAGTTTACAAAAAATAATTTTTTCCGCAAACTATTAGATTGGCAAAAATTCTAAGAGCATTCCTGTAATCTATAAAACCCACTAATCTTAATAACGGTAAATTTTTAACCCTAGAAAACTAAAGGATTGAAGCGGGAAGCGGGAGTAATTCGCCAAAAAAATTTTTAAAAATATATTTGGAACCGACAAAAGTACCTCCATTCAACTATACCATACACCAGGGGTCAGCAACCTGCGGCCCGTTACAAGCTTTCATGCGGCCCGCCAAGCAATATAACTTTTCGAACAATTTGCTCTGCCTGTGGAGAGTTGAGCATACATTATACTTTCTTTGTTTTCCGATGTTTTATAACATGTAAACAAAACTGTTACTAAAAATTTTTTCTCATGTTGATTTTTAATAATATTTATATTAATTTGTGTTAAAAAAAGAAAATACCCCTGTCGCAGTATCCTGCATAATATAGCGAATTTCCGTTTACAGAAATTAGTTTTTCTCGGAAACTACTTGGCATAGAATTATTGATCGAAAATTTTTCTTATGTGATTATTTTCTCCTCTTTCCAACGGTGTAAGAAAATATGGCAAAAATTTGAGGAAATTTGGGCAAAAAACTTACTTTTTCCATAAAAATTTTTTAGGCAAAAATGCCTAAAAATCCATTTCGAGCACCGGACGTGTTTGACTTTTTGGGCTTCCAATATGTTTACCAAATTTTGTAAAAACAGGATATCTCGTTCGAGAGATATATAAATTTTAGTGAATGTTATTTTTGGCTTCTAGAGACTTCAAAATAAATTATTTCTATCATAGTTCCGGGCTCAGGTAGCATCAAGACAGTGACTCTAATAGCTGAATTTTCGATTCGAAAATTCGTTAAAAAAAAACCTACTTAAGCCACATACTAGATTGCAAATTATTTGACTGCGCGGCCCGCTAAAAATTATTTTTTTTAAATATGGCCCGGCATCCAAAAAAGGTAGCCGACCCCTGCCATTTAACTATTTTTTTAGGGGGCGACATATTTTAGGAGGAGCTTCAATAATATCAAATTCTACGTTACGAAGTTTTCGAGAAAAATGACTCAAAGTATCAGACAGGTGGACACAAGCTTGACCTTTTAATGGTTTCGTTTTCATTTGTAAGATTCAAAATCCGAAAAATACAATTTTGAATCTTCTTAGTTAATTACGATCAGGGCTAAACTAAGACGCAAACCTAAGACTACTGATAATACATAATATGGCATACCAGTTAGGGCATTTTCACACTAGATACTCACATGCGTACTGCAGCTCGCTCCCCCTTTCCCACTTCATATATTGAAGAAACATGCGTGTTAGAAATACGTTCAAAAATCGCTAGTGTGTGATAACGGTTTACTGTTTGCATACGGTCTATTTTATTTCTTAACAAAAAAAAAAATTGGGTTCATTATTTGCCAATTGAGAGTAAGTGCAAAAAAAAAAAAATTAATAATTTGTTTCTAGTTGAATAATTTATCAATTTAAATAAACGAGGACCTTGAGCCAGTCTCGTTGACAAATACAATTCAGGTTTACTAGGTCATGGTTCTAAATTAATTGAAATATGCACTACTACACTTGATTTCGTATTTGCAATTGTGATATTGTTAATTCTCATTGTATTTTATTAACACTTTTGTTGATATTACGTCGACAAAATTTTGACAAAAATTTAAAAAAAAAAATATGTGGGCTTCACAAAAACCTACATAAACATTTAACGTCTAAATTTTTCGTTATACTTTATAAAAAAAAAGGTATTAAATAAAAATTATTCTTAAATCTGACCAAACGATTGTTTTGTTGACCAAGCGAAAAATAGTTTTAGCAATGCGTTCTATGGAAACCGCGTTGTTGGAATCACAAAAATCGTTATATGGAATTTCAGAAATAAAATAATAAATTGTACATAAATCAGACTTATAAAAACTCCATCATTGTCAAAGTATCAAGTTATGATTTATACGGTTTTAATTAATCGAATTTTATAATAGAAATGATCTAACCAATATGTCAAATGTTACATATTTAAATTTTGAAAATATTGTTATCGGTACCGATAATTTTCTACAATGAAAATGTTTCTAGAATGTGTTTAGAATACCCATAACTTGCTTCGCGTAAGTTTTAAAAAATTTAAACGGTTTAAGAGATATTTATGATCAAAAATTTCGATAACGAAAAGTATCGTTTATAAATAAAAATAATAACAATTTTTTCAAGTTATTTAAGTTGTTGAAATTTTTCTTGTACCAAATTATATGAATGATAAACTGTATTCTGACTACTGACTACGAAACGCTGCTTTAATGCTTATCGGACACGCATTTGGCGAATTTCCTTTGTTAGTTGAGGGGTATAATTAATTTGTCCGTTACTGTCTTTTTTCTTTTTTCAAAGTGTGGGATTTCATTTATGTTATATATTTTATTTTTTTTTAAATTTATTATTTTATGGTTGAACAAAATCGGAAGTGATTAACTATTTAAAAACTATTTCACTTTTCTACGTTAGTATGATGGACGGACAGACTGAGACAGACAGATATTTATGTACATATTTGTTTCAATTTTTTTTTTTTTTGTTTATTTGAATGGCATGTGGGGCGAATTACACCAGGTGTCTTTAACATTTTTGTAATGGATGACATCGCGAGTTGATAACTGCAACTCGGTTGACTGGGTTGGGGTATGCGATTGTGTTACATAAAACAAAATACCACTGTCGCAGCAACTTGCATAACATCGCGAATTTTCGTTAGTGATGAGCAAATGCAAGACCAAGACCAAGACTTGGCAGTCTTGGTCTTGTTCTTGCATTAAGAGTCTTGGTATTGGTCTTGCTAGACCAGTTTGAGTCTTGGTCTTGGTCTTGCAAAACGCAGTCTTGGTTTTGTTATTGTTATTGCTAAAAAATTTTGCACTTTCTTGCATTTTTTTATTAGCGAATTTTTTTCTTCTAAAATCAGAATTTTCACTATTTTTACGTATTAATTATACTTTCAAACTATTTAGATAGTTTAGCAAGAGTCTTTCTTTTTTCTTGCTTTTGTCTTGGTCTTGCTCACTTGAGTCTTGGTATTGGTCTTGCAGCCATACTTATAGTCTTGGTCTTGCTCTTGGTATACATAGTCTTGGTCTTGCAAAAAATGCAAGACCAAGACAAGACTGCAAGACCAAGACTAAGTTTGCTCATCACTAATTTCCGTTTACAAAAATTAGTTTTTCTCGGAAACTAGTTGACATAGAATAATGGCCTAAAGACCTCTTTTGTGCAATTTTTTCTCCCCGTTTCAATGATGTAAAAAAATGTCGCAAAAATTTTTGAATAAGGGGAAATTTTGGAAAAAAAACTTATTTTTTCCACGAAAATTGCCAAAAAAAAACCATGCTCCGGGCACCGGACGTATTTGGTTAACGAACTCGTCCAACGGATTCGATATTTTTACCAAATTTCGTAAAAGTAAGACATTTCGTTCGAGAGTTATCATGACAGTAGCTGTAATAGCTGAATTCCATTCTGGAAATTCGCTAAAAATAAGGTAACGACGACACCAACCGATCAAATAAATAAATTTTTATTTCACTGCTTGACAATATTTTTATTTATAGGGGATGATTAGGAAATGTAAATGTTGCGTCCTTTTTAGTGAGTCAAACGATAGGGAATTGCGGGAATTAGTGAACGGTATAATGTCACGCAAGTTGGACATGTAACGTTTTTTTAGATACTCTCCCGTGAGACAGGGTGGTGCGAACGCGGAAATGAAAATGTGGACAGTTTGTGAGATATGAAACAAGGCTGTCTTTAGAGAAGTACATATAACCTTACGCTCGTATGTACAGTTGAATTCTTTTTTATGCGGTCCTTTTTTGTGCGATTTTTTTTATGCGGTTTGTAAAAAATGGCCATTAAAATGCATAGGTAACGTGAATCAAAATCACGAGACACTAAGAAACTTAAACAATTACTATAATAACTTTCTTTGATGAAAATACTTTTTAACGTCTTTTAATCAATACATTACATAAGAACATACGTTACTGCATAATTTAATTTTGTTACAGATGTATTTTTCAAAATTTTCATATTATAAAATTGAAATAAAATGTTTCTACGTGTGAATTAATGCTTTATCTTGTTTACAGAAGCAACTTCTAAGGAAATTTCTAAGCTTTGAGCGTTTTGAGTGATGTTTTTTCGATGAAACCTTTCTTATGCGGTCCCGACCAACTGCATAAAAAAGTTTTTTGTACAATCTGGATCGAACTATACTCTTTTTAGCTATTTATGATATTTTTGAATATATTCTGGGATTTTTTTATGCCGTAAA
This sequence comes from Brachynemurus nebulosus, assembly GCA_035578155.1. Lineage (NCBI taxonomy): Eukaryota > Metazoa > Arthropoda > Insecta > Neuroptera > Myrmeleontidae > Brachynemurus > Brachynemurus nebulosus. Next base: position 20,681,091 of record JAPWDM010000006.1, read on the forward strand.
TTTTCTATGATTAATTATAATTTTTATATTTTTACCGTACAAAATTGAATATGTTCGCCTTTTACAAGTCGATTGTAGCGCTGAGCACAGTAATTTTTCTATGAATTTTCTCTCCGTGTACATTGTAAGAAAATAGTATGAATGTAATATATAAATTCCTTTAAAAGGTTCTGTAAGTATTCTATTTTTATTATTTACGTTGATTTACCACTTTACCCAGCAACAAGAAGTGCTTTCAAAAACATTTCTAGAAATAAATAATTTACGAAAAAAGCAGAAAATTCAACAATAATTCTCCTTCACCAATTCCGAAAATTTTCTTCGGCATAATAACACACACAAACTATCGTGTTTACACACGTAGTTGTAAAATTTTATGGATGGTTTTGTTACATGACACAAATATTTAGTTGAAGTAACAAAACTTTTGTGTATCATCAACACAAGCCACCAGCACACGACGATGAGTTTATTTTCTAGTTTTTTATATTTTTCACCGTCGTGTATAAACACAGTTTATAGCTGAATAAAATATCAAAAAAAAAAAGTTTTTTCTAAAGCGCATGCTATGAAATGGAAAATAGCTTTTCTTTTTCCTACCATATATATTTTTTTTTATTTGCTCAACTTCTTCTGTGTTCTCGGAAAGTTTTGTGTATTTGTCACAGATATTTTTTTTTTTTTTTGCTATAGAATAAAAAAACGAAGAAACCACGTCGCAGAGGAACGGGAAAGACATAAAACGACGAAAACATATTTGGTTTATTTATTGTTTTTGTTCCGGGAATTCCTCACCGTTTGTTACTCGAATGTAATTAAATTAATAATAAAATTAGAACTGTTTAAAGAAAGAAAAATAAGGAAAAACTGATAAAATAAATAAATTCTATAGCTAAGGATGCTTTTTAGGGAAGCGATAGTGAAACTGATTCATTAAATTCATAGATTTCCCAATCGTTTTTGGGAATTTTGTAGTTTATTTTGGACAATAGTTGGAAATTTAGTTGGAAAACGGTTTTATAGAAAAAAAATTACATAAATACACAAATAAACATCTTTTTTGTGTTCCGTACTAAAATTGGCAAAATGAAATACCTGTAGAATCACTTCGATGTCCGTCCGTCGGTCAGAGTCTCAGAACTACAAATATAATTAGGTACCGGGTTTCTTCGGACAGGTCAGGACCGTAGTTATTTCAATAAAATTTTGCAACTACATTACATTAAATTATGCACATTTGAATGAATATAATTGGTCAAAAAATAATAATTGGTAAGAAAATTCAAAAAATCGGAAAAATTTTTTGTAAAATATATTGAAAAGTTGTTGAATATTTAGACGGTCCACTATAATAGCTAAGACGTACGTATTTACTAAGATTTTTTATTATTGAAAAACAAATTTTTAACAAGCAACTATACTTCTATCTCTCAAAATTGAAAACAATAAAAAAAGATGAATTTATTTAATTTAAATGACATGTCACATAAATCACATACATAATATAAACAAAAATACTTTTGATAATCAATTAAAATTACAGTGGCACTTTTCAATTGTGCAGGTAATAAATAAAAGAAAAAAAGGATGTTTACATAAAATACGTATAAATAATATTTTGATACACATATGTATGTATGTGTGTGTATGTAACTTGTGTACGTTGTTTTTATGAAAATATTTTGAACTTTTAGTCACATTGAGTGCAATATGTATACCTGCATATGCTAAAGACGAAACTGTCTGATCCGAAAGAAATCCGATACCTGAATATAATATATAGGCATACTAGAAGGAATGCACATATTACTTTACTATTGTGACAACTGTAGCCAGATTCAAGTAACTGGTGGTAAATTCGGTCATGCGTTGTGCGAACAAACAACTTCAATTACACAGGATAGGATTGAAAATTATAAGTACTGTATCTAATTTTGATATAAAAAAATTATTACAAAAAAGTTATCTAAATAATTAACAAATTTATATTATCAATGATGAATGTTTTATACAGCTACTTCAAACTAAAAAAATTTGATTAATTATAATAAAAAATAATATTTCGAATATTCAATATAATTAAACACGTCGGTTAAAGACGGGCCTGGTTTTTTTTCACTTAACACCACCCAGCGGCAAAAATATTTACAAATGCAATATGGCGTACTAAAATGTCATGACATTTATAACAAAAATAATTTTACTTACAAGTAATTTTTTTTTAATTTCAAATGTTATCGAGTGCCTGTGAAACATTATTAATGTATGACGGACTTTTGGTCGTATTTATACATACCCAATATTCATATGTTCACTTAATGTCCAGCTTTAGCTGATACTTGAACACTCGATTTACTTTGGCATGTATGATCAATTCATTATGTTAATTAAAATTCACAAGACTTACTTGTTATTTATTCAAGGAAAATTCAAGACGAAAATGTGTTGTTACATACCTGAAACAAATGAAAAAGAAAATTAATATTCAGTGAAATGTAATTTCTTGTTAGGGAATCAACTTACGGGCCTGTCAGAGGGCCGAGTACGAGTAAGTTATTTTTTCAAACAAAAAAGTTATTAAAAAACTTAAAAAAATCGAATTTGTTGAAAATACTATTTTAATCAAAATGAAGAGAAATCTATTTGACGTTCCTAGCAAAGTAAGTAAACTTATATGCACAGTGAACAAAATTTGTGTTAAAATTGACACATTTCACATGTCCAGAACGGTTCACTCAATTTTTTGTGTTATTTTAACACAAAGCATAATATGTGTCAAATCTTTGCACAAGATTTGTGTCAATGATTTGACACACAAGAGGACATACATTTGTGTTAATTTTTCAGATTTATCAGAGTTAGTTGTTAAAATTTTTTATTCAATATTTTACTTCCACTTAAGATATTTGAAAATCGTTAAAAATTATACACAAACACGAAATATTACATTAACGCAGGGTTGTGTTACTTATTTAACACAAAAATTTTAACCACTGGCTTTTTTTACGCAGAACACAAATCTTTTTACTGTGTGGCCTGTTATTTTTTATAACTATAGCAACTAGAACACAAAATGATAAATGTATGATAAATGTTGCTTACGCGTTAAGTTACCTGCTACCCTGAGAAAAAATTACAGTAAAAATTACGGAGCTGCCTCCGGTAAACCAGGCTCAAGTGCAGTCGGTAGGATCAAGCAAAAGTATAAAAAATGCCTTTCAAACATTATTTTTTACGATTCATTTGAAAATTTTTCCTGTACAGCTTAAGAATTTTTCCTATACAGCTCCGTAAAATTCGATGGGCTAGTAAAATTTCAAGTGGATACCAGGAAAATTTACTTAATTTTTGTTAAATTGAAACCTGTCTTTCAGCATCTTTCTCACACAAGCATCGCACCAACGTAACGCTAGAGGACAAGCACATACCTAACTGCTCTGGCCCGCCTAACTGTCCGCACCAAACCAAGTTCATTTTGAATACGGCTTCTATTGCAAACAGACAACTAACTTATTGTTGTGTGTGCCTTGTATGTGATGTGTACCATGAGTGTTATCATTTTTTTTTTCTGTCTTTTGTTATAATAAACTATTTAATGGACTTTACATTTAAAACAAAGAATCGTTATTTGTGTTTCATGAAAATCGCATTATTTTATTATTGATAAAGAACTAATAATTAAGATATAACAATTAAGATTCTTATATGTATTGATGTTTATTGAAACATGTTTTTATACAAATAATAAAAAACTACAGAACATTTTTTCAATATTAATAATTTGATTTTAATCCTTACCCTTCTATCAATATCTTTTTAAACTATTTTAATTCAATTATTTATTAATAAATAAAAAAAACCTTATAAATACTACGGTAAGAGAGTAGAGTTTTTCCTGTACAGCGCCGAAATTTTTACGGAGTCGAATTTTGTAATTTTTACTATACTCATCGTACTTTCTCGTTTGCCTGTCACTTATGCCCGCATTACCAGAGAGCTCCGTAACTTTTTACTAGAAATTTCTGTCAAAATTACCGTATTCTTTTTTCAGTGTACGTAAACATCAATTTTCAATTCAAGTGGTTAAAAAAAACCTCTTCTGGAAACTGACAAAAGTAAAACCAATCATCTTGAACTAATCCCAGTCTTATAGGACTCTGACCCGGTAATTTTTTATTGTGTGACTCAATAACAAATTCTTTGAAGAAACTGTATGCACACAATTGAACAATAAGAATTCTTGTACACATGAAATTTGCAATATTTTTGCATACATATAAAATAATTGGTAACATAATACATACATACAAATATTCAAACTGTAATAATAGAATAATATTACATAAAAAGTTGTATTATATGTAAAAGTGTATATGGTTTCATTACGCACATGTTATTATAGCTATGTAACTAACCAGCATAATGAAACCTTTTACTTTCAAATATATACCTAGTTAAGTATTAAACATGTTTAGATATTTATATTAGTATTATATAACAAATAAAAATTTATTAAATAACATTAAAAAGACATTCGTGAAATTCCAGTAAAAGACGGTTTTAAGGTGGTTGTACACGTTCCAGCGTGTTTCTGAACGATGTCGTTTTTAGAAGCCAGTGACAGCTTATTTTTCTTTTCGAACGATTTCGCCATATTACTAATCGTGAACACCGCGACTGGTAAAACCGTCGGTCAAAATTGTAGTGTGTAGCTGAAAACTGTCGTACTTGCTGGCGCTCAAAAATATCTGTTTGGGTTTGATTTCCACTTTTAGTTTTTAACAAGGTTCTTTCTGTTTTGTATTTGTATGGGATAAAGTAACCGCAAACATTCTATTAACTTTAAAGGGTATTTTATTTGTTTCAGAGTCATTTTTACAATTTTGGTACTTTTTGATTTAAAAAAAAATATTTAAAAATCAGCCATTCTTTTGTTACGGGCGTGACATTTTCATGCCGTTTACACGCCTTCTTATAAGAAAAAAAATTAGAAGTCATTTTTTTCTATAAATTTTCAATACTAAGCAGATAGACAAATATTGTGTACACATTTGTCTATCGGCTTAGTATTGAAAATTTATAAGAAAAAAATAACTTCTATTTTTTTTTCTTATAAGAAGGCGTGTAAACGGCATGAAAATGTCACGTCCGTAACAAAAGAATGGCTGTATAGTGTATATGTATGACTTTGAATATTTTTAGGTAATTAATTTTACCTGTCAGTAGGTAACACGTCGGGAGCGAACTAACCTACGACCCTTTTTCAGGATAAAATTAAAATCTGACCGCGGGAGCGAACTAGAATGCACCATTTTGACTCCAAGGGGTATGTTTCAAAAGAATGGCTGAAATGTCGTTTTTTCGATTGCTTCTCCCTTTTTTGAGGCGTTTTCAACAACAATTTTAGACGACGTTTTTAACCGTTCTGTTGGGAAGATGTCTCAATGGGCTCTTACAATTATTTTCAGACTCAACGAGGAACGGGGGACGGACAGTCGAATTTGGAATGAGGGCCCGGAAAAAGTAAAACAGTAGAAAAAAAGTAAATTTTTTTTGTTCGGCACTGGTATTTTTGGGGAAAAATTTTTTGAAAAATTTGGTTTATCTTCAGGATCCGCCATTTTTATTCCTGGCCCTGATTATTGTGCTATACGGATTGGTTTAATATATTAAAAATTATTTGGAATGACGGATTTAACCTTAAGATTGTTTTGTTGATGAACAGAAATTTTACATGTAAACGTTTCAAAAGTGAATTTAAAAATTAAAATAAGACAAAAAATTTTTTTTAAGGTACCATCACAGTGTGATCGGCCGAAAAATAGTCAATTTTCGCGATTTTTTTCGGATGGATAGGATGAGAGAATGGGGATGAATTTTTTTTTACGATTAATACCATTATTTAACAATACAAAACTACCTATTTTTTTTTATTAATTTTTATTCATTTTTTATAATTAATATAATTTTTGGAAAAAAGTACCTATGGGAGCTTTTTTTTCGAAAAAAAATCGCGAAAATTGACTATTTTTCGGCCGATCACACTGTGATGGTACCTGAATTTCTTAAAATTAGGATAAACATTTTTTTCACGAACAACATCGTATGGGATATCGTTCTCGAAAGAATTCTTTAAATAAAGTTGAGGTTCCTTTTACCATTTTTCAATTCTAAGCCTCATTTGTGAATAATTTCAGTTAAATTGTGTCGGTAACTTTTGTAGGCAACAAAATTTTTGCCAATCAAGTAAAGGAAAATTAAATGAAAAGTGGTCCGCAGTAGATGAAATTTTGTATGGAAATATATTTCGGTATTAGAAAACATTTCTTAAAAAATCAAATCTAAATCATTAAGGAAAAGTTGGAAAGTGTTCTTAAAGAAAATATCTTTCCTTTTTCCGAAAACTGTGAAAAAATCTAACTACTGCGGAACCCTGACATAAAGTGTATTCCACACGCACTTGGTAAATGTTCTATAACGCTAAAATCATTTTAATTCCATCACTTGTTGGAAAACTAATTCTCAGAGAAAAAAAATTTTCTGGCTATAGAAACGACCAAACATTATCATTAGCATTAACTCAACCAAAACACTATTTGTCCGACGTTTATCAACCGCAACTAAAATCATCATAAATATCGTCCCCGAAACGCCGAAAAAATGGCTAAAAGAAAATTAGGAAAATATTATTTTCACAACACAACGAATGAAAATGAAAAAAAATAAGGAAATCTACCATTAAGAACAGAAATAAATTTATCGAAATTACATCAAAATAACTCCCAATGATTGTACCACATACAGTATTTTTTTTTTTTTGCTACACAAAAATTATGTTTATTAAAGCATAAAAAAAAGAATGAGCAAACATTTGTATCCAGAAAAAGAAAAATTGGGAAAACCATGCGTTCATATACGTCTGATTCGCTTTTATGAGAAAATTATTAAGGAGGAGGAATATGGTAAGAAAAAATTTACTAGCAATTGATTTTCAGTTTTTTCTAACCCGAAATGTATTCGGGTCGAATGTATCGAGACGAATTTTCACGTAACAATAAAATGTGAAAAATGAACGATATTCATTCAACGAAATTATTTTAATGTGTTTGGTGCTTGATGCTAGTACCTGGATATCGACTCATTATCGTAGATATAGAAACTTATGCGTGCGATCACACGATGCTGGAACCTGTGCTGACAACCGTGCTTGTTTCTCTGATATATTTACCCGATTTATGAACAAATACAGCACCGACCCAGACAAGCAGCACACATTGTGTGTAGCCAACATCGCAGAGGAGCCATCATAGTGTCCAGCACAGCTTCCGAAATCTTTTTCATCAACAATTTGTATTTTCCCACACAAAAAAAAAGTTAATTAAAAATTTATTTATTCGTCGATAATACAGATTGTTCGGTTCAATTAAATTGTCATTCTTTGCTAACGAGATGGCACGCGCGCAATCGACTAATAAATTTTCTCACCCGAAAACTTTTAATTTAAAATTATTTGTGATTATTTGTAGGATACGTCGTATGTATGTTGAAGTATATGTTGTTTGTTAGTTACATAACTACTTGGAAAACTTTCCTATATAATCATTTATCAAAATGAAATTGTAATTAAGAAAATCTAATCTAATTTTCCGCCATTATTAAAGCAATGATTTAAGAAAATTACAATCACAATTTTGCCGAAATATTTAACGGGAAAATGGTCTAATAAAGTGAGGATCGTGCGGTTTCATATATTTAAATAACATTATTGCCTCACAATAAAACAAAGTGCGTAATGACTCGATTTAATCTTTCAATTTTGTTAGTCCTATCAATTTATGAATTAATGCAGCGAGCCACTAGAATATAATACTTCAGTTGATTTTAAATAGACTTCTTGTAGCTCGGAATCATTTTGGCCATTAACTGGAATAACATTTAGGTCGTGTAATATGAAATGTCGTTTCCCGACCACTTGGTCTACCATGTAATTCAGATAAATATCGACACTTTTTTAACCATTAGAGAAATGTTTAAAGGCAATTCTTTAATTTTAAAAAGAATTCTTGTAACCTGAAATCATTTCCGCCATTAATTGAAATGACATTAGGTCGTATAATATGAAATGTCGTTTTCCGACCATTTGGTTGACCATATGTCCCCATCAAACTGAACCCGCTATTATCCTTTTTTCAAACAAAAATGTTGTGCTATATACTATACCATGTGCTGGATTTTCTTACAACCAAATTATTTCTGGGCATAAAGTTAACCCTGCCATTTTCTTTTTCTTTTTTTTTTTAAATAAAAAATTTTAAGCGTAAGCCCAGTCTTGCCACCATCCTTCTTTAACAAAAATTAAAATTCGAAAAACAAAAGTATTTATAACTGGATTTCAGAAATTTTTATGTAATTCAGTTTTTGTATGACGGGATTCATATTTCGTTTTCTTCTTTCATCCGCACAATTTAGAGGCAAATTTATTAGTATCGTGAAATAATGTTTTTAAAATGGAATGTGGTTTAGGATCTTTAAAAATGGTGTTTTTTTTTTTTTTTTTTTAAAATAAAATCAAATCTAACATAATTAGGTAGCCGGGTGATAGCGTGAACATATGGTTTTTCGATTTTGATGCTAATAACGATGATGCAAGATGTTCGATCGTGTACTAATAACTCATCAAATAAAACCATATGCGTCGCGCATTTAAAAGCAACAGAAAGAAAAAAAAAAGGTGGACACCAAAAATGTGAAAATATTTCGGCAAGACAATGGGGCGTTTACATGTCAAAATGGATTTTTAAAAATTGCTTTTCACATTTTGGAAAGATAGATATAATTAATTTATAATATAATATGTGTTGTACGGTGTGTTCCAAAAATAGTTGATCATTAAAAATTTATCGACAGAAAGGTGTTTCGTTGAAGATTATAAATCACTGATTTAGAATTGATATTTTAAAAATATCTTTTCCTTGTTAAAACTAAAATTAATAATGTTCATTTTTACGATTTTCAGAAAGGTTGCCTGATTACGAAATCGATAGTTTACGATTCCTTCAGCAAGAATAAATACATTTAGTCTTTTATTTTTCTCTTCTGGTATTTAAGTAGCTAAAGTACAGTATTTTATAATTGCTCAAGTTTATTTCCCAAGTAAAATAATATTTAATACTATAAAACAGAATAAAGAAGTAAATTAGTTATTGCTTCATTTACTATTACAAATAGTTTAAATTTTTAAAACAAAAAAAAATCTTTAAGGTATAGTTGGTTGATAAAACGATTTTTTTAAAGGACTTTAACGAAACTTCTATAGATATTTATTTAATTCAATACCAATAATACAAGCCTAGTCCGATTAAAACTGACTACCCCAATTTTGAGAAAAGCGATTTCAAAGTTTTGTAATTTTAACACGGGCTTTTATGAGCTATCTTCACACGACTTCTTTGAATAAAATGAAAACGTGTCAAAGGAATTTGATAAAAATTTAATATGTTATAAAATACAGTTATAAACCACATTTAATAAGAAATAAAAATTATTCATGACGCCATTTTTGAAATATACTTTATAAACATCATTTTACGTTTTTAGAACGCTTTTTTAACAATGTTTTTATATTACTACAACATAAGCGTGCGGAAATTTAAAATAAAAAAAAACAAGTGGTGTACAAATATAATATTCTGAAGAATATAATATGTAACACATTATTTAATTTTTGATAAAAAAAAATTTTTTCGCTGAGATATTACTTTTGTACCTCAGAGCAACTAAGTTAGTGCTAAATCATATTTTTAAAAACCGGAAAATCGAATTTGTAACTTGAATCGATAAAACGAATCTAAATATAAATTACTAGGGTCAAACGAATTTGCAATGAAAGAAGTAGACGGTAACGCACTCTGGAATGGTATAATCTTGCCTTCTTTAGTGTTCCGTACCAAAATTAGGAAAACGGAATACTTATTGAATCACTTCGGTATCTGTTTGTTTGTCTGTCACAATATAAAAATTTAGCAAGGACTGCGGTGAGCCAATCATTTTGATTCTGAGGATTAATTTCATCCAAGTCATAAAGCAATCGGTAAAGAGACCGTAAGAACAGGAGTTTCTATACATAGAAGCCCCTGTATATTTTACTAAAGTCAAAGCACTCTGTTTTTTTCAAAGCAGTTAATATCGTTTCAATTGAGGAATTTCTTCGAATGTTTCAGTTGAATGAAACTCTTAAGCGTATAAAACACTTTTGAATGGCTACAAAAATGAATTCTTTGTTCGAACAGCAACAAACTTACTACATCTTGACTCATTTTAATATTTGACATCTGGCTGGCTTCATTCACTGACATGAAAGAATTTAAAAAAAAGACAAAATGGAAATTCAAAAAGAGATTGAATTTTAAATGCATGCCTATATTGTGTTTATAATAAATACATACACAGTCACTCATTTCATATGTAGACAAAGTAGGCACACTTATAATAATTTGACCAGACTATGGATTTATAAGAACTGACGGCTTTTAACCTATAAACAAAGTAACCATTGTATATTTTAGGAGTTCTATGACCTCGCGGTATTAAAAAAACACGTATGGATATATTACTGAGTTGTGTACACATATGTATCAAATCCATATATTACAATGGACCATGCCACGGTATATATTACCTTTAAATCAGTTATTTTATTAGTTGATTATTTGTTTTGTATTTGAATATATTGTACAAATTGTATTGACTTTCGTCTACGTCAAAGAATAGTGATTTGACCGACCGATAATGGAACAAATAAGATGGCTGAAAATACCCTATACACGTCAACTTCAGCTACAATTCCGTATCTTTAAGAAAATATCACGCCATTTATATGATTAATCTCATCGCAATAATATGTCCAATATGACAAAAAATACAGCCAAGCACGTGATGGTCACAAAGCATCAACAATTATGTGTATTTTATTAAAATATAAAAACTATAAACTTGTAATTTCATTATTTGACTTTATTTGGCGATAAACCTCAATATTAAGACCAGCAAAAAACCAAACAGAATTTTTTAACCAATCTTCAACATGCCGACCGGTTTCGGTGTCTCAAAACACCATTATCAAGACAAGAATATAAAAATCAATAAAAATAAAAATAAAAAAAAAATGAAAAAATTTAAAAAATTTTTTCATAAACAAAAGAAACTATGTAAAAACCTTTCAGTTTGGATCAAAACCAATCAAATCAAACAATGTCAAATATAGCAACTCGTTGGTTGCAAAAAAGGAAATACGTACATCACTAAAAATGATATACGAAAACGGAAATGTGAAACAACAAAAAAACATCTGAAGACTAAACTTGCAATAGAGAACAGAAAAAGTAAAAGAAGAAACGAAAAATCATTTAAAAAAAAAAAAAGTATCTGTAAAAGCCAAAATCGCCTTATGAATCACCTATTCAAATTAGTTCCATTGACTTTCGATTTTGACTTATCAGATAAAGTTTTAAAAGTTCGCTTTCACCCAAAAATACGATTTCTTTTAATACACTATTTTTTTTTAAAGATACGGAACTGCAGCTGAACTTGGCGTGTATAGGGTATTTTCAGCCATCTTATTTCTTCCATTACTGGTCGGTAAAATCGCATTCTAAACTATAGTTCTAAACTATAAACAATTTAAAAAAATATGATTTAGTGAACAATCTCACCCCCGATGATCAATTTCACACCAGATGACGGTAACCTTAATGGACTTTTGTATTGACTAAACGAAATTTTATGCGTTTTTAATGTTTTATGAAAAGAAATTTCAGTGGAATAACTTCATAAAAATTCTCATTTCCACATATTTCATAATATTACGCGCTTTCTGTGTGTGAAATGACTGACAGTCATAAAATATGTCTATAATGCTTCCATACATTCTTTTTTTTCATAAAATAAAAATGGAATGTATCATCTTCTGTACACATAAAAAGTATTTTTTTCCAAACTACATACAAAGACAATAAAATTTAAATAAGATAACATGAGATATACTTTTTGATTTGTAAAATGAAATTGTCGTTTAGCATGTCATAAAATCAAAATGTCTACAGTAGAACCTTGTCTTATACGCAGTATATTTCCAGGTATACATACAAAAGAGATTGCGTTTTGACTGGACGTTCTGAACGATACAATTACAATAATATTTGAATTTTTAGGTTCCCGATTCAGGTGTCCGGATTGATAAGAAACGGAATATATGGTGTCGGAGAGTTAATCGGGTAAAACAAGTGTCTACTGTATTCTTCTTTGACAATAAACATCACATATATTATGTGAAGTCAGAGATGGGAAGCTGAACAGGGTAGAAAATAAAAATTAAGTTCAATTTATAGGTACACATAAGGTTGCTACCATAAAGGTATTTCACATAAAAATGAGAAAACACGATATGTTGTTATGTACGTTAAAGGTTACAGTTGGTGTTAAAAGTGGTGGAATACTTTACCGTTTTATGTAAATTTGAAGAGTATTATTTCCAACAGAATTTTCTGGAATGTTAGCTGACGGTTTTGGAGTTCAGTTTAGAGTTTCAAGAATATATTAATCCTATAAAACCGAATTATATTGAATAATATTAACCACTTTTACGAGACTCACGATATGGTGAGTACTTTTAACGGTGACTGTAATTCCAAGAATTATACGGTCAAAATATCTTTCACATAATATGTATTATAAAAATGTATGTTCAGTATCTCCCGTAGATATGTCGTCGCCGGATTGTAAGATCAGCCATATTACAAAATATTAGTGTTTTGTAACAAGACTAACAAGGAAATGCACCCAGAGGGAAATTCAGGATTTTGATGAAACTTCGCTGGTGTGTAGAATAGGCAAAACTAAGGGACCCGTATTCCTTTTATCGGCCATCTTCCACGTTTAGGGGGTGAAATCAGCGCCTAAAGTTGGGGGTTCAAATCGTATTTCTTAAGATATCTCGAAAACTATAAGAGATAGAGGAAAACTTTAAATTGACGAAAAGTTACACTTTGAAAGACCTATTCATCTGTATAGGTTAAACCAGGTCCGGGTTAATAAGAGGTATAAAAAATATCAAATATTAGTAACCACATATACAAATGGCTAAATTATCAATTAAGTACTGAAAAATACATGAATCATTATTGGAAAGTAAAAATTTACATTTTCATGATGAAAATAAACATAAAAATAAAAAAAATATAGAAGGTATTTGCAATCAATAATGGTACAAAACATTTCGCTGGTCATTTCACTGTAGGTAAACACGATAAAAATTCGTACTGGTAAATTTAATTTATTTTAGAACCATGGTAACAATGCATTAAATAATAATATGAATTATATTAATTTATTTTATTCGTTAAATTGTCTTACCGTATTACATTTGTGTTTTATATTTTTTCTGAATAAATTTGTGTTTTCTACAACTCAAATTTCTTGCCTAAAAGCAATTTAACCCCTTTAGGACTAATGACGAGCTCAGCTCGTCATACTAATTTTTAGAAAAAATTCAACTGAAGAGTGTGCATTGTCTTATATTGGTAACTGGAGGCTGTATACTAAAGAGCGGTCATACTGTAAATAAATTAAGCAAAACCTACCAAACTTTCAATTATACTTATACAGATATTAAATCCTTTATCTAAAATATTGGAATATACGGCGGTACTAAAAGCGTTAACTCGAAGAACTGTCAACTAACAAAAACGCTTTAGCTTCGCTGTCGCGTTTTTGTTAGTTAACAGTTTTTCTCGTTAAATTGCTAGGCAAAAAATTTTCGTAGACAAATCCAAATTTATTCGAAAAAAGACAAACCTCTCGTGTAATAATAAGTGATAAAATATAATTTATTTTATAAACTACGCATGTATTGTATTATCTATGATTGTAGCGCTACAAGCGATAAAAGTAAAAACTAAATCCAGTTGCTTTATAGAGAGGCTAAACGTTTAGCCAACCGCATTGTGGTATAGAAATTTAACCATTATTATATAATTTGGCGTATTTTGTAAAACGGCTGAAAGTTTTTAACCTTATTACAAAACAGTGTCGTTTTGTAAAACGGCTAGGTGTTTTATAATCTGACAAATTCTACAACCCGACGGCGACATACACATACATACATACATATCTTACTATTTGATAGCGATGCCGTCGTGTAGTTTTCTTTAATCTCGACAACTATGACTACGATTCTCCGGTTGGTCCTGCCACGGCGCGGCCGGGGAGCGAAATATGGATTCAACAACAACAAGAACATCACACACCGACTGTCAGCCGCCATATGTGTACGGCAGTCAATTTTAATGCCATATCATCATTTTTGTACGACTGTGGGGCCGCTTTATGCCGCCCTGATATATGTATATTTATATACATACATATGTGGAGTGAAGATCTGGTCAATGTCAAACTTGAAAATGTTTATTTATATGAGACTGGATGTGTGTGTGGATTTGTATGGTTTTTTTTCTTTTGGATTTTTTCCCGTTTTTACATCACAACGTTTAACAAAATTGTTTATTGTTTTTTGGTACAATGACGTTGGTAGAGTCTGAAAATAGGGTTTTTGAAAAAGTATAACCTCCAAATCAGGGGGTGACTCAAAACGCAATATGTTAGAAAATTTTAGGTTTTCATATTGGTAATACATGTAAAGTTTCGTTCAGACCGAAGCCGTAATTATAAACAGAACGTATAAGTAGGATTAACAGAATCAGTTTTGGTTTTACTCAATATCTTCTCGGTCTTAAATTTTTTACAAGATCAATATAAAAAAAAAAAAACTTTTGCTTAAAAAAAAAACCTAGAGATTTACTAGATATTGTCACTGAAATTTTTGAAAAATCTGCAATATGTATATGGCTTATTAATTAATTAAGGTACCATCACAGTGTGATTTTGTGGAAAGTAGTTAATTTTTACAATTTTTTTTCGGATGGATAGGATGGGGAAATGGGGATGAATTTTTTTTACGATTAATACCACTATTTGACAATACAAAAATATTTTTTTTATTTATTTATATTTATTTTTTATAATTATTATAATGTTTTGAAAAAGTGTCTTTAAAAAAGGCCAAAATTCGGTGCCGACGATTGGGGCCGCAGTTTTTATCCGAAAGAAAAAAATCAAATAGATTATCAATCTGTGGGTAAGCCGCTCTGTCCCTACGGGAGCTTTTTTTTTTCTTTGAAATTTGAAAAAAGGCGGCGGATTGAATAAAAAGTACAAAATTTTTTACAGTTTTCCGTGTGAAAAAATGGGAAGATTTCAAAAGAAAAATAGGGACATAGCGGCTTACCTACAGATTGATATCTATTTGATTTTTTTTCGGATAAAAACTGCGGCCGCAATCGTGGGCACCGAATTTCGGCCTTTTTTAAAGACACTTTTTTTCAAAAAATTATAACAATTATAAAAAATTAATAAAAAAAATATTTTTGTATTGTCAAATAGTGGAATTAATCGTAAAAAAAAATTCATCCCCATTCCCCCATCCTATCCATCCGAAAAAAAATTGTAAAAATTGACTCTTCTTCGGCAAAACGACACTGTGATGGTACCCTAATAAATTATTGAATATTTTTAAAAATCTTCGTAGCAAAAGTACAACACCAAAACCAAAAATTCAATAAGCGCCTGCAAAGCACGCATTATGTCAGAATATCATAGCCAGTAATTAGAATTTTTTACAATTTTCGGGATAAAATATTTCTTGCTTTTATTTAATGTGACCATAAGCCTTCAGTTTGTTAATAATATGATTATCTGAATCTTCTACTTCCTATGAGTTCTAAAAAAAATCAATAACAGTTTTTAAAAAAAAACGAGACGATCTAACACTGATTATTTAAAGGTGACCAAGGACAGATAGATGGCTTAAAGCCATGACAAACATGACAAATTCATACGGATTTCGTTGTTATACTACGAAATCCTAATAATATGAATGTGTCAGTAATACTGTTGATGAAGACAATATTCACAATAGATCTTAAAAATCAATGTAAGTTACTAGAATCCTTTAAAATCAAAGACTTACAATTTAACGTAACAAACACATAAGATTGTTTAAACAATTTTCATAAATATCTATGTTTTTATTAATTAATCAATAAATAACAAATTATGTTAATTTTTAAATGGACACTTTCAAACCATGTGAATTAAAAAATTGATTTTAATTAATTTCACACTGTGAAAAAAGAACGTTATCCATTAATTTAAATATTTTTACTGGAATCTGTTTATATGTATCTATACGTATAATAAAACTGTAACGAGACCGTTTCTGTACATGAAATATTTTTTAAAAATTGTACTGGTACTGTAAATAGTTATCGATGTAGATATCAAAACAGCGATTTTTAAAATTTTTGTCTATCTGTTTTTCTGTTCACGTATCACGTAAAAACTGCTGGACGGATTTTAATGAAATTTGGCGTGATGATAACTTATTACCTGGGTCAACATCTACGATACTTTTTATTTCGGGAAAATGTCTCATTCCCACGGGAAAATGGAAAAACTATTTTAAGCATGTACATTGTACACACATTACGTAAAAACTACTGGACGAATTTTAATGAAATTTCGTGTGATGATAAATTTTTATCTGGATCAACATCTAAGATACTTTTCACTTCGAAAAAATGTCTCATTCCCATGGGAAAATGGAAAAACCATTTTGAGCATGTACACACTTTACGTAAATTTACATATTTCATAATTTCATAACTATAGTAACAAAATGTAATGTAAATTTGAATATAGTATTATCGGTTTGGAAATTTTTCTGAATCTGAAATTAAAGAAAATGTTGCTAATTGTGTACCGAAAAATACAATAAATACACAATTATCAATTCGGAGACAATTTAATGCATTTTGTGTTGCAAGAAACTACAAATTGGAAAAAGAAACTACTTAACGTTTCGCGTGAACAACGTCACGGGTACGGCTAGTAATATTACATAACACGCAGTAGGTAAGGTAAAAATAATATTTTACTGTATTTTCAAAATCAAATCAAATAAAACTATTTCATTCTTCTTTTTTTTTTTTAAATTCTTTTGTCTTCTCACAAACGACCTTGATCATCACGTACATAATATCATCGTACGCACACACACAAATACACGTCAAACAATAAAAATATAGGATTAGGTCTGTCGGATTTCAGGTATTTACCTGTGGATACAAGGCACATGTGCACTAAATGAAATAATTTTTTTGAGACATTCTTTTCATTTCAAATAAAAGGTCGTTTGTGACGATTTTTTTTCACCAACAAAAATATATGTATTTAGAAAAAATTCGCCAAGTGCATGTTAGACATGTGTTAAGTCAGGATCGCTCAGTGGAAATAGAGGTTTTCATAGCTTTTAGGATGAAATATACTTAATAATGTTACTTGCATATTACTCATAATTACACTTAAACGAGACTGAAAAATGAATGAAAAGTGGTCAAAGAAATTCCAACTTCATTTTAAAAGACCTTTCAAGTGATTCCAGCACGAAGGATAAAAATTTTTTTTTCATTTTTCAATATTTCTTTGATGATTTGAACTTGAATTTTTAGAGGATGATTTTATAATACTAAAATATACCTCAAAACAAAATTTTACTTACTAGGGACAATTTTTTCTATTTCAAATTTATCTTTGAATTTTTTGAAAATTTGGCTTATATCTCCGAATGTTTCCGCAACAGGTTTGTCGAAATAATTTTAGGTGTATTTTAGCAAGTACTAGATTGAAAAATTATAGGGGGAATGTTAGAAATAATTTCACTTTGAAGTTAAATATGTCGAAAACGAACTCCATAAATGAAAAATGGTAAAAGAGGAACTCTAAGAATCTTTTTCAAAGAAATTTCACGTAATGGTGGTGCGTTAAAAAAATTTCTTTTGCACTTTCCAATACGGGAATTGGCAAAGCACCTCAAGAAATTACGAAAAGTTCTTTTGGTACAGATTAATTGATAGTAGATACTATTTAACATGTACAGCATAAACTTTTTTTATACGGTCTTTTTGTGCGAATTTTTCTAAATGCCAGTGAAAGTGCATAATAAAAATGGAAAGTAAGAAAGTACATTAATTTGCGATAAAGTTAGTTATTGACTGTTTTTAAGCATTTTATCAGTACACTACATCAGAATATAAATTATTGCATCATTCAGTTTTTTTACGTATTTGTATGTATTGCAATTTCTGTTATATTATAAAAATGAAATAATATATTTAAAAATGTTTCCATGTGTAAAATGTTAACTATTCCTTAATCATATTTAGAAAAGTCACTTTTTGGGGAAATCGTAAGGTTTTGAACGTTCTGGGTTATGTATTTTCTACGAAATTTTTTTTATGCGATTTCTGATCCAACGTTTGTAACAAACTGGATTTTTTATAGCTATTTATGAAGTTTTTGAATATATCTTCTTTTTTTATACGATTTTTTTATGCGGTCCCTACCCACTCCATACTACAAGGGTTTCGTGATGATTTCTTCGGAACCCTAAAAATCAAATGTGTTGCGATTGCGAATTAGTGATGTCAAATGATTAGTCGATTAATCGGTTTAGTCGACCAATTTTGTTTACATTTAGTCATTTTTTAGTCGACTATTCTATCCTCGACTGAGTGACTAAAATGATTATTTTTTTTTAAATGACTAATGACGACTAATTTAACAATTTTTCTGTATTATTTATTGAATTTCAAAAAATTAAAACTAGAAAATTCACTTTTATGTGATTAACACATTGCGATGTCTGATATCTCTCCTTTTTCTTAAAAGAAAAATACTAAAAGGCAATAATCAAATTCAAAAGGAAACCTCGTTTTTGAGAGTTATATAGGTTACCCTATTCATGAATTCGGCTAAAAATTTAGTCGATTAATCGACTATTCTACGCTTGATATTTTCGACTAATGACTAATTTTGTTTGAAAAACCATTTTAGTCGATTAATCGACTAACTGCTCCTCAGCTCGACATTAGTGATGTCGGATGATTAATCGATTAATCGGTTTAGTCGACTAATTTTGTTTAAATGTAGTCAGTTTTCAGTCGACTATTTTACCCTCGACTAAATGACTAAAATAATTAATTTTTTTTTAAATGACTAAAAACGACTAATTTAATTTTTTCCTGTATTATTTATATAAAATTCGTAAAATCAAAAACTAAAAAATTATCCATTGGCACGATTTTTCATTTTTTATTTTTCATCTTCCTTTTTCTTTTTTAAGAAAAAAAAAAATAAAATAAATTAAGAATTAAAAATTTATTCAAATCCAAAAGAAAACATTTTTTTTTAAGAATTACACAGCTTACCCTATTCATGAATTCGACTAAAAATTTAGTCGATTAGTCGACTATTACTTGCTCGATATTTTCGACTAAAGACTGATTTCGTCTACAATAAAACTTTAGTCTTTTAATCGACTAATTTCTCTTCAGCTCGACATCACTATTGCGAATGTGTAAGTAATTGTCCGTCTGTTTTGGTGGCTTGTCTGTGTGACAAGACAATATAATAATATGTAGACGGCGGACAAAATGAATCATTCAAAAAACATATTACTACACTTGAAATTAAATAATGAAACAGACTCCACGTAATACATAAATAGTTCGTTGTTATTAATCATATTACATGAATATTCGTATATGAAAAAAAGTATATCAAAATAATAATTAACGTATTTGAAATATCTACTATGACTTATGAGTAAGGTTAATATACATATGTATATGTAAATAATTCGTTGTAATAATCTATCAGAGGTAAATGGCTTCTCTTCGTCAAGAAAAACAATAACAAAAACAAAAGAAAATATTATTTAAGAGCTTTTCAGGTGTTTTTAAATGAAAAATCGATTGATAAATGATTGACAGAAAGTGTAGCGTGTCTGTACGCCCCGTTCAGTTTTCCCGGATTTATTAATTCTCTTGCTTTAGTAGGTATATTGCGACAGATTCCTCCGGGTGCATCGTACGATATAGTCCAGTTGGTGTCACTTTATGCGTCTAAGCCGGGAATTTTCGGGAGGCAGTTTTTTTTTCAATTTGGAGATTTTACTGTGGACGATCTTACTGTGTGTGAAACAGAGTTTTCGGGATCGGTCGTGTCAGACGAGAATTTGATAAAGACATAATTTGAATATTTGGCTTTCAGCTTTGCACAGAGATAGCTTGGAGAACAGAGAACGTTATAGACTATTTTTAGTCCGGGAAAATATTTCATTTCTGTCGGAAAATTCTCAGGAAAAAAATGACAGCCCTAGGTAGTCAGAATTTCAAATACCGCACGGACGAAGATGCGGGTAAATGCTAGTATTAAATAAACTACGAATCCAAGACGGATATTGGAGTTCGTAATCACGTCAGAGTGAAAATTTAACAACAAATTCGACTCAAAAATTCAAGAGAAACGCCGTTTTTACTAGAAGAGGGCGTGGCTTCTAATTCGACTTTTTCACAATAGGGACACTCTAAGACTCTAAATAAGTTAAATTTTTACGTATGTTTTTAATAGTGCTTATAATTTCTTATTGCACAATCTAGTGAAATATTTTAAGAACCGTTTAGACAAATTCGGACCCGGTGCACAGTGGTCATAAAACTACAAATTATATTGTAGTACTTGACCCAAACTCACCCTCAAGTGGGTTATAAAACTATAAACTAATTAAACTCTTCAAAATTATGACTCATTTAAAGACTATGAGTTCGGGGGTCAAGTAACGACTACAATATAATTTGCAGTTTTATGACCAATGTGCGCAGGGACACAATCGTATAGAATCGTTTGAACAGTGGTATAATTTTTATCTATATTCTATAGTAGACTAACTTACAATTAGAAAAAAACTGATGTAAATTTTTCTAATTGTGGCCCTGTCTTTCGACCCACCATC
The DNA here is from genome assembly GCA_035578155.1 of Brachynemurus nebulosus. NCBI lineage: Eukaryota > Metazoa > Arthropoda > Insecta > Neuroptera > Myrmeleontidae > Brachynemurus > Brachynemurus nebulosus. The sequence goes on from JAPWDM010000006.1 coordinate 20,702,056, forward strand.
TTGGAAAAATGAAGTAAAAAGTTAATTTTTTACAATTATTTTATTTCCGATTTATCGGAATATATAGAAATTACTATAGAAAAACGAGTAAGTTCGAGGGACAATCTCGAAAAGGACGTTTACTCGAAATTTAAAATTCGAATTTCGATTTAACACAGCATTAAAAATTGTTAAAATTTTCTCGTTACATTATAGATACATAATTAAATTATATCATATACAGAGATAAAATTAAAAAAATTATAAAATAATTTGTAAAATCTGACAAAATATAGATCAATCTTTGTCACGGTGTTACATTTACATGCATGAATATGTCTATTTTACGTTTATATCGATAGATAACGTAAGCATACATACAACAAAATATACACATACAAGATATGTAAAACATTTTATACATGTTTATTAGCGGTACATATCATAATTTTGTTTATACATACATCACTCTTAATAAGCGAACCTGCAAACTTTTTTTTATGATATTCAGCAAATTTATTAATGTAAAATAAAACCGTACGATATGACTGATATGAGATAAAGTGAATAATACACGACCATGAAAAGTCCTACGTAAAATACAGGAATGTTTTCTTCTAAAATGAAAAGACAATTTCGTGAATTTAAAAGCTTTCAATTTTTTGAAACGTTTTTCGTATTCAAACAACGTTTTGTAAAAGTAAAATTGAATACTTTCTAGATTCTTCTACTACTTTTAACAAAATAATAACCAACATTCAATAAAGCCGGTTAAAAAAAAAATACTAATATGAGTAGGTACTATTATATTTGTCCACAACTGTATAAACACATGCCATTATTGATAAAGAGCGGCAAAAAAAAAGTATACATACCTTGATTCATTATCATGTAAAAATCCAAATGCATAACGTTCATTCAATATAATTTCTAAATAATTTCTGGAAAAAATTTCTTCGTAACACTTGAATATAATTAATTAAACGTGGCGTTAGGAACAAACAGTTCAAATTTAACAAATTTTTAATCAGTTTCGAAAGATCGAAAAACAGTTTTTAGAATAATTTTCTTTTTATTTTTTAATAGACAATCAAAAAAAATTCACAGCACTATATTACAAATGTATAAGAGACTTGAAAATTTGAGAAATCGTTAAAAACAATAGTTTTTGTCACAGCACAATAATTATTTAAAAAATGGGGCGATTTGGATTGAGTTCGATGTTTGTCCAAAAAGAAAGAAAAACGAGAATATATGTAAATAGAGTTAACAGTATATATTAAAAAACACACGTTATATAAAAATGAGTTTGAAAAAACAATTGAGTTCAAATTTTTACAACACAAATAATTTATTTGATTTTTTTAACAATTGATATGAAAAAAATTTGTTTTTGGAGACGTTTTTTTTTTTTTTTTTGAGTGCTACTGAGTAAAATAGTGCGTTATTGCAAACCGTTTTAACATTCAACTATTTTGTAATTATAAAAAAATATAAAATCTTTTCAAAAATTTATTATATATGTCCAATGATTGTTTTAAAAAACAGTATCGTTGAAAAAATATATATGACACGAAATCAACAGTTTCATTAATACAGAGATTAAACTTAACAATAATATTAATATTAGTTTTAATTAAATTCTTAAATATTAACCGGTATAATATGATTATATAATAAATAGACTAGAATAATTAATTTTTTTTTTTTTTTTGAGAGGAAAGACACACAGCACACACAAGATTATGTTTTAAAAACAGAAAATTTTTCGATTTTCCTTCGTGGCGCGACGCCGAAGGACCGAACTGCCGACATATGAATGAAAACAAACACGAAATTGATGGCCGTTTGCGTTTCAGTTCAGTATAATGTTTGCCCTAAACACACAACACCACGCTCCCTCGTTTGACGCGGTTCTTGAGGCTCGGTGTTGTTCTCATCAGTATGTGCGTTCAACAACTGTTTCACCAACCCCAAACAACTGTATCCAAAAGGGTGCCATTTGCTGTGTATTGGCTGCAGTCAGTCACATATAGCGTGTAGCGTCGTGTGGTAGGGATGAAGATATTAAAGGGGAATAATTTTCATCCCTATCTGTTTTGTGCCGGTGTGTAAGTGTGTGTGTGAGAGTGTGTGTGTGTGTTGGTGTGTTTGGGCTTTATTGCTGCCGCGATGCGATGGTTATGTATTCAGTTCTCCACTTTATTTTATATATGATCGTTCTATATAGCTAAACATTGGAGGTATATTATACATACATACATATATACATCACATTGTCTGGCGACAATATTGACAAGATTCTTATTGAAGCTTTATACGAAATTTACGGCATTAAACACAATAAGGGAAACGACGTCTGTCGACTTGAGCAAGTGTTTTTGACAACAAATTTTAATCTGTATTTTTTTTTTTTTGGAAGTTATCAGTCTTTTCTTGATGACATTTTTCTTTATACGAAATTTATGGAACTAAACACAATAAGGATGACAACGTCTACGGACTTGAGCAAGTGTTTTTGAAAGCAAATCTTTCTCTGCCTTTTTTGGAAACTGTCGCCCATTTTTTTTGATGACATTCTTCTAGCCCTGGTGGAAGCTTTTCTCCCTCAAACACTGTTATTCCAGTAAAAGAACATCGATGACTGTAATTGTCAAAAAACTTTAAAACCCTTATCCTTTCTAAAAAAAGATATTTTTTCTACTAGCCGTATACACGATGAGATTTCCCCTCGACAACATCTTTTTATTAGGTACTCACTTTCTGTTCACTTTTAATGTTTTTCCGAAGCCTAAATCAATATCCACGTTTCTAATTTCAAAAATGACGAATTTCCCATACGAACTTTCATTTCCTGTTTTAACCCCATAGGGAATAAATTTCCAGAAACGTTTACACAACCGACTTTTATTTATAAATAGAAGCCTAAACCCCAATTTTCATATCTCCTGTGCTAAATTTCGTCCTTCTAAATCCGTGCGGCTGTGCGTTGTTTGTCAGTCAGTGTTAGAAATTTATTAATATATTTATTTTAATAGCCATAGTAACATATTTTTATACAATATCTTTGACGAATTTACATACAAATTTACGTGACGAATTTACATACAAATTTACGTGACGAATTTACATACAAATTTCCATCCCCTATTAAACCCACTCAGGGGACCAATTTTCAAAAATCCTTTCTTAGTGCTCACCTACGTTACACAGAGAACTCCTATGCAAAATTTCATTCTTCTAAACCCAACGGTTTAGGCTGTGCGTTGTCTGTCAGTCAGTCAGTCAGTTAGTGTTAGAAATTTATTAAGTAGATTTATTTTCAAAGTCTGAAATAATAATATCGGTGCATGAATTTTCCCATTTCAATGAGCTCTAGCTTTCCAATATATCTAAATTGTAAAATTGTAGACCAAAGAATCACGAAATATTGTTTAACACGTATGTGTAGTAACTTTGATTGTGTGCCTGATTGTCAGTCCGTCAGTATTTCTTAAGAGGATTTCATACTTTCGGAACTATTAAATTAATTACAGGCTGCTCAATTTACTAACGTTTTAACTTATTCCCATTGCCCATATTTTGTCTCGACTTATAGAGACAAATCATACGTATGTACGCATTGTCACAGTTCCACATAGCACGTATGACCTTGAGTACACACGTATGATTTGTCTGTAAGTCGAGTCAAACTACGAGCAGTGATAATAAGTTAGAACGTCAATAAATCGCGTGACGCTTAATTAATTTAATAGTTTCGGAAGTATGAAAATTAAAATATCAATAACTCGAGTGACAGCTGTATAAAATTTTCTGTGACTCTTTATTGTTTAGGCCCCCTCTCTCTTTCTTACGTACGTAATTTATGGATAACCCCTTAGAAAGAATGTAACATAACCAACTTTTTTGAAAAGTTTCAGTTTTTCGGTTGTAACAAAATAAAAAAATGTAATTTGAATTTTTTTCAGGTAACATAACTAATTTTAAGCAATGATAGGAACATAGAACACTAGAAACTGTACCTCGCTTGGAGTCATTTGTTGGTCTATCACAGCTCAAGGCATTTAATCAGTCGGTGTCGGTCACCGAATGCACCACGATTGTTATGTATTGTAAGACCATTGTTACTTGACCTGCACGTTGCTCTGTCCGATAATATTTGTTTTGTAGTTATGTGTGTGAATATTCACACAGAAGCAAACATCAAACCTACACCACTACAAACAGTGTGTACCTACACAACATAGTGATGGGAAGTGGAGCGGATTTTACGTCACCTTTCTGCTACAGTCGTAATACTAACTATCATATAGTAGTTTGGCCCCTTGGATAGGAATCATAGCAAACGACTGAATCCATAAACTGATAAACCACCGTTTTGAAAGTATCGGAACCAGAGTCAGAGTTGTACCTAAATGTCATGGGAATCGGACGTTCTGACCGTTTGGAGTCAAAATCAAAGCTCCGTAACAAACATCTCCAATTCAATTGCGTTCCGCATTACAAATTAAAAAATTTGGGAGACAGGTCTACCCACACTGTCAACTTCCCATTGGGTGTCCTTAAAGACTAGAGACTACTGTACATAAATAATTCTTTTTTCATTTCAGACGACTCCTCCCCTGGGCCCCCGATAGAGGCATTGCCCTTTGCACCATACCGGGGGCATCACCTTCTGTACCTAAGGGTGGGGGCTCCACCCTTATCAAACAAATGATAACATCGTTTGTTCTCAAGATATGCGATACAAAATATATTTTGGCAAGAAACTATTTTTTTTTTTTTAATTTTGTAATAAAGTACTGGCGTTTTTAATATCAAGGAAGGTTCTTAGGCCAATATTTAATAATGTTATGGTAAAAAATCCATATAATCTATGTTATGTTAATAAAGTTAATTCCGTTTTTTTACCACAAAAAACAAACCGCTAATCCGAATTTGCTGAAAACTTTATTCGGTCTTCATTTTTTGATTACGCATCTAATGAAATTAGTCCGGAGTTGATATCATCATTTGTTCTCGAGACATGCGAGACGAAAAAAAATTCACGAACGAACGAACGAACGAACGAACGCACACACAGACATCACGCTAAAAACGAAGGATTCGGATTCTAGTGACCTTGAAACGTGGAGATATGTCAAAATTAGCGATTCGTAAAATCGGACCCATTACAATAACTTCCTATGGGAAGTTAACAAGCTAATTTACATTTGCTGTGTCAAACATGAATCATGTTCTCAATAATAAAATACTACATGGTGTATTTGATTCCTACGTACGTACGTACTACAGCGTTTTCCAACATGAGAGTGTGTTCAGTTCAGTGTGCATTCAGACAGTTAGTCAGTGGTACTCGTGTTGACGACCCCTCCTTGTACATATCCACTAGCTGACTGTATACATATGTACATACGTATACATACACAACAGTACACACACAGACAAATTTTATACATACACATACGCGTTCTGTTTTTACATAAGGGTGGCTTTTTTTCCTATTTTCACTAAGGGTGAATTCAGTTCAGAAAATAAAAGAATGAAAAAATATTGTACGAAGAGAATAAGTTGAGTACAACATAAATGTATTAAAGTTGGCAAAATTATACGTTCGGTCTGTTTCCCGATAACGTCGACGATGATTCGATGATTCGATGTTGTCGGCACACGCGGTGACGTGTACTATTATAAACACAATCATTAAAAATTCAATACACCCCATAATAATATGAATACGTATCTCCAGGATAAATATGAGTAGTAAGTAGGTACCTTGAATACCGTGCCGTGCTATCGATGTGTGATGACTGTACTTGGACAGATGTGATCGGAAACGCTCGACCAAACATTACGTCCATGTGTCCGTCCGTCCGTTCGTCTGTCATGATGATAATCAATCAACAAATTAGAATATATGTATGTTGGATTAGTTTGTGCACAATAGAAGCAAAAAAACTTATTATTTTTAAACAGCTAGCTATAATTTTTTATTATCAAATAGGGAAGTGAAATATGTATATGAAAACGGTGGATGGAAAAAGTGTGTGAACAGTTAATCAAAAGTATTATAGATTACAGTAGGGTATGATTGTATTAAAACAGTATTTTAATCGGTTCACGGTTGTGTTTTCCGTTTCGGAAATACAAAATTCTTATTTCAAGCCTACTGAAAAGTGGGGTTTCGTGTAAATAACTGATAAAAAAAACTTCAATGAAATGATGACTGTTCGAAAATTATAAAAAGTCAAAATTTATTATGTTTTTAATTGGGGAGGGGGACATTTTCAAGGGAAATTGTCGGAGGGAAAATATCGATTGCTGATTAAAGGTTATAGGTACTAGAAGTTTTATCTCGTTGAATAATTTCAGATTTAAAAAATTTTTAATTCTCTTAACTCTTCCTAAATGGGGACGAAAAATTGTTCGATTACAGGATAAATTATAATCAAATGTTGTTCCTGTTAATGCCCCATATATTGAGAATTATTTTGAGCCTGACTTTATGTCTCTAGCCTCCAAAAAATTTGGAGAAATTCATTGATTTAGACACCAGTACCATAGGTACATTAACAATCGAAAAATTATTTGGTTCTCTGGGTTTCGTAGGCCCTAAAACGTCAAGATTTGACGACAACCGGTTAGATGAACCAAGGAGCAAAAATATTTTATAGGAAATTTTGGGTAGTGTAAAAATTATGAGTCCATGTTCAAACGCATGTTCAAGTAATTCAAGTGTATGTAATTTGATTTGATTTTTGAGTTCTACATATACGGAGCTAATTGTATCTTCATGTATGTCAGAGTCAAAGCGGGTTTTTTGTGTTTGACAGAAAAATTGCTTATCATTACTAGGAAACTGGTGTCATATTACAACAAGTATTGTACAGACGCGTAACTTTACCATAGTTTTCGATTAAAATTTGAAAAAAATGAATAAGAAATTTAGTTACAGTAACTACATTTAAATATATTTTTAAATATTATGTATATCAGATGAAAATTATAATTATTATTTTTTATTACTCATGCGGGAGAAGTACTAACTTAGCGCACACATTTCTGTACGCAAAATAGCTGTTTGCCCACTGTACTCTTCCCACGTACTTTCTTGCGTGCGGAAAGTAACTTTCCACACGCAAATTGACAATAAAACACGCAAAATTTAATCAAAACACGCAATGCCGCCTCTTGATTTTTCTTTTAATAAATATTTCATAATTACTTTCACCAAGAAAGTAATTTAAACAATAATTAATTCAGAAAAAAAGACTAACATTTAAAAATATTATTTTAAAAAGTAATAAAAATGTCAAAAATAGTAACAATAATAGAAAAAAGTATGTCAAATTCGTAATAAAAAAGTATGTGCAACTCGTGCGGGATTGTCGATTGCCTACTCAAGCGAATGAGCGCACGAACGTAGTGAGTGCGCTCAACTTCGCTTTCGCCGGCAATCGACAATTTCCCGCACTTATTGTACAATATACTACAAAAGTATACCATTTAGTTATTCCTCTTTATTTTATAATCATTTAGTAATATTTACACGTAATATTTATATTTTCAATAAAGATACAATTAGCGCTGTATAGAACTCAAAAATCAAATTAAATTATATACACTTGAACCACTTGAACGTGCATTTAAACATGGACTCATAATTTTTACACTAACCGAAGAATTACTTCGAAACATCGTACGGTAATTTCGCTCGTTGATCACATTTTGGCACCTTCTTCCCCCCCCCCCCCCCAAATAGATATTAGAATACATAATATACAAAACAAAATCAATCATATAGGTATGGAAATTTCTGGAAATTATTTTGGACAACAATTCGTTCATATTGTATATTTACTATTTTGCAATATTATCAAATGCCAATAGCAGATTTCGACTTTGATTTCACAATACGACCGGTATACATACAATATTCCAAAACAAACTCTTCCAATCTATCAATAATCTCGTGAACGCGGTAAAATAATAAATTTCCATATGAAATATTTTATTGATATCACCGCCCGACTGACTGAGAGCGAGCGAGCACCTCCACCAGCACACACACGTACGCGGCATTTGTTGTCGATCAACCTAAACGCCATCATCAGAGCGCAGACGACACTAACACATACACATACACATATACGACTATCAGACGTAACAACAAAACGTTAATACCAGAGAACACTATAGAAGCAGTGTATATATAAAAATCTGTCGTTCGTAAGTTGCAATGTTGTGTCAATTTACACCGCTTCTAATTTAGTCAATTACTGTTCATCATAAGGGTCACATCAACTCGTGAAATTTAAACGGAAGAAAATATGAAGTGTATTTACGGGATTTCTTTCATAAAATAACAAAAATTTATTTTTATTTTTTGGTTGTTAGTCACATAGGTCGGCCATGACAGTATATACTATATATATGCAAGGTGCGTAGTCATACATCATCATATTGCACTAATGTTTGTGTGGATACGAATAATGAGTTTTGTTGTATGCATCGTAATCGTTTAGTGGGAGTAGCGGTGTCCACGTCATTTGCGCCGGCGACAGCGGGCACGGTACAGTTCAATTTCGTTATCAGTCCGCTTACGGGGCTGTAGGAGAATATACTTCTAAGAATTCCTGTACCCCAACTTGTGCTTAGTAGTCGACCGCCGGCGCCGTAACTCGCATTTCCCCTACTTTTCAAGCGTGTGAGTGTCTACCATAGAACACTAGAAGCCAACTAACATAAAAAAAGTGAAATTCGCTTGGAGTCATTTGTAAGCCAGTCACAGCTTAAGGCATTAGTCCATCAGTAGTCGTCGTCGAGTCAACACACCATTATATTAACAATATACCCATTGTTAGTTGAACACGTTGAACAGCTCTCTCTGGTAATACGTGTATTGTGGTTGTATGCGTGTATACACATACTACTACAAAAAACCAAACTAATACACTGCAAACAGTGTGTATGTACACAAACAGACTACGTCACAAACTCATTACAAATGGAACAGAGGCAAAGCCAATCTAGTTTGTCCCCTTGGTGTCTACTTATTTATAATCAAATAGATCGGACGTTTAGTGTAGTATTACCATTCATTAGAAGCGGCACAAAATCTACCTATTTTTAATAAATACATTTACTAATATTTTCTAAATGCGTTCTCTAGTTTGTGTGACAGGAGTTTAAACGATACTATCACCACATATTTTCTTTAAAAATTTTTTTAAAATCTTTTGTAGAAATTGTAAATAATATTGTTAGCCAAACAAAGTTTGTAATACAATCCGCGCGATGAACAAACAAAACTTGTTTTGGTCAACTACACATGTCTTACATGTAAAAACACGGACCGATAAAAAGATTCCGACAGGATGATTTATGAGTTGCACTATTAGACATCAACAACAATGTTCCGGTATTATAACGAGAGACTGAAATGAATTTTTTTCGGTCATGGAGGGGGAATGTTTACAATAGAAATATAAATCGGTGGACTCATAACGAAGGTCGGGTGTATTTATAAAATAGGAAATTGCGATCTTTGTTTATCTGTGGTTAATACACACAACTGCTGGTGGTGAAAACGATAAATGTTTATGTATAGAGAGTGACTGAATAGTTCAATCGATAACAAATAAACGGATATTTATTATATTTTTCTCTTATCAAATTGTTGTATCACAAGCATTGTGACAATATAATGACGATGGTGCAGCAAGCCAACGAAGGGTCTACTTACAACGCTAATTTAGTAATAATTCACTTGAAGCTTTTGAATATTTGTTCGTTAATTTTGATTAGCAAACTGAGATAAGATTATTAATTATTGGAAAGTTTGGAGTGCAGACAGTTTTATTAGTAGGTATATGAATACTTTTGTAGACGTACGGTTGAACGTTTTAGAAAAGTTGTTATTCAGAAAAAGAGGACGTACCAATTTTGTTCTTGTTTGATCTATAGTATTTATTTTATTACAATATTTTTATTCTATAGGTTTAATTGACTAAAAATACCAATTTTGTGCAATTACTGATCAAAGCAACGAATATAGAAAGGCATTTGTTAATATTCAATTTTTGATGACTACCAGTATACCCAATATCGTGATTTAAAAAGAGTAAGGCGCATGAAAATCAATATCGTCGCATCCAAGGGGAATCGAAATTGAACTGTCCGGTCGAAAATCGGACGACTGGCAATGCTGCGCACTAATCGAATAGACTGAGTTCGCATTTATACAAAACATTAACCCTACTTCTGGGTTTTAACTTTTATGTTTACTTCCAACATTTAAATTAGAAGGTAATTTTTAAAAAAAATGTACCTATGATACCCCCTCCTATAGCTCACCTTGATTTTGGAGCCTTATATAGGGTGAATGCGGGAGAAATGCCGCACATTTTAAAAACACTTGATAATTCTTTAAGTATTCATCTAACTGATTTGAAATTTGGTACACAATAAATGTAAACATTGTTCTTTAAAATTATTTATAAATGTTAAATTTTGAATCATAAAGGATTCATAATTAACATTTTTGTAGAACCTGCAAAGCGGCGTCTCTCCCACACCTATGGGAGAGATGCCGCATCAAAAAAGGAGAGACGCCGCATACTTCATATTAAAAATTTTGGCGCAGCCTCCCTCTTGTACATATATTACACATATGTCCATACATGATGCATGTCATATGTAACCATTTTTGGCATTTTATACATCTTAACCAGTCAACTTTTTTTGTTGTTTCTGAGTACTTTTCAAAACAATCAATACACAAGTAATCATCATTATTTTCGTTATTTCCACTAATATGAGAGCTCTTCCTGAACCACTAATGGATCTTTTATATTTACGTGGCATAATTTACAGTCCAAAAAAAATTTTATAATTAAGGTATAAGTCTATGTTTTTAATATGTAATATGATGCGGCATCTGTACCAACTTTAAATGCGGCATCTCTCCTTTTTGTTGGGATAGATGCCGCATGTTGCTGTAGCAAGCATAGTGCGGAATTCTAACCTAAAATTTTATACAATACTTTTAAAATATACCTAAATTAATAACAAAACTCATTTTCTTTACAACATTGAAATATACATTCTTAAATTCTAATGAATTAAATGCTTGATAAAATATTATGTTAAAAAATTTATTTTTCAATAATAAAAAGTTGGATAATTACTAAACTGATGGACTAATCATAAATGTTACCATATACAGCTTAAATAAGTAACTTATTTTAAACATATAATCCATTAATAGCGCTATCTGTCAGTCAACAGACGAACTATGGCTACTGCGGCATCTCTCCCGCACTTACCCTAATAAAGGCTTATCTATTCTGTTACTTTACGTTTAAACATTCTTTTATAATTTTTTGTATCCTATGATACAAAATATAAAATATTTATAAAAAGGCATTTAATTATTCCTGACGTCGCGTAGCGCACATACATAAATGAAAAAGGAGAAAAATAGTAATTAAGAGCATAATCCGAATGACAGTAACCGGGTGACGGAGAGCTGAGGGGAAAAACATTAATATTTCACTTTTTTCTTTGAGTTGTTGCTTTTTTTTTTGAAGAAAATTATTTTACAAAACTTCGTTGTATCCATTCAAATGAAAATATTATTTATAACGAAGACAAAGAAGAAATTAAGGGGTTAAAAAAAAAATATGGCTTCATGTTAACGAAAAAATGTTCTTTCAACTTGTCTGAAGTAGCAATGAATTATTTTTTGAAGTGGTTTTATAATTTTAAAAAGAAGTTTCTATGTAAATCATTAAAATGGAACGAATTAACATTCACATGTTATTTGAAACTTTATCAAGACATTTTAAAATGATTTTTACAAATGTTGATCCACTTTTGTGAATGATTTCAAAAAGGATCGGCCAATCGACAGTCGACGGGTCACATCCGGTTAAGGATGTCAAAAAAATTTTATGGGTGTAATTGTCTAATAATTTAGAGAGTGTGTCAACAGTAGTTCAACACTGAAGAGCCGACCAATAAGTAATTTTTTGGTTTCATTCAACATAAGCTTAGGAATACAAATGCATGTTAGACACACATTGAGTTAAGGTTCCTGAGTGGCTGGAGCATTTCTCAGTTTTCGAGATAAAATATTTGGCATTTTTTTGCCATTTCGATAATATTTCTTGCACATGTGTTCCTTAAGGACGTTCGTGCGTCAAATCTAATAGTAGATAACAATTTTAATTTTAGAGAACTGACAAGTTCAATTACATAGTTATCTTTCCTCAAAGATTTTAAGGCCTCCATAGAACATTTCTTAAGGTAATTGACGATTAAAAATAAATTTTTTAACATAGAGCTATTAGGAAAAAAATATTCTAAACAGCATTTTTTCATTTTAAAAATTATAGTAAGTATATTATAAGAGTAGATATCATAATAAAAAATGTTTAAAAATATTCTTTGAAATATGCAATTTATATAATTGCACAAAAAACGTCGTGTTGACGAACGTTAAAATGAAATATTAATTATTGAAATTAATATTCGGGTAGATTTTGATGTGTACACGTACATAATATAGGTACATACAAGGTCAAATAAGACTACTAAATTTCAATCAACAACTGTGTATGCATTGATGTCATAGATCAGTATATAGGTGGTACGTATAGCAATCACCCATATACACGACACGATATGACACATGAACAAGTACAAGCTCTGTATGCATAACATACAGGTATAGTGTTTTGTGGTAGCTACAGAACATTATTCTGTAGTGTTTTCTGGACGCGCACGAACGTCTTTAACTGAAATTTAGACCTGTAGGTACCGATTTGACATAGTAAAATTTTAAGAAATACAAATTTTTTCTTTTGAACCCTAAAAATCGAGAATATAAGAAAAATTATTATTTTGAAAATATTTAAATACGAAACTTTGAAAACAAGATCACGTAATACTGACAGTTGAAAATTTTTCTCAAATTTTCATAACCACACAAAATGAACACTAATACTGCTGAATTTTCAAAATATATTGTAAAGAAAAACGTATTTATCGACAACAGTAGAAAAAAAGAATTCAATTTGGTGAAAATATCGCAAGCTTGCAATAAAAGAAAATGTTTTGACGCAACCCCAGTTATCGATTTGTTTCAACTTTTTTAAACTAGCCGACAGGAAACTATTTTTTTTTTTTGAGTTCAATCGTACTTCCTCTATTAGTAAAGAATTATATTCGTAAGTATAAAGAATGTAACAATATCCACTTGTAACACTATCCAGAAGGTCCACTTCTCAAGAACACAGGAGATATCTTCATTCAGTTTAAACAAAAAATATACCTAGTACGGTAAACTACTAGTGGACTAGTGGTTAGCTGTATTGTTACCAATGGATGGTAAGATCCCAGGTTCGAATCCCGACACGGTAACTTCACTTTTTTTTTCTTATTACAAATTTTATAAATTTGTAAACATTCTGTGAAAATTAAAAAAAAATTGTAACTATTAATTTAAAAAAAGAAAATACTAAACTTAATGACGTCATCATGTGCACCAAATATTTTAAAAGCTCTACAAAACCGTAATTTTGATGTAGCCAACATGAAATTTGAAAGTGCTTATTGGTTTTCGAATCTGTCGACGATCTGGTACCGCCAGCCACACTTTGCGACCCCCCCCCCCCCCGTTCTCAAAAATAGCGATTCCGACTAGTGATAAGTAAATGCAAGACCAAGGCGAAGACTTGGCAGTCTTAGTCTTGATCGTGTTCTTGCATTAAGAATCTTGCTCTTGGTCTTGCTAGAACAGTTTGAGTCTTGGTCAAGGTCTTGCAAAATGCAGTCTTGGTCTTGGTATTGCTAAAAAATTTTGCACTTTCTTGTATTTTTTTTATTAGCGAATTTTTCCCTTCTAAAATCAGAATTTTCTCTCTTTACGATATTAATTATACTTTCAAACTATTTAAATAGTTTAGCAAGAGTCTTGCTTTTTTCTTGCTTTTGTCTTGGTCTTGCTCACTAGAGTTTTGGTATTAGTCTTGCAGCCATACTTATAATCTTGGTTTTGCTCTTGGTAGGTATATATAGTCCTTGTCTTGCAAAATGCAGTCTTGGTCTTGGTATTGCTAAAAAATCTTGCACTTTCTTGCATTTTTTATTAGCGAATTTTTCCCTTCTAAAATCGGAATGTTCTCTCTTTACGATATTAATTATACTTTCAAACTATTTAAATAGTTTAGCAAGAGTCTTGCTTTTTTCTTGCTCTTGTCTTGGTCTTACTCACTAGAGTTTTGGTATTATTAGTCTTGCAGCCATACTTATAATCTTGGTCTTGGTTTTGCTCTTGGTATACAAAGTCTTGGTCTTGCAAAAAAAAAAGCAAGACCAAGACTAATTTTGCTCATCACTAGTTCTAACCTACCAAAACTGTTTGGTCTAGAAATAATGTGGCAATATTATTTTTTGCACGATCGTGTATTTTCATGCATTTACCGAGGCTGTTGACAATGCTGGTAAGTTACATTTCCCGAACGTTTGTTTATATCCATGGAAACCAAAAAATAACAGTGCGGTAAGTGAAATAGATGCGTGGTAAGTAAATAGGAGTGTGGTAAGTTAAATTAGCTCAAAAATGATTGTATTTATTTATTTATATTGAAATTAAAAGTACAATTTGAACAATTAGGAAAATAAATCCATTAATAATATGAAAATTTTCACTAGTTTGCACATTATTATTATTATTGTTGGCATCAGTCTTCTTATTTTATTGACATTTCAAAAGGTCGTTCAATCATTAAGATTTTCTGTGGCTTTCATAATCTTCCTTTCATTTTACGAGAATAAATTTGCAGTCAAAAATAAGATGCTTCATCAATTTCATTATTCTCACTAATAATATAGTTTAACAAACTATTTTCCTCAATTTTTTTTAATAGAAAATTCAAAAAAAATATTCACGCCAGTGAAATATTGACACTTAATTTTTTATTTACAAATATAGTTGTCAATTGTCACTACAAAGATTCATATTAGTTGTTATGAATATTTATAATATTTATTCATGGCATTCTATGTCATAACATAGAAATATAAATTTCATCTATATTATCTGAATTTTATTTTTTATTTAACACATTTTTAATCTTTAATTATTTTAAATCGATCGTGCAAAAAATATTATACAATACACGATGCGTTAAGTGCATTTACTGATCTCGAAAATTGCAAAAACTCGACCCTCCGGGTCTCGTTTTCGCAACATTTTCTCGATCAGTAAAAGCAACTTACCGAACTTATATTGTAAAATACTATTTAAACATAAATAATTACGTAACATTCTTTTTTTTATTTTTTAAAAAATTTCCTAATAATTAATTCATCGTGGACAACGATTTAAAAATGTTAAATACGCACGAATAAGGCCAGATTTACATATATACTATGTTCCATATGCATAAATAAATTTGAATTAAAACTATTTAAAAATTTAAATTGTTTAAAATATTTAAACAATCACATTTATGGAGCGGACACGAGCACGAGCAGGCCTGGCTGGCTGGTCACATTTTCACAAAATTACATTGCTAATTAAATCCGTTTACCAAAAATTGGTTTTTGTGGTAACGTAACGAACAAACAGGAATTATGTTTAAAAACAAAAACGTTCAATATATGTAGGTAGGTACTTATGTATATATGTGAGTATTAATTTTAATTAATTTTTAAAATAAACATTTGAGAGCTTTCGGTTATTTCAATATTAATACTGTTTACTGTTATTACCACACCTATGATACTGAATTAATAATTTTAATCCAGTAATTATTAGCTATTAATATATTTATTGATATTCGATGGAAAATCGAAACGCAGACACTGATTAGGAACAGTTTGAGCCACCCTGTTGGTGGTCTAGACCGATGATTCTCACGGTGAGAGTCGCGAAAAATATTTTGGGGGTTACAGAAACAGTTGATTACAGATCATATACTTATTTTCAACACATTTCAACAAATTTAGAGGCAGTGGCGTAACTAGAAATTTTGCACCCTGGGGCAACTTTAAGTTTAGTACCTAACCCCACGCCCTAAAATAAAAGTGGTTAGCAGAAAAAAAAACAGAAAGCACTTTACTAGCTTCCAAAATTCTTTAAAGTTCTAACTTCCCCTATTACACCTTATTTCTTTTCCCTATTGCGCTCTGGAGCAGCTGCTATACCTGCTCAATTGTAATTATGCCTCTGTTAGTGATGAGCAAAAAATGCAAGACCAAGACTATGTATACCAAGAGTAAGACCACGACTATAAGTATGGCTGCCAGACTCAAGTGAGCAAGACCAAGAAAAAAGCTTGCTAAACTATTTAAATAGTTTAGCAAGAGTCTTAGTTTGAAAGTATAATTAATACCGTAAAGAGAGATAATTCTGATTTATAAAAATGTGCTAATAAAAAAATGCAAGAAAGTGCAAGATTTTTAAGCAAGACCAAGACCAAGACTCAAACTGCTCTAGCAAGACCACGACCAAGATTCTTAATGCAAGAACAAGACCAAGACCAAGACTGCCAATTCTTCGTCTTGAATTTACTCATCACTAGCTTCTGTTGGCGAGTGATTTTAAATTTTTATATCCAAAAGGGAGTCGCGGAGCAAAAAGTTTGAGAAGCACTAGTCTAGGCGATGCCATCGAATGTTTTTGAAGTTATACCGCGAAAAAATGTATCAGAAATGGATCTAAATTTGTTCAAAAAATGTGGCTTATTTTCCGCATCTAATTTTTCTGTTTTCTTTACAATTCTGATTTTGTCAAAAATGGAAAAAGCGATACCGAAAATTTATTACTATAAAACTTCAAATTTCATATTTTTAATTGTAAAGTACTTTTTGTGCCTCCAAAAAAAAATTGGATACGTGATGACATCATTAAGTTCAATTATTTTCCTTGTTCAGAAAATAGATCTGTTCGTCAAATTTTGCAATGAAAATAGCCAAACTTATTTCGACAAGAATATCACTTGTTTTGATATGATATCCTTTAAAATTTTGGTCTTCATTTCCCGATTTATGCTCTCAATCGCCAGAATCAAAAATAAATTTTTTATACGACAAATGGGCCTCTGAAGTGATATTATATAAGTATCCCATTTTACTAATGTTGTTACCAAACACTAAAAATTAAACAATATAAATAACATTTTTTATTACTCCGAAATTACGACCAGTTTTTATCACGAAATGAAGGATATAAGTCGAAAAACTGTTAAAATGTTTCAGTATAATTTATGTTCACAGGGTTTTTCATTGTCCCTAAGGTAACGCATATTCGAAATAAAATACGTTCAAAAAGTTTCTTTAAATTTTCTTTTATCAAAATCTCTAGAGAGTTTCATTATATCATTCGTGATATCTTTAATGTATTTTTTCGCGAAAATCAAAAAAACACTTAGAAAATATTCTGTGTCGCTTTGATTTTTGATTTTTCTTCTTTACAAAATTTGGTGAAACCCACCCATTTTGTTATTTACTTTGTAAACAAAATTCAAATTTGGTTTAAAAAGAATCGTCTTCATATATTTCTCACGTTCTTAAAATTCTCAAAATGGTTTCTCCAAACGAAAAAAAAATGTGTTAGCTTTCACGACAAATTTCAAAATAAACGTATTAATTTTTTTTCCAATGAAAACGGTTTTTAACAAGGTTTCTTCTATTGATTTGATGGAACGAGAAAAAAATAAAATACCACATTTATTAATATAAAGAGGAATATTTTGGGCGAAGGCATAATATAACTATTTATCTTGAACAATATTTAAATTCTATCTAAATAACAAAACAACCTTGCCTCCGTCAAAAATGGTTCTTTACAGACCTACCTGACTTGTATATATTCATTAAGATGTGTGCGTTTGATAAATACAATGGAAGGAAGAAGATATTTTATGTACCTTTATACAGATTAAACATTTGAGAGTTGCTTTTGCGTAAGTATATCTGGAGACAGGTGAAAAAAGTAAGGATTGAGCAAACAGAAACGTTCGATTGTGTATTTAGACCAAAGCCTAAAAGAAAGCGGGTGGACCATTTCTGAATAATAAAAATTAAGTTCTGGTTCTTTTGGATTAGCCATTAACAAAACAAGAGTCATTGTGACTTTGATAATCACATGTACATCTACGGAATAATTTATATATGGACCTTTTCACGTCAATTCGACCAGTCTTAAAAGTCAAGTTCTCAGATTTTTTTCATATTCACTATAATTTATCTACCAGTAGAGCTATGTCCAATTTTGACATTTATTTCTCAAAATTATTATTTAGGCTCGAGATATTTTGCTTCGAAAATTGCGGTAATTATCACGTTTTTTTGTATCTCTTTTATAAAAAATTCTATATTTTCCAAACGAGGGATTTGAATTGGATGATTTTTTGTGGGTAAATTCATGAAGCTCCATAGTACATTACAACGTAATAAAACTTGTTCTATATTGTACAGTTTCGTATTTCTATGCACTCAAATTAGGTCAAATTTGGACAGCCCTGGCCAAAATCTCTAATGACTTAAATAGATGATTTTGGGTTCATTGTGTTCAGAATTTTATGCTCTTTTAAATTTTGCAAAGAAACTGATGGACTTTTACTGGTATCAATACAAAAACTAAGAAAAACCGAAACTATGTGTAGTTATAGAGGGTTCGTATAGTACATATAACATTATACAGTAAATATTTAGCCAAAATAGTCTAACTAAATTACACATAGAGAGAAAAAAAATTGTTACCTAGACTTTTATAAGTGGAAATGGTAAAGAGGCTTATAATAAACGTAAAAAAAAAATAAATTCGTGAGCAGGAGCGGTGGAGGATTGATTTAGGGGTTCCAAAGACTGAAAAATTGTAATATTGCAATTTCCGGCGAAAGTCGAAGTCAAAGAAAAAATTATCCTTTACAAAAGTTGTAGATCATGCAAAAATCTACAACTTTTGTGAAGGTCACTTTTTCACATAACCTCAAAATTTCGGAGAAAAATGCGAACTTTGTTGTTTTTTTTCTATATTTCGTTTTATATTTCTCATTTCCACAAAAATAATTTAATTTTTACGAAACTTGGTGAAAGTATGCCTTTCTGGGTCTTAAATAACCGCAAGTATTTTTGGGTAAAAAAATTTAAAAGTTTCCGTGATATTGATTTTTTTTAGTCCGGAAAACATTTTTTTCAACAAAAGATTTTGCTTAAAAAAATTATCGCACTGAGTTCTGCCAGTACTTATTTTTTTCGGTTTGACTTGTACTTTTTGGCAAAATAAACAAAATTAGTAGTTACATTTAAGAACATGATTTTTTTAAGTGGAATCTTTTCTTGAAAAAAAAGTTTTCCGGACTAAAAAAAATCAATATCCGGAAACTTTTAAATTCTTTTACCCCAAAAAACTTGTGGTTATTTAAAACCCAGAAAGGCATACTTTCACCAAGTTTCGTAAAAATTAAATTATTTTTGTGGAAATGAGAAATATAAAACGAAATATAGAAAAAAAACAACAAAGTTCGCATTTTTCTCCGAAATTTTGAGGTTATGTGAAAAAGTGACCTTCACAAAAGTTGTAGATTTTTGCATGATCTACAACTTTTGTAAAGGATAATTTTTTCTTTGACTTCGACTTTCGCCGGAAATTGCAATATTACAATTTTTCAGTCTTTGGAACCCCTAAATCAATCCTCCACCGCTCCTGCTCACGAATTTATTTTTTTTTTACGTTTATTATAAGCCTCTTTACCATTTCCACTTATAAAAGTCTAGGTAACAATTTTTTTTCTCTCTATGTGTAATTTAGTTAGACTATTTTGGCTAAATATTTACTGTATAATGTTATATGTACTATACGAACCCTCTATAACTACACATAGTTTCGGTTTTTCTTAGTTTTTGTATTGATACCAGTAAAAGTCCATCAGTTTCTTTGCAAAATTTAAAAGAGCATAAAATTCTGAACACAATGAACCCAAAATCATCTATTTAAGTTATTAGAGATTTTGGCCAGGGCTGTCCAAATTTGACCTAATTTGAGTGCATAGAAATACGAAACTGTACAATATAGAACAAGTTTTATTACGTTGTAATGTACTATGGAGCTTCATGAATTTACCCACAAAAAATCATCCAATTCAAATCCCTCGTTTGGAAAATATAGAATTTTTTATAAAAGAGATGCAAAAAAACGTGATAATTACCGCAATTTTCGAAGCAAAATATCTCGAGCCTAAATAATAATTTTGAGA